>CAWUFW010012694.1:0-525357 GCA_963921515.1 Calotriton arnoldi | reverse complement strand
ATTAAAAGTAAAGTCACATATATATCTGGGCGGAGCCTAACCACTCATGTCATCGTGAGATCTGATTGGCTGTCAGCACTTCATCCTGGAATTGCTGGCAGCCATCTTGGGACCAATATAAATGATAGTACCTCATTGAAATGCATTGTAGTGAATAGAAGATTTTGAGGTTCACCAAAAGGAGAACTATAAAGGGTGATAACAGGCTTTAGTTACATTAGAATTTATTTGTTGATGGTACCATACTAATTTTAGGAATTGTGGTGTATTCTAAGGTGATTTTACCATGTGAAAAACCTTCTGCTGGGATATCATGAATCATGTTTGAGAGAACACTATTTTCACATGCTTGTCCCATGGAGGTTTGGAAGGTGCTCCAGAAGCTAAAATGAGAGCATATTTTCTGTAAATTCACTTTATCTTTCTCACTCATGTGAGAATGAAGTCTGACATTCTCAGTAAAACATGTACATCCAACAAGGGCAGAGACTGTCAGTTGATTCCTTTGTGTTCTACTGCAGCTTCCCAGAGTGTTCTAAAGAACAACTAGAGTGCTAACAGCCTTACTTATGACAAAAGTATGGCACACCTGAAGCCATCTTGATTGGAATAAACTGGTAACACTTAAACAATTTAATTTAAAAAGGAACAAAATGATGGGGTTCATTTTGTCATAGAAATTATGGTTAGTGCTGTAGAAAGAAAAATTAGGACATGTTTCAAGTGTGATCTCAAATATCTTCCTGTTATATTTCAACAGGAGCAGCCTGCCAGTTGATGCCTTTGTGTTCTACTGCAGCTTCCCAGAGTGTTCTAAAGAACAACTAGAGCGCTAACAGCCTTACTTATGACAAAAGTATGGCACACCTGAAGCCATCTTGATTGGAATAAACCGGTAACACTTAAAACATTTAATTTAAAAAGGAACAAAATGAGGGGTTCTTTTGAAATAGAAATTATGGTTAGTGCTGCAGAAAGAAAAATTAGGGCATGTTTTAAGTGAGATCTCAAATCCTCTTCTATTTCATTAAAAAATTCTGACATGCAGACTGAAACAATCACTTTCAATACCAGCAGCAGACTGCCAGTTAACTCCCTGGTGAGCAGTAGCTTTACTCCAGTGATCTAATGAGCAACTAGAGTGCTAACATTCTGAATTTATGGCAGATGTGAGACACATCTGAATGCCTTCTTGATGGAATCAAAGTAAAAACTGAAAGCATTTCCTACTGAGGAGACTGCAGTAAATGAAGAAATTAGGAAACTTCATAACAAAGAAGTCTTCCAAGATGGCCACCAGTGAAAAAAGAGCCCAAATGTAGCACAAATATTACCCAGATGTAGCCCACATATAGCCCAATGACAAAAGTGTGCAAAACACTTTTTATTTTTAGTTTTTTTGCAGTTTTATGTAGTGCAGACTGGTCAGGTATTGGAGCATTGCATCTTAAAACATGACCCCCTACACTACAAAAACACCACTGCACTACCTTAAACCCTAAAACACTACCCCCAGCACGACCCCCTACACTACACAAGCACCACTGCACTATCCTAAACCCTAAAACACTACCCCCAGCACGACCCCCTACACTATCCAAACACCACTGCACTACCCTAAAACATGACCCCCTACACTACACAAACACCACTGCACTACCCTAAACTCTAAAACACTACCCGCAGCACGACCCCCTACACTACACAAGCACCACTGCACTACCCTAAACCCTAAAACACTACCCCCAGCATGACCCCCTACACTACACAAACACCACTGCACTACCCTAAACCCTAAAACACTACCCCCAGCACGACCCCCTACACTACCCAAACACAACTGCACTAACCTAAATCCTAAAACACTACCCCCAGCACGACCCCCTACACTACCCAAACACCACTGCACTACCCTAAAACATGACCCCCTACACTACAGAAACACCACTGCACTTTTCCTAAACCCTAAAACACTACCCCCAGCACGACCCCTACACTACACAAGCACCACTGCACTACCCTAAACCCTAAAACACTACCCCCAGCATGACCCCCTACACTACCCGAACACCACTGCACTGCCCTAAACCCTGAAACACCAGCCCCTGCATGACCCCCTACACTGCCCGAACACCACTGCACTGCCCTAAACCCTGAAACACCACCCCTAGCACGCCCCCTACACTGCCCGAACACCACTGCACTGCCCTAAACCCTGAAACACCACCCCCTTCACGACCCCCTACACTGCCCGAACACCACTGCACTGCCCTAAACCCTGAAACACCATCCCCAGCATGACCCCCTACACTGCCCGAACACCACTGCACTGCCCTAAACCCTGAAACACCACCCCCAGCATGACCCCCTACACTGCCCGAACACCACTGCACTGCCCTAAACCCTGAAACACCACCCCCAGCATGACCCCCTACACTGCCCGAACACCACTGCACTGCCCTAAACCCTGAAACATCACCCCCAGGAAGACCCCCTACACTGCCCGAACACCACTGACCTAAACCCTGAAACACCACCCCCAGCACGACCCCCTACACTGCCCGAAAACCACTGCACTGCCCTAAACCCTGAAACACTACCCCCAGCATGACCCCCTACACTACCCGAACACCACTGCTCTGCCCAAAACCCTGAAACACCAGCCCCAGCACGACCCCCTACACTGCCCGAACACCACTGCACTGCCCTAAACCTTGAAACACCAGCCCCTGCACGACCCCCTACACTGCCCGAACACCACTGTACTACCCTAAACCCTGAAACATCACCCCCAGCACAACCCCCTACACTGCCCGAGCACTACTGCACTGCCCTAAACCCTGAAACACCAGCCCCAGCACGACCCCCTACACTGCCCGAACACCACTGCACTACCCTAAACCCTGAAACACCAGCCCCAGCACGACCGCCTACACTGCCCGAACACCACTGCACTGCCCTAAACCCTGAAACACCAGCCCCAGCACGACCCCCTACACTGCCCGAACACCACTGTACTGCCCTAAACCGTGAAACACCAGCCTCAGCACGACCCCCTACACTGCCTGAACACCACTGCACTGCCCTGAACCCTGAAACACCAGCCTCAGCACGACCCCCTACACTGCCTGAACACCACTGCACTGCCCTAAACCCTGAAACACCACCCCGTGCATGACCCCCTACACTGCCCGAACACCACTGCACTGCCCTAAACCCTGAAACACCACCCCCAGCGCGACCCCCTACACTGCCCGAACACCACTGCACTGCCCTAAACCCTGAAACACCACCCCTGCACAACCCCCTACACTGCTCGAACACTACTGCACTGCCCTAAACCCAGAAACACCATCCCCAGCATGACCCCCTATACTGCACGAACACCACTGCACTGCCCTAAACCCTGAAACACTACCCCCAGCAAGACCCCTACACTGCCCGAACACCACTGCACTGCCCTAAACCCTGAAACATCACCCCCAGCAAGACCCCCTACACTGCCCTAAACCCTGAAACACCACCCCCAGCAAGACCCCCTACACTGCCCGAACACCACTGCACTGCCCTAAACCCTGAAACACCAGCCCCAGCACGACCCCTACACTGCCCGAACACCACTGCACTGCCCTAAACCCTGAAACACGACCCCCTGCACGACCCCCTACACTGCCCGAACACCACTGTACTGCCCTAAACCCTGAAACCCCACTCCCAGCATGACCCCCTAAACTGCCAGAACACCACTGCACTGCCCTAAACCCTGAAACACCACCCCCTGCACGACCCCCTACACTGCCCGAACACTACTGCACTGCCCTAAACCCTGAAACACCAGCCCCAGCACGACCCCCTACACTGCCCGAACACCACTGCACTACCCTAAACCCTGAAACACCAGCCCCAGCATGACCGCCTACACTGCCCGAACACCACTGCACTGCCCTAAACCCTGAAACACCAGCCCCAGCACGACCCCCTACACTGCCCGAACAGCACTGCACTGCCCTAAACCGTGAAACACCAGCCTCAGCACGACCCCCTACACTGCCTGAACACCACTGCACTGCCCTGAACCCTGAAACACCAGCCCCAGCACAACACCCTACACTGCCCGAACACCACTGCACTGCCCTAAACCCTGAAACACCACCCCGTGCATGACCCCCTACACTGCCCGAACACCACTGCACTGCCCTAAACGCTGAAACACCACCCCCAGCGCGACCCCCTACACTGCCCGAATACCACTGCACTGCCCTAAACCCTGAAACACCACCCCCTGCACAACCCCCTACACTGCTCGAACACTACTGCACTGCCCTAAACCCAGAAACACCATCCCCAGCATGACCCCCTATACTGCACGAACACCACTGCACTGCCCTAAACCCTGAAACACTACCCCCAGCAAGACCCCCTACACTGCCCGAACACCACTGCACTGCCCTAAACCCTGAAACATCACCCCCAGCAAGACCCCCTACACTGCCCTAAACCCTGAAACACCACCCCCAGCAAGACCCCCTACACTGCCCGAACACCACTGCACTGCCCTAAACCCTGAAACACCAGCCCCAGCACGACCCCTACACTGCCCGAACACCACTGCACTGCCCTAAACCCTGAAACACCACCCCTGCACGACCCCCTACACTGCCCGAACACCACTGTACTGCCCTAAACCCTGAAACACCACTCCCAGCATGACCCCCTACACTGCCAGAACACCACTGCACTGCCCTAAACCCTGAAACACCACCCCCAGCACGACCCCCTACACTGCACGAACACCACTGCACCGCCCTAAACCCTGAAATACTACCCCCAGCAAGACCCCCTACACTGCCCGAACACCACTGCACTGCCCTAAACCCTGAAACATCACCCCCAGGAAGACCCCCTACACTGCCTGAACACCACTGTCCTAAACCCTGAAACACCACTCCCAGCAAGACCCCCTACACTGCCTGAACACCACTGCACTGCCCTAAACCCTGAAACACCACCCCCAGCAAGACCCCCTACACTGCCCGAACACCACTGCACTGCCCTAAACCCTGAAATACCACCCCCAGCAAGACCCCCTACACTGCCCGAACACCACTGCTCTGCCCAAAACCCTGAAACACCAGCCCCAGCACGACCCCCTACACTGCCCGAACACCACTGCACTGCCCTAAACCCTGAAACACCAGCCCCAGCACGACCCCTACACTGCCCGAACACCACTGCACTGCCCTAAACCCTGAAACACCACCCCTGCACGACCCCCTACACTGCCCGAACACCACTGCACTGCCCTAAACCCTGAAACACCACCCCCTGCACCGCCCCCTACACTGCCCGAACACCACTGCACTGCCCTAAACCCTGAAACACCACCCCCTGCACCGCCCCCTACACTGCCCGAACACCACTGCACTGCCCTAAACCCTGAAACACCAAGCCCAGCATGACCCCCTTTACTGCTCGAACACCACTGCACTGTCCCAAACCCTGAAACACCACCCCCAGCATGACCCCCTACACTGCCGAACACCACTGCCCTAAACCCTGAAACACCACCCCTGCACGACTGCCCGAACACCACTGCACTGCCTTAAACCCTGAAACACCACCCCCTGCACGACCCCCTACACTGCCCGAACACCACTGCACTGCCCTAAACCCTGAAACACCACCCCCAGCACGACCCCCTACACTGCCCGAACACCACTGCACTGCCCTAAACCCTAAAACACCACCCCCAGCACGACCCCCTACACTGCCCGAACACCACTGCACTGCCCTAAACCCTAGAACACTACCCCCAGCATGACCCCCTACACTACCCGAACACTACTGCACTACCCTAAACCCTAAAATACTCCCCCAGCACGACCCCCTACACTACCCGAACACGACTGCACTGCCCTAAACCCTGAAACACCACCCCTGCACGACCCCCTACACTGCCCGAACACCACTGTACTGCCCTAAACCCTGAAACCCCACTCCCAGCATGACCCCCTACACTGCCAGAACACCACTGCACTGCCCTAAACCCTGAAACACCACCCCTGCACGACCCCCTACACTGCCCGAACACTACTGCACTGCCCTAAACCCTGAAACACCAGCCCCAGCACGACCCCCTACACTGCCCGAACACCACTGCACTACCCTAAACCCTGAAACACCAGCCCCAGCACGACCGCCTACACTGCCCGAACACCACTGCACTGCCCTAAACCCTGAAACACCAGCCCCAGCATGACCCCCTACACTGCCCGAACACCACTGCACTGCCCTAAACCGTGAAACACCAGCCTCAGCACGACCCCCTACACTGCCTGAACACCACTGCACTGCCCTGAACCCTGAAACACCAGCCCCAGCACAACACCCTACACTGCCCGAACACCACTGCACTGCCCTAAACCCTGAAACACCACCCCGTGCATGACCCCCTACACTGCCCGAACACCACTGCACTGCCCTAAACCCTGAAACACCACCCCCAGCGCGACCCCCTACACTGCCCGAACACCACTGCACTGCCCTAAACCCTGAAACACCACCCCTGCACAACCCCCTACACTGCTCGAACACTACTGCACTGCCCTAAACCCAGAAACACCATCCCCAGCATGACCCCCTATACTGCACGAACACCACTGCACTGCCCTAAACCCTGAAACACTACCCCCAGCAAGACCCCCTACACTGCCCGAACACCACTGCACTGCCTTAAACCCTGAAACATCACCCCCAGCAAGACCCCCTACACTGCCCTAAACCCTGAAACACCACCCCCAGCAAGACCCCCTACACTGCCCGAACACCACTGCACTGACCTAAACCCTGAAACACCAGCCCCAGCACGACCCCTACACTGCCCGAACACCACTGCACTGCCCTAAACCCTGAAACACCACGCCCTGCACGACCCCCTACACTGCCCGAACACCACTGTACTGCCCTAAACCCTGAAACACCACTCCCAGCATGACCCCCTACACTGCCAGAACACCACTGCACTGCCCTAAACCCTGAAACACCACCCCCAGCACGACCCCCTACACTGCACGAACACCACTGCACCGCCCTAAACCCTGAAATACTACCCCCAGCAAGACCCCCTACACTGCCCGAACACCACTGCACTGCCCTAAACCCTGAAACATCACCCCCAGCAAGACCCCCTACACTGCCTGAACACCACTGTCCTAAACCCTGAAACACCACTCCCAGCAAGACCCCCTACACTGCCTGAACACCACTGCACTGCCCTAAACCCTGAAACACCACCCCCAGCAAGACCCCCTACACTGCCCGAACACCACTGCACTGCCCTAAACCCTGAAACACCACCCCCAGCAAGACCCCCTACACTGCCCGAACACCACTGCTCTGCCCAAAACCCTGAAACACCAGCCCCAGCACGACCCCCTACACTGCCCGAACACCACTGCACTGCCCTAAACCCTGAAACACCAGCCCCAGCACGACCCCCTACACTGCCCGAACACCACTGCACTGCCCTAAACCCTGAAACACCACCCCTGCACGACCCCCTATACTGCCCGAACACCACTGCACTGCCCTAAACCCTGAAACACCACCCCCTGCACCGCCCCCTACACTGCCCGAACACCACTGCACTGCCCTAAACCCTGAAACACCACCCCCTGCACCGCCCCCTACACTGCCCGAACACCACTGCACTGCCCTAAACCCTGAAACACCAACCCCAGCATGACCCCTTTACTGCTCGAACACCACTGCACTGTCCCAAACCCTGAAACACCACCCCCAGCATGACCCCCTACACTGCCGAACACCACTGCCCTAAACCCTGAAACACCACCCCTGCACGACTGCCCGAACACCACTGCACTGCCCTAAACCCTGAAACACCACCCCCTGCACGACCCCCTACACTGCCCGAACACCACTGCACTGCCCTAAACCCTGAAACACCACCCCCAGCACGACCCCTACACTGCCCGAACACCACTGCACTGCCCTAAACCCTAAAACACCACCCCCAGCACGACCCCCTACACTGCCCGAACACCACTGCACTGCCCTAAACCCTAGAACACTACCCCCAGCATGACCCCCTACACTACCCGAACACTACTGCACTACCCTAAACCCTAAAATACTCCCCCAGCACGACCCCTACACTACCCGAACACGACTGCACTGCCCTAAACCCTAAAACACTCCCCCAGCACGACCCACTACACTACCCGAACACCACTGCACTGCCCTAAACCCTAAAACACTCCCCCAGCACGACCCCCTACACTACCTAAACACCACTGCACTGCCCTAAACCCTAAAACACTACCCCCGCATGACCCCTACACTACCCAAATACCAATGCACTACCCTAATCCCTAAAACACTACCCCCGCACAACCCCCTACACTACCCAAAGACCACTGCACTACCCTAAACTCTAAAACAATACCCCCGCAAAACTCCCTACACTACCCAAAGACCACTGCACTACCCTAAACCCTAAAACACGACCTCCTACACTACACAAACACCACTGCACTACCCTAAACCCTAAAAACTACCCCAGCACAAACCCCTACACTACCCAAACACCACTGCACTACCCTAAACCATAAAACACTACCCCCAGCAGTACCCCCTTCACTACCCAAACACCACTGCACTACCCTAAACCCTAAAACACTACCCCCAGCAGTACCCCCTACACTACCCAAACACCATTGCACTACCCTAAACCCTAAAACACTACCCCCAGCAGTATCCCCTACACTACCCAAACACCACTGCACTACTCTAAACCCTAAAACCCTAAAACACTAACCCCAGCACGACCCCCTGCACTACCCAAACACCACTGTACTACCCTAAACCCTAAAACACTCCCCCAGCACGACTCCCTACACTACCCAAACACCACTGCACTACCCTAAATCTACCCCCAGCATGACCCCCTACACTACACAAACACCACTGCACTAGCCTAAACCCTAAAACACTACCCCCTGCATGACCCTCTTCACTACCTAAACACAACTGCACAATTTGTTACAGGCGTTGCAACGCAGGCCTGTGGTGCTTACTGGAAGTACCTGGTGGGCTAGTTGGGCCCCAGGGACTCTCAGGATTCAAGGTGACCTAATCCCCCAACTTAAAACGCGCCACGGGGCGCGTTTGCACAGTGGTGAAGGGAGGGGCGGGGCTTCAGGTGACATGTGCGCAAACACGCCCTGTGGTGCGTTTTAAGTTGGGGAGTTAATTCTCTTTGAATCCTGGGGCCAACTAGCCCACCAGGTACCTTCAGTAAGCACAACAGAGTTGCGTTGCAGAGAGGTGAAAAAGGTGCGTGGCCTCGGAACGCCTCTCTGCAACTCAGCTCTGTGGTCCTAACTGTAGGTACCTGGGGGCTAGTTGGGCCCCAGGGACCCTCAGGATTCAAGGGGACTTAATCCTGCAACTTAAAACGCGCCACGGGGCGCGTTTGCACACATGTCACCTCAGGCCCCCCTCCCTTCACCACTGTGCAAACGCGCACTGGCTCTGGTTAGTCAGAGTCAGTTACCACCAGTACCCGTCTGAAAAAGTTGTGGGCACAGGATGATTTTGCGACAAGGCCTCTTTCTGCTCCTCTGTTGGTTCTTTCTGCACATCTTTTGCTTCTTTCTGTGCGTTTTTTCTTCTTTCTTCACATGTCCTACCTCTGTTGGCATAGTTAGAAACTAGCATTTAAAAAACCTTTGAAATTCACTTAAAAAATCATAGGTTTCAGGCACGTTATAGTTAGAAATTAGCATTTAAAAAACCTTTGAAATTCACTGAAAAACCATAGGTTTCAGGCACGTTATAGTTAGAAATTAGCATTTAAAAACCTTTGAAATTCACTGAAAAAACCATAGGTTTTAGGGACAGTTATAGTTAGTTGGACATTGCACTCGTACAAAACCCGTGAAATTCCCCTGTTATAGTTAGTTCAGCTAACTATAACTCGCGCCCCGCAATGCACTGCTGATGACGTCACATATTACATCACTCATGACATGGTCAGTGACATCACTGATGACATCACTGATGACATCTCAAATGACATCACTGATGACATCATCCATGTGATAATTTCATGCATCTTCTCACACCCTAATATAACTTTTGATACACCCACTCTAAATTACAGACTGCCATTCTCAAAACCATAGACACTCCAACAACAAAAACTACATACCCACTCACTGATTCTTAGGTCTACACACACATCCACTCACTCACCTGTACAGTCACTCATACTTACAGTCACTCAGTACAGGACTATCATATGCACTCATACACCTATATAAACACTCACACACCGCCACTCATCCATAGAGGTACTCACACACCTAGTCAGTCATGCAAAAATTAATCACACACCCATTTACTCACACACACCAGCTCACTTACTCATACAAATACTAGCACATTCTTACGCTCTTATACAATAACTGATACAAGCACACACGCATCCATACAGCCACTCTCACAATAACACACTCTCACTTATAGCCATTTAAATACTCTAACACACATATATACTGCCTTTACATATGTAGTTACTCGCACATGTACCACTGAGATATACATTCACTCACTAACACACCCATACACACACTCACCCACCCAAGCAGTCCATCACAGATGCACTCTTGAAATCATGCACCCAGTGAATCACCCACTCACACATCTATGTATAGAGTCACACACACCCCACCCACACAAACACTCAGGCAGCCATACAGATACTCAGAGAACCAATCAATAACCCATATAGACACTCATGTAGCTATTCGCAAATCCATGCATCCACTTACACACCAACAAACAGACGGATACAGACATTCACACAGTGTAGTCACTAACCCATGCATTCAGTAAGATACGTTTAATCACTCACTTGTAGAGTCAGTCACTCACGTACTAAATCATCCATTCAGACACTTATACACCCACTCATTCTTCAATACGCCTTTCCCTATATATATTAAACATATTTAAACTTTACAGAAACACACAGTCACTGGATGATGTCATCAGTGATGTCATTTGAGATGTCATCAGTGATGTCATCAGTGATGTCACTGACCATGTCATGAGTGATGTAAGATGTGACGTCATCAGCAGTGCATTGCGGGGGCGCGAGTTATAGTTAGCTGAACTAACTATAACAGGGGAATTTCATGGGTTTTGTACGAGTGCAATGTCCAACTAACTATAACTGTCCCTAAAACCTATGGTTTTTTCAGTGAATATATATATATATATATATATATATCTCAAACATCAATTCTCCACCCTGAAGGAAAATAGACCAGCACTCCAAACGGGTTTTTCTTTCTCAACTTTTATTGTTTGAGCGATGGCATCCACGCGTTCCGGCTGTCACACGCAGCCTTGGTTATGAACTGGCATATACTCAAGATTTATCGGGTTATCAGTCAAGATATTCCAGCTCATCCATTATTAACTTTTAGGAAAGCAAGGTCTCTCAGGGACAATATGGTGCACAGCCATCTAGAAAAAGAAGCTAAGGTTCCTCTGAATACACTAAAGGGGTTTTATCCTTGCGGAAAATTCAAGGCGTGCTCCAAGAGCAAGAAAACATTGTCTTATAAAATATCGGGTCTTGAGAAATCCAAGAATACAACAAAGTTCATGACCTGTACTACATCTTATACGGTTTACTGTTTATTGTGCCCTTGAGGGTTAAAATATATAGGAAGTACCATCCATCCCACTAAGGTCCGCATTTTAGAGCATATACGGGCCATCAGTAACAGGGATGTCACATACCCGGTGGCCCGACATTTTGCCACTATGCATAACAGTAACAGGGATCTCCTAGCATATTTCTGTCTGGAACATGTGCCGGTTAATTTGAGGGGAGGAGACAGAACCCTTAGACTAAGGAGGTTGGAGTCCCGTTATATAATAGATGTCCAGACAAGGTCACCCAATTGAATGAACAGCAGCGAAGAATTATATGTACACCTAGGGTAGAATACATTGAGTTCTGGTTTCTGATTTTGATTTCTGAGAAATACACTTGCAACGAATACGTGGTAGTTAGAACACTGTTATGTAATCTAGGAATAATGGATTTACTACAGAAATGAGTTTTAAGCAAAAATGAGTTTTTTGCCATGTTGTCTATTCTTTTCTTCTTCCCCCTCCTCCTCCCCTTTCTCTTCTTTTCTTCTCCTCCTCATTATTGGTTCACTCTTGTTCTCCTGGTTTTTCTAATTTTCCTTGCATATGAAATTGGGATATGAGGTTGATTGCCCATACAGGGCAGAACAAAGCGGAGCAATTACATTGTAAGATTTATTTGCCCATACAGGGCTGAACTTTTGTCGTTGAAACACTGCACAAAATGTTTATCATGGTATTAAGTGCCCATATAGGGCTGAATTGAGTAATGAACTTATATTGTTTATATCACGTGCCCATATAGGGCTTTATTCAGGGAGATGAATCCTATTAACTATTCATCAACCATTGTTGCAGAGTTGTTTCTTGAAAGCACAGCCATTTGGCTATTTTACTTACATTGTATTTGTCATTAACCATGCCAAAATGGCGTAATGATGTACATAGAAAACAGGAGCATTTTGATTAGTGTCTGTTTTTACTTTCAATTTATTGTATGTGTATAATTATAGCGACATTTCCGGTAGGTCCGATGACTCCGAAGAAGGCGTTTAGCCAAAATGCGTTTGTTTGCACGAGTTGGGAATAAAATTTGAAAATGTACCCCCTGTGAGTGACTCTTTATTCAGGAATACTATCCTGGAACTAGGATATATATATATATATATATATATATCCAAATAACTTAATATAATATATATATATATATATATATATACATGCACTCCAGCTTCCACAGAGAAAACTACAGAAGAAGGCACGGACTCAAGGCTGCTCAGGAAATGGCAACATTTATTGTCTCAAGTCACCCTCAACCCGAGGTAAGAGAGAGACACGTTTCGGCTTACTAGAAGCCTTTATCAATCTTAGAAGAACTAGGAGCTATTATAAATATATAGATATGATTAAATATAAATCAACTAACCTGTTTTTGCTGGAGCTGAAAAGAGCTAATTAATATTAATGAGGTGGTTTTGTGTGTTCCATGTAGAGGTAACACGAAGTCCCTTTATCATTCCATCACCATTTACCATCCCATTCTCCTTTCCCTTCCTTGTGATCAGTTGAATGGCCCTGTACCTGTCCATCCTCTTCTTTGGTGCAGAGGAGAAGTTGACTGATAGAACATTGTGAATGTGTGAAGGCTCATTGACTGCCACATGCTATACTGTGCATGGGCACTCATGTGACAGCTGTGCTCTTGCACTGGAGAATTATAGCTGATGTCCACCTTTCTGCCCTGATTTTGTCAGACTTATCCCAAGTTGCCTGCTGTTTTCAATGGACACATTCCACAAGCTTTTACCTCCCCAAATGTATACATGAGAAACCCTGAGAGTGCAGTAGTGTTACTTTGTTTGCAATACCCGTTGGAGCAGAAATCTAGTTTTCGTGCAAAATCAAATGTGCAACGAGACTTGCAATGAAGGTGTCTGTGATGTCACAATGAAGCCATTATGTAATGTTCAGGCCTTGCTAATATGAAATTTGAGTTCTAATTTAGAATGAGTTCTACTTTGTAAATGACATTCTATGTTTGGAATGAGAGTTCTAATTAGGAAATAAAAGAATTCCATTAGAATGCAGATTGGAACCACTCTTCTAATTTGGATAGTCAGAACTATGTTTGGAATGCAAATTCTACCCTTGGAATGCCTCTTGCGCATAACATAAAATGTTTTTTCATGTTTAAGAAGCAGCTGTGTGTGATGTCTTAGGTTTATTTTGTGAGAAGTAATGAGCAGATTCTAAGGCTACAGTTTTGTTGGGCACCTTCTCTCCCCAGGGTACCCAGAACTACCTTCTATTGAATGAATGGGTGCAATGCTCTTGAAGCTGTGTAGAGTCACACAGGAAGGAGTCTATGGCAAGCCAGGCCAGCAGACAGGTATTCACACAGATGAAGACTCAGAGCCCAGCCATAAGGCCACTGTCAGGCTCTGCTAGTCAGTGCAGAAGAAAGATACAGGGTGTCTTCTAAGTCTTTGTTTCCTACCCTGCCATTTGAATACCTGAATCCCACCTGTGAAATGGGTAGAGCAGATAGGAGGAAACAGAATGAAAAGCTGTGCATTCCTGTGCAGTGCACTAGGCCCATCTCACCAGCGCCTTTACAGATTCTGTTACGATGGGTTTGAAGGAGATTCTTTTTGGCAGTGACATTGAAAGGAGATGACTATTGTTAATTATTGACCACTGCGGCTACAATATCTGTAGAATAATCAAGACAATGAGAAATTCTAAAACAAATCCTCTGACAGCTTCTGTCTGTCTAGGCAGGTTCAAAATAAAAGTCTGTACGCAATAAAGAGAACACAGGAAACCGTAATAATTTGTTTATTGTAACTAACTTCCTTCCCTCAATCTTTTGGTTCTGTGATGTTATGTTACAGACGGGCCTACACTTATCGACATAATGTAACACCCGTCTGTCCATGCAGCCTTGAGTGTTATCAGCGTTTCCCATCAATCCCTTGTGACATCAGGTACTACATCACATCCCCGGTCCTGGCAGGCTTGTGACATCATGTACCTCATCACACCCCTGAGAGATATTATGACATCATTCACCACTTAGCTATATATAGAGCCATAGTCAGGGATGCCTGCAGTGTGAGTGCAGTGTGTGAGCTAGCGTATGAATGGTGTGAAAGCGGTGTGAATGAGGGACTTTGGGGCACCGAGACTGACATCAGACTCACAGGATGGCCACGACGGCTCCAGCGTCTCCGAGGCTTCTAACTGGTGGTGGCCTGGTTCCTTCAGAGAGGAGAAATTAGGCATCACCTCGTGCCTGACATGTGCTTGCTTGGTTCCTTCAGAGAGGAGAAACCAAGAAACACCTTGCAGACCGCAGACAGCCAGTGAGATGCCAGTCAAATGCACTGTGATTTTGGGGCGCAACTTGAGCATTCGGTGTGGTTTGGCCTAATGAGGTCACCTCGTGGCACCAAATAAGAAGCTGTTTTCCAGGGTTCTCCAGTAGGCAAATTGAATTTTGCCCTGAGCTCGACGAACTCTAAGAAACGCCCTATCTGGAGCTGGACACCGAATGTCTATAGATCTGATGGGAAGCAAGGTAGCCCCTGAATGAAGGTGTGAATGGTGTGAATGTTCAGTAGCAAAGGTCAAAACCTTGGCGTGGTGCTACTGCTCACAAGTTTGCCCATGAACTTGTGCTAATTTGACCTATTTTGGATGAAAGAGGAGCGTGCATTGGCTTTGATTTCTTTGTCTTCCTGTTCTGTGCCTTTCTCCTAACTGCTTTCTTGTCTTTTCTCTCATGTTGTCTTTCTCACTTTTGCCTTCTAAATCTCACTTCATTCTCTTTATACATTCTTTTATGTCTTCATTGTTCAATTCATCTATGGATTTTGTCTTCTCATTTGTTTAGTCTTATATTTTATTCTTTCATCCTGTATAGGCTTCCAACTTTCCACATTGCTTTTTTTCTATTTTGTATCTTGGACTTTCACTTGTCCAGAATATTTTCTTTTCTCATTCTTACTGTATCCTTTCTCTTATTCCAACTTCCATACTTTATCTATATTTCTTCGTTCTTCTTTATGTTGTCTTTATTTTATCCTTTTTAACATTTTACTTGTTTTCATATTGTTCCTTTCACCACTCTTTACTTCATTACTTTCTGGCATCAGTACTTCACGTCTTCGTTTTTTCTCAGCGTTCTCACTTTATTCCCTGCTGTTGGGTTTTTCATCTTCTCGCTCTGACATTCTTTTTATTTCTTGGTTGATTATTTTCAGTGCAATTCCCAATTTCTTTTATTTTAGGTGTTTCTTTTTACAAATGGGACAAAGATATCTTAATTTGTTAGGGGATGACTTTTGTGTCACCAGTAGAATGGGGCACCTAGAAGATGTGATAGCAATTTTAGATGTTACCATTACCTTGTAAGCAGTGAACCCTGTCCTGGCACCATTGAGCTGTATTATATCTGTTCTGCATCTTACCAGAGTAGCTGTTTGAGTTACACGAATCAGGAAGAAGAAACTGGGCAAAATGACCTACTTAAGACCTTGTGTTCAACAGAGAAGTAGAAAGACACAGAAGGATGCTAAGACCAAAAATACATTGTTGAAAGCCCTGCACCTGTCCATAGCGGTGACAATATCTGGGAGGAGCTTCTTGGCACTGCAAGGACTGTGAGGTATAAAGAGGACTGGGCAGTAAACCTTAGAGCTATTCTGAGTCTGTAGTGAAGGTGGCCACTTACACGTTTTTTTATTGTATAGCCTGCTTTGATTTGTAGACCATGTGTCGAGTCTTATTGCTGTAATGAGAAAAGTGTACAAAGTAAGGTGTTGGAACCGCTGTAAAGCAAGTCGGGATTAGGCCCTGATACAGTAACAAGGAAAAAATCACCGGTAAAGCCAATCAGTCTGAGACTGGCTGGCAGTCTTTTGATTTTAAAGAGAAGTGGGTATGAAGTTCCTCTAAGACAGAGTGAACAGAAAATGCGAGATACAAATCATGGGATCAAAAGAAGGTGAACAACATTGTCACTCGGTTGGAAGGCTACAAGAGGGGTGTGTGTTGGGTAGGGATGGGGGAAACTCCCTTCGGAACTAGGGCTCTCACACACCTAGCAAGCTAGGTCTCATGCTTCATATGAGTCTGCCCCTTGTCAGGTCGGCGCTGCAATACCTGAAGGGCACCCAGTACGGGGCTCTTTAGCGGGGATCTTTTGTTCCTGCCGTTGGGTGCAGTGGAGGTGAGGGGCCTAGCGTGTGTAGATGTGGATTGAAGTGAATTAAAACAAGTCAGTTAGTCCTAAAAGTATTTTATTCAAGAAGGTAAACTGCCTGATTAAAATGTGGGGAGAGTGGTGGAGAACTAGAGACTATGTATCTAGCTAGGTCGGCCCTACTCTCACTGAGAGTAGGGCGGACCTAGCTAGATACATATGATGAAGCATGACACCTAGCTTGCTAGGTGTGTGAGAGCCCTAGTTCCGAAGGGAGTTTCCCCCACCCCTACCCAGCACACACCCCTCTTGTAGCCTTCCAACCGAGTGACAATGTTGTCCACCTTCTTTTGATCCCACGATTTGTATCTCGCATTTTCTGTTCACTCTGTCTTAGAGGAACTTCATACCCACTTCTCTTTAGTACGATATGGGCATGTATGCTGGACCACTCTAAACTCGCCCCTGTGTCCCTTCTTTTTGACAGAAGTTTTTTGATTTTGCCAATTCATATTTTGTTTTCTTATTTTTGTTTTATAGTAGGGAGAGTGTTTTTTTTCTATCTCTCACCACCTTTCTTACTTCTGTTTTCTTGTCTTCCACCTTGGTTCAAACCTGGTTTGTGTTCGCCTTCAGAGAGTACATGGTCTGGCAGTTCGGACTGTACGGTTCCCATGTGGAGCAGGGTCAAGACTGATTTGCCAAAAGCTAGGTCTAAACCGAGGTGGCATGTTGAGCAAAAGAACAATGGGTGGGGATGCTACCAGCGTGAGTGCCAGTGGTTAGATTACTTGCAAGCATTCCTCCCATCACCTTTTGAGAGAACTTTACATGGACCAATTGTAAGAAGCCTATATTTTCAATCCTAGAAACCCACATAGCCATAAGTTGAAAATGTTTGTTCAGTATATTCACAACGATTTGGATATTTGGAGGGGAACTGAGGAAATCCTTTTTGCATTTGTTTTATCGCTCAACTGCAATCCTGACTTACAGTTCGCATTTGAATGCAGAAATAAAATGACAATTGTATGAGAGAAAGTATCTTGCGATCAGGACCAAAAACGAGTTTCAATACTCTCTTATGCAAACCTGCCAAGTACAACTCAATCGCAATATGGTAGCTTTTATTCTAGGGCATTGGGAGATAACTTGTCCTTCTTATGCTGCTCTGGTTTGGTGGATGTGACTAATCATGAGTGACGTCTTGGATTGAGGTTCCTGTTTGATAAAGTGAGGTTTTTGTATGGTAGAAGTATTATGCGGTCTGGCAGGGGTGCCTTACTGTGCAATACTGATAAAATATGCAAAGATGGAACCCGGGTACTCTCTCAGTATACCTTCTCTCAGTATACTCTCTAAGTACACCTATCAGTCCTGGTGGAGTGACAAAGAGCATACAGGCTACTTAGAGGAACAATTGTGAAGCTTTTCAAATCAGCAACATGGACAATCAGTAATTGACACGCATCGAGAGGATTCCGACACCATTTTAGACAAATAGCTCTGATTCTTATATTTTTTAGATACAAAAATGAAATCAATACATACAGTATGACCGGAGATATCAGTTTTCAAGCAATTAATAAATCAATAATTTGCAATGTTACGGTCAGTGGGAAAAACACATATATATGCAATTGATACTTTAAAAGGTCAGTTCAAAGGAACCCACTTGGAGTTAAGGTCTCTGGAGGTCGTAGGTCAGTTCACAACAGCTAGCACAATTTTACCTGTTTCAAGTGAATGAGGTGCAGAGGTGCACTTTCAGCTGTCAAACGGAGCTGTAAATCAGAATTGCGGTGTTGAAATAGTTACATTAACAAAATGGTACTTGCATGGGTGAGTTGAGCAAACCCCTTTACAATTAAACCAAGGATCTGGCCCTGGACCAATCTACCTCGCTCGGGGACTCGGGTGTAGAGTTGCTCTTGGCTACCCGTGGTGCTGAACCGGATCTGTGGCCAGAAGAACTGGCAGGTGTGCCAAGAAAGGGTAAAGACAAATGCAAGATCTTTATGATGGAGCCACAGGAGTGGTTGGTTCTTCAAGCGGATGAATCTCTGCTCTATAAGCATTCAATCAAGCAGGTTGTTGTTGGACTGAACACCAAGTCTTGGTATCTGCAAGCACTCTGGTGAGAGAAATCTTTATCCAGAGGACCAGGGGAATGGTGTAGAAAGCAGAGCCTCACTGAGGGTTGGGATGACAGTTCCCAGAAGCCACCTACACAAGGACTTGGAGCAGCCTTGTCTGGTGGCTTGGGGTGCAAGACTTTAAGGTTGTGGACTTTGCAGTTTGTGCCTGCCAACTGCAGGGGACTAGATCCTCTAACCTATGGGAGTGCTCCTGATGTATGGAGTTTGTAGAGGGGTTCACATTCCTTTGCGAACTGGACTCTTGCCTTGACCGAGTTGAAATCCAGTGGGTACAAGGTGGCTGCCACAGGTGCACCTCTGTTCGTGGAGTCCTGCTATTTTGTGAAACGGGTATCTTGGTATGTCTAATCTGAGGTTCTGGTGTCTGGGGTGCCCCTTATGTCCTAGATTTAGGGAATGTTAGTGGGTGTGAGGCCTAATAGCGAATTGGAATCAAGTCCTGTGGCTAATCCGCCTCAGTAGTGACAACATCCTATAGTTGTATGTCACTAAAGGTAGTCAGAACCTGTTTCAGCCTAAATTAAAGATTTCCAGAACCATCCTCAGAAGTACACCTCAGCTGCCAGCCCCTGGAGCTGGGGTCAGCCTTGTGGAGGCGGATGCCTCCTGCATAGCTAATTTCCCGTCTGCCCATGAAAACCAGTGCCTGGGGTGGGGGATGGGTTTGTCCTCAAGCTGGAGACTGTTAGATTGACCAGTGGCATGAATGAAGCCTATGAGGCTCACTGCAATGCCGGTTCAATTCACTAGTCATCATGTGTGGTCGGAGGTGTCACCTCCTGCTCACACAGGTCCTTTGTCTCTGACTTCTGGGAGCAACACACACATCCCAGCATGAGGTCAGACTTGTGTGTGTGCGGCAAGGCTTCAAAAAGTCTGCCAAGGCATGGGAACACTGGTTAAATTAGGTGGGCACTTTCTGAAGTGTCACCTAAGTAGATGCTGGTTACACCTCAACCCCACCAGTGTGTCGAGGATTAAAAAGCACAAATCTGAAAGAAATCAGCTGGGCCATCATGGAGCTGGACATAGAGGTAATGTCCCAATGCCAGCCCATGTTATCCGATGGGACACCAATTACTTGCGGTGGAATTACGTTTAGAACACTACCACAGGGCAGTATGTTAATACTGATAACTATGATGTTGAGGTACACCAAGATATATGTATATTACATTTCAACTTTGTAGGCACACTATCATGAAACCGTGAACATTCAGTACAAGGGATAAAGTTCACTGCACAAATCTCATTATTGTTATTGTCCAGTAAACGACAGAGCTATCAAACTAGAAAAAACGGTTGTGACCTGACTGGGGTTTTGACATGGTCACATGGGTGCTGTTTATTATATATGCAGAACTACTTCCTTGATTAGATCAGAGGAGCACTGACACTGCGAGGTCACTGCATGCCAGAATTCCTGCTCAGCTGGTTTCTGTTTTCCGACACGTCCACAAGATGGACAGCCTGATGGCACTTACCCAGATGGAATGGGGAAGTTAGACCACCCAGCAGGGATTTCGCAGATCACCCTCCCTAGGCAAGACTAGATTCTGGAGCACTATGTAGGAGCACTGTTTTAGGACAATGGCCGACTTGTTAATCTCTTTAGCTATTCTCGTAATGGTAATTACATTATTCTGTTTCCTTTTATTGATCATTATAGCACACATATTATACTCAAGAATCACAATGCTGTAATGTATAGTGAAACTGCAGGTTGTGTATTACTTTGGGTATGCATGAGAGTCCAAACAAATTGCTCTGGATTTGTTACCAGGATTCCTTGGAAATCAGGTTTGTCATGTCCTGAGGTTGCACAATCTATCTGCTACCTGGTTAGGTTTGGGGTACCAATAGTGCTCTGTGGGCTGGCAGGATTACAGCCAGCATATCCTGCAGGTGTGCATAGTATCAATCTGGCACAATCCTGATGTTTATGTTGTCCAATATACACACAGTTTTTACTAGGAAGTATAAAGCAGTACGACATTATTGGAACATCTTAGAACCTACATTTTGTATTACTCAAGTTTACTTTTTCCTACTTTCCGTTCTTGATGGCTGATCCTCACTTTTCCTTTCCCTTCGTATATGTACTTTTTATTCTTGCACTCCATTTCTTTTCCATACTTTTAGTTTTTTTCTAATTAGGTTTCCGCCCTAAATTTTTCCTGGCCAATCTTTCAGGGTAGCTTGCTTTCCTCTTTCTGCATTAAATTTATTGTTGTCACTATCAAATGTGTCCACAGCCATCCTCCTAAGCACATGGTCTCTCCAAATACCCTCTATACTCCATCTTGTCTTCTTTGCTGTGCTGCATAAGTTCTCCTATATGATATAATGAATAATGGTCTATTTCCTGTGAGCCCTAGTAATAGACTCTGTATTACAAAAGCAAATAATAAATTAAATTTAGATGATTATAATCAAGGGAATATATATATATATATATATATATATATATATATATATATATATATATATATATATATATATATATATATATATATATATATATCTCAAACATCAATTCTCCACCATGAAGGAAAATAGACCAGCACTCCAAACGGTTTTTCTTTCTCAACTTTTATTGTTTGAGCGATGGCATCCACGCGTTCCGGCTGTCACACGCAGCCTTGGTTATGAACTGGCATATACTCAAGATTTTGTCGGGTTATCAGTCAAGATATTCCAGCTCATCCATTATTAACTTTTAGGAAAGCAAGGTCTCTCAGGGACAATATGGTGCACAGCCATCTAGAAAAAGAAGCTAAGGTTCCTCTGAATACACTAAAGGGGTTTTATCCTTGCGGAAAATTCAAGGCGTGCTCCAAGAGCAAGAAAACATTGTCTTATAAAATATCGGGTCTTGAGAAATCCAAGAATACAACAAAGTTCATGACCTGTACTACATCTTATACGGTTTACTGTTTATTGTGCCCTTGAGGGTTAAAATATATAGGAAGTACCATCCATCCCACTAAGGTCCGCATTTTAGAGCATATACGGGCCATCAGTAACAGGGATGTCACATACCCGGTGGCCCGACATTTTGCCACTATGCATAACAGTAACAGGGATCTCCTAGCATATTTCTGTCTGGAACATGTGCCGGTTAATTTGAGGGAGGAGACAGAACCCTTAGACTAAGGAGGTTGGAGTCCCGTTATATAATAGATGTCCAGACAAGGTCACCCAATTGAATGAACAGCAGCGAAGAATTATATGTACACCTAGGGTAGAATACATTGAGTTCTGGTTTCTGATTTTGATTTCTGAGAAATACACTTGCAACGAATACGTGGTAGTTAGAACACTGTTATGTAATCTAGGAATAATGGATTTACTACAGAAATGAGTTTTAAGCAAAAATGAGTTTTTTGCCATGTTGTCTATTCTTTTCTTCTTCCCCCTCCTCCTCCCCTTTCTCTTCTTTTCTTCTCCTCCTCATTATTGGTTCACTCTTGTTCTCCTGGTTTTTCTAATTTTCCTTGCATATGAAATTGGGATATGAGGTTGATTGCCCATACAGGGCAGAACAAAGCGGAGCAAATACATTGTAAGATTTATTTGCCCATACAGGGCTGAACTTTTGTCGTTGAAACACTGCACAAAATGTTTATCATGGTATTAAGTGCCCATATAGGGCTGAATTGAGTAATGAACTTATATTGTTTATATCACGTGCCCATATAGGGCTTTATTCAGGGAGATGAATCCTATTAACTATTCATCAACCATTGTTGCAGAGTTGTTTCTTGAAAGCACAGCCATTTGGCTATTTTACTTACATTGTATTTGTCATTAACCATGCCAAAATGGCGTAATGATGTACATAGAAAACAGGAGCATTTTGATTAGTGTCTGTTTTTACTTTCAATTTATTGTATGTGTATAATTATAGCGACATTTCCGGTAGGTCCGATGACTCCGAAGAAGGCGTTTAGCCAAAATGCGTTTGTTTGCCCGAGTTGGGAATACAATTTGAAAATGTACCCCTGTGAGTGACTCTTTATTCAGGAATACTATCCTGGAACTAGGATATATATATATATATATATATATATCCAAATAACTTAATATAATATATATATATATATATATATATATACATGCACTCCAGCTTCCACAGAGAAAACTACAGAAGAAGGCACGGACTCAAGGCTGCTCAGGAAATGGCAACATTTATTGTCTCAAGTCACCCTCAACCCGAGGTAAGAGAGGAGACATGTTTCGGCTTACTAGAAGCCTTTATCAATCTTAGAAGAACTAGGAGCTATTATAAATATATAGATATGATTAAATATAAATCAACTAACCTGTTTTTGCTGGAGCTGAAAAGAGCTAATTAATATTAATGAAGTGGTTCTGTGTGTTCCATGTAGAGGTAACACGAAGTCCCTTTGAGTTCTAATTTAGAATGAGTTCTACTTTGTAAATGACATTCTATGTTTGGAATGAGAGTTCTAATTAGGAAATTAAAGAATTCCATTAGAATGCAGATTGGAACCACTCTTCTAATTTGGATAGTCAGAACTATGTTTGGAATGCAAATTCTACCCTTGGAATGCCTCTTGCGCATAACATAAAATGTTTTTTCATGTTTAAGAAGCAGCTGTGTGTGATGTCTTAGGTTTATTTTGTGAGAAGTAATGAGCAGATCCTAAGGCTACAGTTTTGTTGGCACCTTCTCTCCCCAGGGTACCCAGAACTACCTTCTATTGAATGAATGGGTGCAATGCTCTTGAAGCTGTGTAGAGTCACACAGGAAGGAGTCTATGGCAAGCCAGGCCAGCAGACAGGTATTCACACAGATGAAGACTCAGAGCGCAGCCATAAGGCCACTGTCAGGCTCTGCTAGTCAGTGCAGAAGAAAGATACAGGGTGTCTTCTAAGTCTTTGTTTCCTACCCTGCCATTTGAATACCTGAATCCCACCTGTGAAATGGGTAGAGCAGATAGGAGGAAACAGAATGAAAAGCTGTGCATTCCTGTGCAGTGCACTAGGCCCATCTCACCAGCGCCTTTACAGATTCTGTTACGATGGGTTTGAAGGAGATTCTGTTTGGCAGTGACATTGAAAGGAGATGACTATTGTTAATTATTGACCACTGCGGCTACAATATCTGTAGAATAATCAAGACAATGAGAAATTCTAAAACAAATCCTCTGACAGCTTCTGTCTGTCTAGGCAGGTTCAAAATAAAAGTCTGTACGCAATAAAGAGAACACAGGAAACCGTAATAATTTGTTTATTGTAACTAACTTCCTTCCCTCAATCTTTTGGTTCTGTGATGTTATGTTACAGACGGGCCTACACTTATCGACATAATGTAACACCCGTCTGTCCATGCAGCCTTGAGTGTTATCAGCGTTTCCCATCAATCCCTTGTGACATCAGGTACTACATCACATCCCCGGTCCTGGCAGGCTTGTGACATCATGTACCTCATCACACCCCTGAGAGATATTATGACATCATTCACCACTTAGCTATATATAGAGCCATAGTCAGGGATGCCTGCAGTGTGAGTGCAGTGTGTGAGCTAGCGTATGAATGGTGTGAAAGCGGTGTGAATGAGGGACTTTGGGGCACCGAGACTGACATCAGACTCACAGGATGGCCACGACGGCTCCAGCGTCTCCGAGGCTTCTAACTGGTGGTGGCCTGGTTCCTTCAGAGAGGAGAAATTAGGCATCACCTCGTGCCTGACATGTGCTTGCTTGGTTCCTTCAGAGAGGAGAAACCAAGAAACACCTTGCAGACCGCAGACAGCCAGTGAGATGCCAGTCAAATGCACTGTGATTTTGGGGCGCAACTTGAGCATTCGGTGTGGTTTGGCCTAATGAGGTCACCTCGTGGCACCAAATAATAAGCTGTTTTCCAGGGTTCTCCAGTAGGCAAATTGAATTTTGCCCTGAGCTCGACGAACTCTAAGAAACGCCCTATCTGGAGCTGGACACCGAATGTCTATAGATCTGATGGGAAGCAAGGTAGCCCCTGAATGAAGGTGTGAATGGTGTGAATGTTCAGTAGCAAAGGTCAAAACCTTGGCGTGGTGCTACTGCTCACAAGTTTGCCCATGAACTTGTGCTAATTTGACCTATTTTGGATGAAAGAGGAGCGTGCATTGGCTTTGATTTCTTTGTCTTCCTGTTCTGTGCCTTTCTCCTAACTGCTTTCTTGTCTTTTCTCTCATGTTGTCTTTCTCACTTTTGCCTTCTAAATCTCACTTCATTCTCTTTATACATTCTTTTATGTCTTCATTGTTCAATTCATCTATGGATTTTGTCTTCTCATTTGTTTAGTCTTATATTTTATTCTTTCATCCTGTATAGGCTTCCAACTTTCCACATTGCTTTTTTTCTATTTTGTATCTTGGACTTTCACTTGTCCAGAATATTTTCTTTTCTCATTCTTACTGTATCCTTTCTCTTATTCCAACTTCCATACTTTCTCTATATTTCTTCGTTCTTCTTTATGTTGTCTTTATTTTATCCTTTCTAACATTTTACTTGTTTTCATATTGTTCCTTTCACCACTCTTTACTTCATTACTTTCTGGCATCAGTACTTCACGTCTTCGTTTTTTCTCAGCGTTCTCACTTTATTCCCTGCTGTTGGGTTTTTCATCTTCTCGCTCTGACATTCTTTTTATTTCTTGGTTGATTATTTTCAGTGCAATTCCCAATTTCTTTTATTTATTTTAGGTGTTTCTTTTTACAAATGGGACAAAGATATCTTAATTTGTTAGGGGATGACTTTTGTGTCACCAGTAGAATGGGGCACCTAGAAGATGTGATAGCAATTTTAGATGTTACCATTACCTTGTAAGCAGTGAACCCTGTCCTGGCACCATTGAGCTGTATTATATCTGTTCTGCATCTTACCAGAGTAGCTGTTTGAGTTACACGAATCAGGAAGAAGAAACTGGGCAAAATGACCTACTTAAGACCTTGTGTTCAACAGAGAAGTAGAAAGACACAGAAGGATGCTAAGACCAAAAATACATTGTTGAAAGCCCTGCACCTGTCCATAGCGGTGACAATATCTGGGAGGAGCTTCTTGGCACTGCAAGGACTGTGAGGTATAAAGAGGACTGGGCAGTAAACCTTAGAGCTATTCTGAGTCTGTAGTGAAGGTGGCCACTTACACGTTTTTTTATTGTATAGCCTGCTTTGATTTGTAGACCATGTGTCGAGTCTTATTGCTGTAATGAGAAAAGTGTACAAAGTAAGGTGTTGGAACCGCTGTAAAGCAAGTCGGGATTAGGCCCTGATACAGTAACAAGGAAAAAATCACCGGTAAAGCCAATCAGTCTGAGACTGGCTGGCAGTCTTTTGATTTTAAAGAGAAGTGGGTATGAAGTTCCTCTAAGACAGAGTGAACAGAAAATGCGAGATACAAATCATGGGATCAAAAGAAGGTGAACAACATTGTCACTCGGTTGGAAGGCTACAAGAGGGGTGTGTGTTGGGTAGGGATGGGGGAAACTCCCTTCGGAACTAGGGCTCTCACACACCTAGCAAGCTAGGTGTCATGCTTCATATGAGTCTGCCCCTCGTCAGGTCGGCGCTGCAATACCTGAAGGGCACCCAGTACGGGGCTCTTTAGCGGGGATCTTTTGTTCCTGCCGTTGGGTGCAGTGGAGGTGAGGGGCCTAGCGTGTGTAGATGTGGATTGAAGTGAATTAAAACAAGTCAGTTAGTCCTAAAAGTATTTTATTCAAGAAGGTAAACTGCCTGATTAAAAAGTGGGGAGAGTGGTGGAGAACTAGAGACTATGTATCTAGCTAGGTCCGCCCTACTCTCACTGAGAGTAGGGCGGACCTAGCTAGATACATATGATGAAGCATGACACCTAGCTTGCTAGGTGTGTGAGAGCCCTAGTTCCGAAGGGAGTTTCCCCCACCCCTACCCAGCACACACCCCTCTTGTAGCCTTCCAACCGAGTGACAATGTTGTCCACCTTCTTTTGATCCCACGATTTGTATCTCGCATTTTCTGTTCACTCTGTCTTAGAGGAACTTCATACCCACTTCTCTTTAGTACGATATGGGCATGTATGCTGGACCACTCTAAACTCGCCCCTGTGTCCCTTCTTTTTGACAGAAGTTTTTTGATTTTGCCAATTCATATTTTGTTTTCTTATTTTTGTTTTATAGTAGGGAGAGTGTTTTTTTCTATCTCTCACCACCTTTCTTACTTCTGTTTTCTTGTCTTCCACCTTGGTTCAAACCTGGTTTGTGTTCGCCTTCAGAGAGTACATGGTCTGGCAGTTCGGACTGTACGGTTCCCATGTGGAGCAGGGTCAAGACTGATTTGCCAAAAGCTAGGTCTAAACCGAGGTGGCATGTTGAGCAAAAGAACAATGGGTGGGGATGCTACCAGCGTGAGTGCCAGTGGTTAGATTACTTGCAAGCATTCCTCCCATCACCTTTTGAGAGAACTTTACATGGACCAATTGTAAGAAGCCTATATTTTCAATCCTAGAAACCCACATAGCCATAAGTTGAAAATGTTTGTTCAGTATATTCACAACGATTTGGATATTTGGAGGGGAACTGAGGAAATCCTTTTTGCATTTGTTTTATCGCTCAACTGCAATCCTGACTTACAGTTCGCATTTGAATGCAGAAATAAAATGACAATTGTATGAGAGAAAGTATCTTGCGATCAGGACCAAAAACGAGTTTCAATACTCTCTTATGCAAACCTGCCAAGTACAACTCAATCGCAATATGGTAGCTTTTATTCTAGGGCAGTGGGAGATAACTTGTCCTTCTTATGCTGCTCTGGTTTGGTGGATGTGACTAATCATGAGTGACGTCTTGGATTGAGGTTCCTGTGTGATAAAGTGAGGTTTTTGTATGGTAGAAGTATTATGCGGTCTGGCAGGGGTGCCTTACTGTGCAATACTGATAAAATATGCAAAGATGGAACCCGGGTACTCTCTCAGTATACCTTCTCTCAGTATACTCTCTAAGTACACCTATCAGTCCTGGTGGAGTGACAAAGAGCATACAGGCTACTTAGAGGAACAATTGTGAAGCTTTTCAAATCAGCAACATGGACAATCAGTAATTGACACGCATCGAGAGGATTCCGACACCATTTTAGACAAATAGCTCTGATTCTTATATTTTTTAGATACAAAAACGAAATCAATACATACAGTATGACCGGAGATATCAGTTTTCAAGCAATTAATAAATCAATAATTTGCAATGTTACGGTCAGTGGGAAAAACACATATATGCAATTGATACTTTAAAAGGTCAGTTCAAAGGAACCCACTTGGAGTTAAGGTCTCTGGAGGTCGTAGGTCAGTTCACAACAGCTAGCACAATTTTATCTGTTTCAAGTGAATGAGGTGCAGAGGTGCACTTTCAGCTGTCAAACGGAGCTGTAAATCAGAATTGCGGTGTTGAAATAGTTACATTAACAAAATGGTACTTGCATGGGTGAGTTGAGCAAACCCCTTTACAATTAAACCAAGGATCTGGCCCTGGACCAATCTGCCTCGCTCGGGGACTCGGGTGTAGAGTTGCTCTTGGCTACCCGTGGTGCTGAACCGGATCTGTGGCCAGAAGAACTGGCAGGTGTGCCAAGAAAGGGTAAAGACAAATGCAAGATCTTTATGATGGAGCCACAGGAGTGGTTGGTTCTTCAAGCGGATGAATCTCTGCTCTCTAAGCATTCAATCAAGCAGGTTGTTGTTGGACTGAACACCAAGTCTTGGTATCTGCAAGCACTCTGGTGAGAGAAATATTTATCCGGAGGACCAGGGGAATGGTGTAGAAAGCAGAGCCTCACTGAGGGTTGGGATGACAATTCCCAGAAGCCACCTACACAAGGACTTGGAGCAGCCTTGTCTGGTGGCTTGGGGTGCAAGACTTTAAGGTTGTGGACTTTGCAGTTTGTGCCTGCCAACTGCAGGGGACTAGATCCTCTAACCTAAGGGAGTGCTCCTGATGTCTGGAGTTTGTAGAGGGGTTCACATTCCTTTGCGAACTGGACTCTTGCCTTGACCGAGTTGAAATCCAGTGGGTACAAGGTGGCTGCCACAGGTGCACCTCTGTTCGTGGAGTCCTGCTATTTCGTGAAACGGGTCTCTTGGTATGTCTAATCTGAGGTTTTGGTGTCTGGGGTGCCCCTTATATCCTAGATTTAGGGAATGTTAGTGGGTGTGAGGCCTAATAGCGAATTGGAATCAAGTCCTGTGGCTAATCCGCCTCAGTAGTGACAACATCCTATAGTTGTATATCACTAAAGTTAGTCAGAACCTGTTTCAGCCTAAATTAAAGATTTCCAGAACCATCCTCAGAAGTACACCTCAGCTGCCAGCCCCTGGAGCTGGGGTCAGCCTTCTGGAGGCGGATGCCTCCTGCATAGCTAATTTCCCGTCTGCCCATGAAAAACAGTGCCTGGGGCGGGGGATGGGTTTGTCCTCAAGCTGGAGACTGTTAGATTGACCAGTGGCATGAATGAGGCCTATGAGGCTCACTGCAATGCCGGTTCAATTCACTAGTCATCATGTGTGGTCAGAGGTGTCACCTCCTGCTCACACAGGTCCTTTGTCTCTGACTTCTGGGAGCAACACACACTTCCCAGCATGAGGTCAGATTTGTGTGTGTGCGGCAAGGCTTCAAAAAGTCTGCCAAGGCATGGGAACACTGGTTAAATTATTTGGGCACTTTCTGAAGTGTCACCTAAGTAGATGCTGGTTACACCTCAACCCCACCAGTGTGTCGAGGATTAAAAAGCACAAATCTGAAAGAAATCAGCTGGGCCATCATGGAGCTGGACATAGAGGTAATGTCCCAATGCCAGCCCATGTTATCCGATGGGACACCAATCACTTGCGGTGGAATTACGTTTAGAACACTACCACAGGGCAGTATGTTAATACTGATAACTATGATGTTGAGGTACACCAAGATATATGTATATTACATTTCAACTTTGTAGGCACACTATCATGAAACCGTGAACATTCAGTACAAGGGATAAAGTTCACTGCACAAATCTCATTATTGTTATTGTCCAGTAAACGACAGAGCTATCAAACTAGAAAAAACGGTTGTGACCTGACTGGGGTTTTGACATGGTCACATGGGTGCTGTTTATTATATATGCAGAACTACTTCCTTGATTAGATCAGAGGAGCACTGACACTGCGAGGTCACTGCATGCCAGAATTCCTGCTCAGCTGGTTTCTGTTTTCCGACACGTCCACAAGATGGACAGCCTGATGGCACTTACCCAGAGGGAATGGGGAAGTTAGACCACCCAGCAGGGATTTCGCAGATCACCCTCCCTAGGCAAGACTAGATTCTGGAGCACTATGTAGGAGCACTGTTTTAGCACAATGGTCGACTTGTTAATCTCTTTAGCTATTCTCGTAATGGTAATTACATTATTCTGTTTCCTTTTATTGATCATTACAGCACACATATTATACTCAAGAATCACAATGCTGTAATGTATAGTGAAACTGCAGGTTGTGTATTACTTTGGGTATGCATGAGAGTCCAAACAAATTGCTCTAGATTTGTTACCAGGATTCCTTGGGAAATCAGGTTTGTCATGTCCTGAGGTTGCACAATCTATCTGCTACCTGGTTAGGTTTGGGGTACCAATAGTGCTCTGTGGGCTGGCAGGATTACAGCCAGCATATCCTGCAGGCGTGCATAGTATCAATCTGGCACAATCCTGATGTTTATGTTGTCCAATATACACACAGTTTTTGCTAGGAAGTATAAAGCAGTACGACATTATTGGAACATCTTAGAACCTAAATTTTGTATTACTCAAGCTTACTTTTTCCTACTTTCTGTTCTTGATGGCTGATCCTCACTTTTCCTTTCCCTTCGTATATGTACTTTTTATTCTTGCACTCCATTTCTTTTCCATACTTTTAGTTTTTTTCTAATTAGGTTTCCGCCCTAACTTTTTCCTGGCCAATCTTTCAGGGTAGCTTGCTTTCCTCTTTCTGCATTAAATTTATTGTTGTCACTATCAAATGTGTCCACAGCCATCCTCCTAAGCACATGGTCTCTCCAAATACCCTCTATACTCCATCTTGTCTTCTTTGCTGTGCTGCATAAGTTCTCCTATATGATATAATGAATAATGGTCTATTTCCTGTGAGCCCTAGTAATAGACTCTGTATTACAAAAGCAAATAATAAATTAAATTTAGATGATTATATTCAAGGGAATATATATATATATATATATATATATATATATTCACTGAAAAAACCATAGGTTTCAGGGACGTTATAGTTACAAATTAGCATTTAAAAAACCTTTGAAATTCACTGAAAAAACCATAGGTTTTAGGGTCAGTTATAGTTAGTTGGACATTGCACTCGTACAAAACCCGTGAAATTCCCCCGTTATAGTTAGACCAGCTAACTATAACTCGCGCTCCGCAATGCACTGCTGATGACGTCACATATTACATCACTCATGACATGGTCAGTGACATCACTGATGACATCACTGATGACATCTCAAATGACATCACTGATGACATCACTGATGACATCATCCAGTGACTGTGTGTTTCTGTAAAGTTTAAATATTTTTAATATATATAGGAAAAGACGTATTGAAGAATGAGTGGGTGTGTAAGTGTGTGTATGGATGATTTAGTAGGTGTGTGACTGACTCTATAAGTGAGTGATTTAACGTATCTTACTGAATGCATGGGTTAGTGACTAAACTGGGTGAATGTCTGTATCCGTCTGTCTGTTGCTGTGTAAGTGGCTGCATGTGTTTGTGAATAGCTACATGAGTGTCTATTTGAGTTATTGAATGCTTGTGTGAGTATCTGTATGGGTGCCTGAGTGTTTGTGTGGGAGGGGTGTGTGCAACTCTGTGCATAGATGTGTGAGTGGGTGATTCACTGGGTGGATGGTTTCAAGAGTGCATCTGTGATAGACTGTATGGGTGGGTAAGTGTGTGTAAGAGTGTGTTAGTGAGTGAATGTATGTCCCAGTGGTACATGTGTGAGTAACTACATATGTGAAAGGCAGTATATATGTGTGTTGGAGTATATAAATAGCTATAAGCGAGAGTGACTGATTGTGATACTGGCTGTATGGATGAGTGTGTGCTTGTATCAGTGATTGTATAAGAGCGTAAGAATGTGCTAGTATTTGTATGAGTAAGTGAGCTTGTGTGTGTATAACTGTGTAGGTGAGTAAATGGTAGTGTGTTTAATTATTTGCATGACTGACTAGGTGTGTGAGTACCTCTATGGATGAGTGGCGGTGTTTCAGTGTCTATATAGGAGTATGAGTGCATATGATAGTCCTGTACTGAGTGACCGTAATTATGTGTGACTGTACGGGTGAGTGAGTGGATGTGTGCGTAGACCTAAGAATCAGTGTGTGGGTATGTAGTTATTGGTTTTGGAGTGTCTATGGTTTTGCGAATGGCAGTCTGTAATTTAGAGTGGGTGTATCAAAGGTTATATTAGGGTGTGAGAAGATGCATGAAATTATCACACGGATGATGTCATCAGTGATGTCATCAGTGATGTCATTTGAGATGTCATCAGTGATGTCATCAGTGATGTCACTGACCATGTCATGAGTGATGTAATATGTGACGTCATCAGCAGTGCATTGCGGGGGCGCGAGTTATAGTTAGCTGGACTAACTATAACAGGGGAATTTCACGGGTTTTGTACGAGTGCAATGTCCAACTAACTATAACTGACCCTAAAACCTATGGTTTTTTCAGTGAATTTCAAAGGTTTTTTAAATGCTAATTTGAAACTATAACGTCCCTGAAACCTATGGTTTTTTCAGTGAATTTCAAAGGTTTTTTAAATGCTAATTTGTAACTATAACATGTCTGAAACCTACGGTTTTTTCAGTGAATTTCAAAGGTTTTGTAAATGACAATTTTTAAATGTATTAATTGTTATATAAATTTTTTTAATACTGATTTACTACATTTTTAGAAACAATTTTTTATAACATATTTTATTTTTAAAATTACATTGTAATTACATTATACATTACATTACAAAAAATACTTTCTCAGAATGAATTACTTTAGTTTAAATACTTTGCACATAGGCAATAGACTTTTAAGTACAGTAGTTACAGTTGTTGCAATGGGCAACACATTTTCAAACACAATGCAACATTCAGCTCAATGTGAATTTCTAGTTAAATGCAATTAGTTACTTTATGGATTACTTTTTCTAACCACAGGACTGGATCCTAGATTCAGTCCTGGCACATCTCCTGTAAACAGTTGAGTAAAAGCGTTTTGGTTACAGTCGTGATTTTTAAGGAATATTATTGTATTTTAAAAGTTGACACTTAGAAACTTTTTCAAAAAAGAATGACCAATGTTATCCTATGGAAGGAAATTCACTTAGCAGGTAAGTAGTGTTATCGTTACTTTTTCTTACTCAGTGTTGGATCCTGGATCCCGCACTGGTGCATCTCCTGTAAACAGTTGAAAGAATGCGTTTAAGTCATACAGGCGATTTTTAAGGAATATTTGTAGTTTGTGAAAATCGACACTTTGAAACTTTTCTGCTAAAAACCAGACAATGGATTCCTATGGAAGAAAATATAAGTTACTGGTAAGTACGGTTAAAATTACTTTTCAGGGTCTGTGCTGGGCTAAAAGATGCAGCACTGGGTTCTCTCCTGATAACAGGTGAGTAAATTTGAATTCGTACTTTGGTTGATTTTAGAGGAATATTATAAAGTTCCAAAACTCCACACTTAGAAGAATTTCCAAGTGAAACCAGTCAATGTTAGCCTATGGAAGGAAATTCAAGTTACCGGTAAGTACGGTTAAAATTACTTTTCAGGACCAGTACTGGGCTGAAAGATGCAGCACTGAGGTCTCTCCTGATAACAGGTGAGTAAATCGGAATTCGTATTTCGGCTGATTTTAGTGGAATATTTTAAAGTTCCAAAACTCCACACTTAGAAGAATTTCCAAGTGAAACCAGTCAATGTTAGCCTATGGAAGGAAATATAAGTTACTGGTAAGTACGGTTAAAATTACTTTCCGGGATCAGTACTGGGCTGAAAGATGCAGCACTGAGGTCTCACCTGATAACAGGTGAGTAAATCGGAATCCGTATTTCGGCTGATTTTAGAGGAATATTATAAAGTTCCAAAACTGCACACTTAGAAGAATTTCCAAGTGAAACCAGTCAATGTTAGCCTATGGAAGGAAATTCAAGTTACTGGTAAGTACGGTTAGAATTACTTTTCAGGATCAGTACTGGGCTGAAAGATGCAGCACTGAGGTCTCTCCTGATAACAGGTGAGTAAATCGGAATTCGTATTTCGGCTGATTTTAGAGGAATATTTGTATGTTTCAAAAATCAACACTTAGAAACTTTTTCAGCAAAAAGCAGGCAATGATATCCTATGGAAGGAAATTCAAGTTACTGGTAAGTACGGTTAAAATTACTTTTCAGGATCAGTACTGGGCTGAAAGATGCAGCACTGAGGTCTCTCCTGATAACAGGTGAGTAAATCGGAATTCGTATTTCGGCTGATTTTAGTGGAATATTATAAAGTTCCAAAACTCCACACTTAGAAGAATTTCCAAGTGAAACCAGTCAATGTTAGCCTATGGAGGGAAATTCAAGTTACTGGTAAGTACGGTTAAAATTACTTTTCAGGATCAGTACTGGGCTCAAAGATGCAGCACTGAGGTCTCTCCTGATAACAGGTGAGTAAATCGGAATTCGCAGTTCGGCTGATTTTAGAGGAATATATGCACAATGGTGAAGGAAGGGGGTGGGGCCTGAGGTGACATGTCTGCAAACACGCACTGTGGCGCGTTTTAAGTTGGAGAATTAATTCCTCCTCAATCCTGAGGGTCCCTAGGGGCCAACTGGCCCACCAGATACCTCCAGTATGCGCCAGAGAGCTGCGTTGCAGAGAGGTGTTCATGACATCACTGATGACATCTCAAATGACATCACTGATGACATCATGCAGTGACTGTGTGTTTCTGTAAAGTTTAAATATTTTTAATATATAGGAAAAGACGTATTGAAGAATGAGTGGGTGTATAAGTGTCTGTATGGATGATTTAGTAGGTGCGTGACGGACTCTATAAGTGAGTGATTTAACGTATCTTACTGAATGCATGGGTTAGTGACTAAACTGGGTGAATGTCTGTATCCGTCTGTCTGTTGCTGTGTAAGTGGCTGCATGTGTTTGTGAATAGCTACATGAGTGTCTATATGAGTTATTGAATGGTTGTCTGAGTATCTGTATGGGTGCCTGAGTGTTTGTGTGGGAGGGGTGTGTGCGACTCTGTGCATAGATGTGTGAGTGGGTGATTCACTGGGTGGATGGTTTCAAGGGTGCATCTGTGATAGTCTGTATGGGTGGGTAAGTGTGTGTAAGAGTGTGTTAGTGAGTGAATGTATGTCCCAGTGGTACATATGTGAGTAACTACATATGTGAAAGGCAGTATATATGTGTGTTGGAGTATATAAATAGCTATAAGCGAGAGTGAGTGATTGTGATAGTGGCTGTATGGATGAGTGTGTGCTTGTATCAGTGATTGTATAAGAGCGTAACAATGTGCTAGTATTTGTATGATTAAGTGAGCTGGTGTGTGTATAACTGTATAGGTGAGTAAATGGCAATGTGTTTAATTATTTGCATGACTGACTAGGTGTGTGAGTACCTCTATGGATGAGTGGTGGTGTTTGAGTGTCTATATAGGAGTAAGAGTGCATATGATAGTCCTGTACTGAGTGACCATAAGTATGAGTGACTGTACGGGTGAGTGAGTGGATGTGTGTGTGTGTAGACCTAAGAATCAGTGAGTGGGTATGTAGTTATTGGTGTTGGAGTGTCTATGGTTTTGCGAATGGCAGTCTGTAATTTAGAGTGGGTGTATCAAAGGTTATATTAGGGTGTGAGGAGGTGCATCAGATTATCACGTGGATGATGTCATCAGTGATGTCATTTGAGATGTCATCAGTGATGTAATCAGTGATGTCACTGACCATGTCATGAGTGATGTAATATGTGACGTCATCAGCAGTGCATTGCGGGGCGCGAGTCATAGTTAGCTGAACTAACTATAACGGGGGAATTTCACGGGTTTTGTACGAGTGCAATGTCCAACTAACTATAACTGTCCCTAAAACCTATGGTTTTTTCAGTGAATATATATATATGTATATTATCTACTGGCGGTCGCCAGTAGATAGTTATAGTTACAACCTATTATCCATAGGAAATCCGCGACATTCTATTTGAAATAACTCTCTTGCCGGTTGACGTATCTTCGCAAAATTTTCAAACTTTGTGGCCCGCTCCGGTCCGCTCCTACCCTGAAAGTCTCGGGGGGATTCGTCAAGCGGGGGCCGAGAAAAAAGGGGGGTCCCAAAACACATTTTCCCCATGCAATTTTCCATAGGAAACTTTAGACACGGCTACAGCCCGAACTGCTGAACGGAATTACCCCAAATTTGGCAAAGAGGTAGTTCTTGGTTCAGAAAGAACCCTTTTGTTAAATGGTGTAAATCCGTTCAGTAGTTGCTGAGAAAATCAAAAGTAAAAAGATAGTGATATCTATGGCCGAGTAGGGTCCGCGTACCCTCCCGATCACGAGCTGCATGTTAATTGGCTGTCAGCTGGCTGTCAACATTCCGATTCAGGAAATGTTGGCAGCCATTTTGTCCCTCGGTAGAACCGAGGGACAGAAACAAGTGCGCAAAGCGCACAAAGGAGGCAGGGTAGAAACACCCTGACCCCCTAGGTTTGCTCAGGGGGTCCCACAAGGACCCCCATGGCAAAAAAAAATAAAAAAAAATTTTTTTTTAAATCGGCAGGATGCGCTCAGGGTGCGCGAATCCTGCCGAAAAAAATCGAGCGCGGCCTCCCGCGCTTCGATTTATTTTGCCCCGGGTGGCCCAAGTCCCGGGGGCATGGTGGGGGTTAATTTTATGTGTGGGGGCCTCAAAGGGCCCCCAAGCCCGGGGACCGCCACCCCCGGGGCTTTTTTTTAAATGGTGCAGGAGGGCTCTGAGCCCTCCCGAAGCCCGGGGACCACCACCTCAACGGGGCTTTTTTTAAAAATTGAAAAACCTGTGTGGGGGCTCCAGCCCCCACACGCCCCGAGACCGCCACCTCCCGGGGCACTAAACATTTAAATATGGGGGTCCGTTACGGACCCCAGAGCCCGGGGACCACCACCTCCCCGGGGCTGTGCAATTTAAGGGAGGGGGCCGCGCGGCCCCCTCCTGGAGCCCTTGATGGCCCTGGGGACCGCCACCCCCAGGGCCGGCTCCTGCAGTGTTTCGGGGTGCCTACCCCCGGGACACTGTAGTTGCTATGGCAGGACGGGAGCCTCGCGGCTCCCGTCCTGCCATAGCAAACTGCTTTGGATATTGGAAGAGAGAGCAGGGAAACCTGCTCTCTCTTCCAATATCCAAAGCCGATTGCTTTCCACATGGGGAGCTGCATCTTAGCAGCTCCCCATGTGTAAAGCAATGCCGGCTCCCAAGGGACGCGGGGAGCCGGCGGGACTGTGGGGGCTTGGGGACCCCCACAGTCCCCAACGGAGAGGGCCAGCCCCGGGGATGGGGTCCCGGGGCAAGTAGTGGCCCGGGAGGGGGCCACGCGGCCCCCCTCCCAAAGTTAAAAAAAATTTAAAAAAAAAAAAAAAAAGGGTATGGCCGGCCCCGGGGATGGGGTCCCCGGGGCCTTAAATGGCCAGAGGAGGGGGCCACGGAGCCCCCTCCAAAGAATAAAAATAAAAATAGAGGCCATGCCCAGGGGATGGGGTCCCCGGGGCCAATACAGGCCCAGGGAAGGGGGCCACGCGGCCCCCTTCCCGTTTTTTTAACATTTTTAATTAAAAAAAGGGGTAAGGCCCTGGGGGATGGGGTCCCCAGGGCCCAAAAACAGGAAAAAGTAAGGGGGCCACACAGCCCCCTTCAGGGGACAAGAAAAAAAAAAAAACGATCGGGCCCGCAGGCCCCGCCCCTTCCTTCACCACTCTGCAAACGCGCCCCCTGGCGCGTGGGCGCGTTGCAGAGGGGAGCAGATTCCCCTTGAATACTGGGGGTCCCTGGGGGCCAACTAGCCCACCAGGAACCTCCAGTATGCGCCAGGGGCTGCGTTGCAGAGAGGTGTACAGAGGCCACGCCCCTTTTACACCTCTCTGCAACGCAGCTCTGTGGCGCTTTTTGGATATACCTGTTGGGCTAGTTGGCCCCCAGGGACCCTCAGGATTCAAGGGAGTTAATCCCCCGACTTAAAACACGCCACGGGGCACGTTTGCACAGTGGTGAAGGGAGAGGCGGGGCTTCAGGTGACATCTGTGCAAACGCGCCCCGTGGCGCGTTTTAATTTGGGATTAAATCCCCTTCAATCCTGAGGGTCCCTGGGGGCCAACTAGCCCAACAGGTACATCCAGAAAGCGCCACAGAGCTGCGTTGCAGAGAGGTGTAAAAGGGGTGTGGCCTCTCTACACGTCTCTGCAACGCAGCCCCCTGGCGCATATTGGAGGTTCCTGGTGGGCTAGTTGGCCCTAGGGACCCTCAGGATTCAAGGGACTTAATCCCCCAACTTAAAACGCGCCACGGAGCGCGTTTGCACAGATGTCACCTCAGGCCCCGCCCCCTCCCTTCACCATTGTGCAAATATTCTTCTAAAATCATCCGATTTACTCACCTGTTATCAGGAGAGACCTCAGTGCTGCATCTTTCAGCCCAGTACTAATCCTGAAAAGTAATTTTAACCGTACTTACCAGTAACTTGAATTTCCTTCCATAGGATATCATTGCCTGCTTTTTGCTGAAAAAGTTTCTAAGTGTTGATTTTTGAAACATACAAATATTCCTCTAAAATCAGCCGAAATCCGAATTCTGATTTACTCAGCTGTTATCAGGAGAGACCTCAGTGCTGCATCTTTCAGCCCAGTACTGGTCCTGAAAAGTAATTTTAACCGTACTTACCGGTAACTTGAATTTCCTTCATAGGCTAACATTGACTGGTTTCACTTGGAAATTCTTCTAAGTGTGGAGTTTTGGAACTTTAAAATATTCCTCTAAAATCAGCCGAAATCCGAATTCCGATTTACTCACCTGTTATCAGGAGAGACCTCAGTGCTGCATCTTTCAGCCCAGTACTGGTCCTGAAAAGTAATTTTAACCGTACTTACCAGTAACTTGAATTTACTTCCATTTTCTAACATTGACTGGTTTCACTTGGAAATTCTTCTAAGTGTGGAGTTTTGGAACTTTATAATATTCCTCTAAAATCAACCAAAGTACGAATTCCAATTTACTCACCTGTTATCAGGAGAGAACCCAGTGCTGCATCTTTTAGCCCAGCACTGACCCTGAAAAGTAATTTTAACCGTACTTACCAGTAACTTATATTTTCTTCCATAGGAATCCATTGTCTGGTTTTTAGCAGAAAAGTTTCAAAGTGTCGATTTTCACAAACTACACATATTCCTAAAAAATCGCCTGTATGACTTAAACGCATTCTTTCAACTGTTTACAGGAGATGCACCAGTGCTGGATCCAGGATCCAACACTGAGTAAGAAAAAGTAACGAAAACAGTTTTTACCTTCTAAGTGAATTTCCTTCCATAGGATAACATTGGTGATTCTATGAGAAAAAGTTTCTAAGTGTCAACTTTTAAAGTACAATAATATTCCTTAAAAATCACGACTGTAACCAAAACGCTTTTACTCAACTGTTTACAGGAGATGTCCCAGGACTGAATCTAGGATCCAGTCCTGTGGTTAGAAAAGTAATCCATAAAGTAACTAATTGCATTTAACTAGAAATTCACATTGAGCTGAATGTTGCATTGTGTTTGAAAATGTGTTGCCCATTGCAACAACTGTAACTACTGTACTTAAAAGTCTATTGCCTATGTGCAAAGTATTTAAACTAAAGTAATTCATTCTGAGAAAGTATTTTTTGTAATGTAATGTATAATGTAATTACAATGTAATTTAAAAAATAAAATATGTAAAAAAAATTGTTTCTAAAAATGTAGTAAATCAGTATGAAAAAAATTTATATAACAATTAATACATTTAAAAATTGTCATTTACAAAACCTTTGAAATTCACTGAAAAAACCGTAAGTTTCAGACATGTTATAGTTACAAATTAGCATTTAAAAAACCTTTGAAATTCACTGAAAAAACCATAGGTTTCAGGGACGTTATAGTTACAAATTAGCATTTAAAAAACCTTTGAAATTCACTGAAAAAACCATAGGTTTTAGGGACAGTTATAGTTAGTTGGACATTGCACTCGTACAAAACCCGTGAAATTCCCCCGTTATAGTTAGTCCAGCTAACTATAACTCGCGCCCCGCAATGCACTGCTGATGACGTCACATATTACATCACTCATGACATGGTCAGTGACATCACTGATGACATCACTGATGACATCTCAAATGACATCACTGATGACATCACTGATGACATCATCCATGTGATAATTTCATGCATCTTCTCACACCCTAATATAACCTTTGATACACCCACTCTAAATTACAGACTGCCATTCGCAAAACCATAGACACTCCAACACCAATAACTACATACCCACTCACTGATTCTTAGGTCTACACACACACATCCACTCACTCACCCGTACAGTCACTCATACTTATGGTCACTCAGTACAGGACTATCATATGCACTCATACTCCTATATAGACACTCAAACACCGCCACTCATCCATAGAGGTACTCACACACCTAGTCAGTCATGCAAATAATTAAACACACTACCATTTACTCACCTATACAGTTATACACACACCAGCTCACTTACTCATACAAATACTAGCACATTCTTACGCTCTTATACAATCACTGATACAAGCACACACTCATCCATACAGCCACTATCACAATCACTCACTCTCGCTTATAGCTATTTATATACTCCAACACACATATATACTGCCTTTCACATATGTAGTTACTCACACATGTACCACTGGGACATACATTCACTCACTAACACACTCTTACACACACTTACCCACCCATACAGTCTATCACAGATGCACTCTTGAAACCATCCACCCAGTGAATCACCCACTCACACATCTATGCACAGAGTTGCACACACCCCTCCCACACAAACACTCAGGCACCCATACAGATACTCACACAAGCATTCAATAACTCATATAGACACTCATGTAGCTATTCACAAACACATGCAGCCACTTACACAGCAACAGACAGACGGATACAGACATTCACCCAGTTTAGTCACTAACCCATGCATTCAGTAAGATACGTTAAATCACTCACTTATACAGTCAGTCATGCACCTACTAAATCATCCATACAGACACTTACACACCCACTCATTCTTCAATACGTCTTTTCCTATATATATTAAAAATATTTAAACTTTACAGAAACACACAGTCACTGGATGATGTCATCAGTGATGTCATTTGAGATGTCATCAGTGATGTCACTGACCATGTCATGAGTGATGTAATATGTGACGTCATCAGCAGTGCAGTGCGGGGGCGCGAGTTATAGTTAGCTGGACTAACTATAACGGGGGAATTTCACGGGTTTTGTACGAGTGCAATGTCCAACTAACTATAACTGTCCCTAAAACCTATGTTTTTTTCAGTGAATTTCAAAGGTTTTTTAAATGCTAATTTGTAACTATAACGTCCCTGAAACCTATGGTTTTTTCAGTGAATATATATATATATATATATATATCTACTGGCGGTCGCCAGTAGATAGTTTTTGTTAGGACCACGTTTCCATAGGAAAAGCATTTTTTGATGTGCTTATAACTTTGGCGTCGTTTGCCGAATCTTTACGAAATTTTCCCAAAAGTTCCTCTTTTCAGGTCAGCTGCTATCCTAAAAGTTTGGGGGGGATTCGTCAAGGGGGGGGCTAAGAAAAAAGGGGGGTCCCAAAACGTGTTTTCTCCATGCAATTTCCATAGGAAACTTTAGACAAGGCTACAGGTCAAACTGCTGAACGGAATTACGCCAAATTTGGCACAATCAATCAATCAATCAAGACATTTGTAAAGCGCGCTACTCACCGTGAGGGTCTCAAGGCGCTGGGGGGAGGAGGGAGTGTTGCTACTGCTCGAACAGCCAGGTCTTGAGTAGCCTCCTGAAGGTTAGTAGGTCCTGGGTCTGACGTAGGAGCAGGGGGAGGGTGTTCCAAGTCTTGGCTGCGAGGTTTGTAGAAGGATCTGCCGCCGGTGGTTGTTCTTCTGATGCGTGGGACGGCGACGAGGGTGAGGTCGGCTGAGCGGAGCTGGCGGTTCGGGGTGTAGAGGGTGAGTCGCCTGTTGAGGTAGGCCGGTCCGGTGTTGTGGAGTGCTTTGTGAGCGTGGGTGAGGAGCTTGAAGGTGATCCTCTTGTCGACGGGGAGCCAGTGCAGGTCCCTTAGGTGGGGAGTGATGTGGCTGTGGTGAGGTACGTTGAGGATCAGGCATGCAGAGGCGTTCTGTATACGCTGCAGTCGTTTTAGGAGTTTGGCCGGAGCTCCGGCGTAGAGGGCGTTTCCGTAGTCCAGCCTGCTGCTGACGAGGGCCTGGGTGACTGTTCTTCTTGTTTCGGTGGGGATCCATCTGAAGATCTTGCGGAGCATGCGGAGGGTGTTGAAGCAGGAGGAGGAGACGGCGTTGAGTTGCTTGGGCATGGAGAGTGTTGAGTCGAGGATGATCCCCAGGTTGCGTGCGTGGTCGGTGGGTGTCGGGGCGGCTCCTAGTGCGGTCGGCCACCAGGAGTCGTCCCAGGCTGAGGGGTTGGAGCCGAGGATGAGGACCTCCGTCTTGTCCGAGTTCAGCGTCAGTCGGCTGGTCTTCATCCATTCGGCGATGGCCTTCATTCCTTCGTGGAGGTTGGATTTGGGGGTGAGGGGGTCCTTGGTGAGGGAGAGGATCAGCTGGGTGTCGTCGGCGTAGGAGATGATGTTGAGGTTGTGCAGTTGGGCGACGTGGGCGAGCGGCGCCATGTAGATGTTGAACAGAGTCGGGCTGAGGGATGAACCTTGGCACAGAGAAAGGTCTTGGTCCAGAAAGCACGCTTTTGTTTAAATCGGGTAAATCCGTTCAGTAGTTTTAGAGAAATATCAAATTTTCCAGATATCGATATTTAAGAATTCTGACATCTGATTGGCTGAAGCGTTACGAGCACGAGCTTGCGGCTGATTGGCTGTGAACTGTTGAAACTAGGAAGTGTTGGCAGCCATTTTGTGATTCAGTCCGCAGCTCACAACTCTCCCTCTACAAGGCATCAGGTCCGTAGTTCTACCTCTGCGAGGCAACACTTAAAATATACCGCAGCTCTGTCTGTGCGAGATACCCCTTTCACGGTCCCTCTCCCCACATCACCAGCTCGCGGCTATGCCTTTAGAAGCGAGTCCGTCGGCTCGCAGCTCTGCGACTGCGAGCCATTTTGTGACTCAGTCCGTCAGCTCGCATCTCTCCCTCTCAAAGGCATTGGATCCGTAATTCTACCTCTGCGAGGCAATACTGAAAATATTCTGCAGGTCTGTCTGTGCGAGATACTCCTTTTACGCTCCCTCTCCCCACATCATCAGCTCGCGGCTATGCCTTTAGAAGCCAGTACGTTGGCTCGCAGCTCTGTGTCTGCGAACCGTGGGGCCCGCAGCTGTACCTCTGTGAGCCACCTCGTTAGCTGTGTCTGTGCTAGCAGGCCCGTCGGCCCGTTACTCTCCCTCTGCGAGTTAGCCTGTCGGGTTGCAGCGCGGAGGGCTCGCAGCTGTATCTCTGCAAGCCAGCCCGTTAACTCATAACTGTGTGTCTGCTAGCAGGCCTGTTGGCCCGTTGGTCTCCCTCTGCGAGTCAGGCCACAGCTCTCCCTCTGTGAGCCGGTACGGTGCTGTGCTTTTGCGAGCCAACGGCTCGTAGGTCTCCCTCTGCGCGCTGAGCCCACGGGCCGCAGCTCTTCCTCTGCGAGGCTGCCCAACGGCCCGCAGGTGTCCCTCTGCTAGCCGAATCACAGCTGATACTCTGCGAGTCGAAATTGGGAATATAAGGCGGCTCTAAAAAAAGCCCTTCTGTTTATTAATTGGAGCTACATGTAAGTGCGAATGCACAGCTTCAGGTTAATCAGGAAAATTTGGTTTCCCTCATCTGTGAAGTGTACTCCATCACTTCTGTAGATATCAGCGATATCAAAACGTATGTTGTTGTTGTAAATCGACCCCATTCTATGGTCTCTGAGGTATGCAGACACAGCTCTGTTGACATTCTTCCTAGATTTTTCAATCTTATGACAAAATTGGTTTGACCATTTCCACTTCTGTCTTTGGCATATATTGGAATATACAAAGACAGTTTGAGGCAAAAGTAACATCAATTGTCCAAAGGTGTCCTTCAAAAGCATTTCCAAACCTACCCAGTGAATGTGCCTAGGTCGTTGCCACCACAGTGCACAATCATGAGATCAGGGTGTTGGAGATGCAAACAAGTTTTAACCAAAGGGAGGAATTGGTGCCACTTCAATCCTCTCTGTGCAAACCATTTAATGTACACATTTTGTAAACCTAGGTCTAAGTCAATACGTCTCTGTTCTGCATACCTCTTGCACCAGAAAACATAGCTATGTCCTACAATCCACACTAGCATTTTGAAGGTATGGCTAGAAGATATGGATAAATGTCTGTAGCTCATGCAGTCCCTTCGTAGAATAGGAGATATGTTTAAACATGGGGAACTACATTTTTTTTACATACAAAACATTAACGGATTGGGAGATGAAATGTATTGTGTCCTAAAAAGTAGGGTGTATATTAGTTTTGATGAAAAGCATCTTTGTGATTGGTTAATAAAAAAGCAGTTTATACGTGAAGTACATATTATAGGATGAAATTTGCTCAGCTCAACCACACCTGCTAATTGTATTTGGAAGGTGCAGTTCAAACTTGAAAGAATGGTGAACTTTTGACCTCCACGTGCCGTTAAATGTTGGAGAAAATGTTGCAAAAAAAATATCGGTAGGTTTAAAAAAATGATGAACTTTTAACCTGCACGTGTCGTAGAATGTTCTAGAAAGTGTTGATACAATAGCTTGAACTTTTCACCTGTATGTGAACTTAACAAAACAGTTTATATGGAAAGTTCAAAAATAAGCAATAAAGAGAGGTTTTGCAATCTAAAAAAAATAAGGAACTATTCTGATTTGTTCTTTACATGGATTTATGTGTGGAGCAACAGGGAAATTGTGCCATTACTGGTTCCATTCTTGATGAAAGCGGTGCATTACATGTACTGTGTGTGACGGTTCGGTTGTGGTCTTGCGGGCGGGTTGCGCCGGGTCCGTGGTCTTGGCGGTGTTGCAGGTGTGCCGGCAGCGGTGACAGCTGAAGGGTCCGTGGGTGTCGGCTGGTGATGCTAGCTTGCAGTTGTTGTTGCGTCCTGGGTTGAGAGCGTGTAGTGCCACTGGGTCGTAGCATTGGCATTGCGGAGGTCCAGGGTTTCTGGCGCTGGTCACGGTCGGGTCGCGGACGGGCGCAGATGGGCTTGCCTTTGACAGCCATTAAGTAGGGGTCGGGGAGGGCTGGACAGCTGGGAGGCGGGAGCAGGGAGGGGAGCTGGATTGGGCCGGTCGCGTTGGTTGTGCTGGGGGGAGGGGCTGCGGGGGCAGCAGCGGCAGCGAAAAACAGGCAGAAAAAGGCAAAAAGAGAGGAAAGCGAGGAAATAAGGCAGTGAAAAGTGCAAGAAAAGTGGAGGAAAGACACAGAAGGAGAGTGAGAAGGGGAGATTAAATCAGTGAAAAAACGAGAGAAAATGGAGGAAAGACACAGAGGGGCAGTGAAAGGGGGAGATTGAAATCAGTGAAAAACTGAGGGTCCCTGGGGGCCAACTAGCCCACCAGGTACCTCTAGTAAGTGCCACACATCTGGATTGCTGAGAGGTGGTCCGAGGCATGCCCCTTTTTACACCACTCTGCAAACGCACCTCTTGGCGCACTGCTGGTGGGGCAATGAGGTCCTCTTGTGTCCTGAGGACCTCAGGACACAAGTGGACTTCATCCGCTGAGCAGCAGTGCGCCAGGAGGTGCGTTTGCAGAGTGGTGTAAAAAGGGGGTGTGGCCTCGGACCATACTCAGCAATCCAGCTGTGTGGGGCATACTGGAGGTACCTGGTGGGCTAGTTGGCCCCCAGGGACCCTCATGAGGAAAGGAGACTTCATCCCCCAACCAAGAGCGTGCCAGGAGGCACGTTTGCAGAGTGGTGGAGAAAGGGGGTGTAGCCTGTGTCCACCTCTCAGCAATCCCACTGTGTGGGGCTTACTGGAGGTAAGAGGCAGGCTAGTTGGCCCTTAAGGACCCCAGCAGTGAAGGAGACTTAATCCCCCAACCAAGAGCGCACCAGGAGGCGCGTTTGCAGAGTGGTGGGGAAAGGGGGCCAGGCCTGCTATGAGAACTTAGCAATCCTGCTGTGTGGGACTTACTGGAAGTAATAGGAGGAGTAGTTGGCCCCCAAGGATGTCCTTCGGGGCCAACTACCCCTCTTGTTATCTCCAGTAAGTCCCACACAGTGGGATTGCTAAGACGTCTTCGGAGGCCATGCCCCCCTTTCTCCACCACTCTGCAAATGCGCCTCCTGGCAGACTACGGGATGGGGATGAGGTCCAATTTACTCCTGAGGGACTTTGGGGGCCAAGAAGCCCTCCTGGTACCTCCTGTAAGTCCTACGCAGCGGAATTCCTGAGCGCTGGTTGGAGGCCCAGCACCCTTTCTCCACCACTCTGCAAACGCCACTACTAGTTAAAGAAGTGTTTGCAATGTAATAGGTTTCGCATTTGCGAGAGTTAGAGCTAATGGCATTGTAAATGTAAAAGTTTTTAATAATGTTTTTGGAGTGGAGTGGATGTACGTTGTGTGTAGTGGAATTATTTGGTAAGTTGTGCAGTGAAATTATGTGGATAGAAAGTATGTGGTATTTATTTTATAGGAATTATGTAGAGTGGGATTATGTGTTATGGAGAGTAATTATGTGGTATTGTAGTCTGTGTTGTGGAGTGGTAACCTCAGGTTTAGTCTTCCTCGTTTCCATAGAAGCTCAACTATGAACTCAGTGAGACAAAAAAAGAAGGAATCACTGAGGAGCACTTGTGGACCTAATCAGAGGTATGAGCAGGGCCACTGGAATTATGTGACTGTTTGGCTGCACCGACTTTCGCACAATTATACATTTTCCGCATTAGCCACATAATTGATCATCTGCTCCCTAATCTGGAGATTTGAACAAAAAAGGCCTTGTTTCTAGTTCAAACGGCTCAAATGTTCCAAAAAATGCAGCGTCATGTGTTACAGCGTGGTGGAAAGCCCTTTGCAAAGCTGGAATGGTCACGTGTTACTTATTGCAAAATGTGGCTGTTAAACTGGTACTAATGGTACACAAACCTCTCTTCTTTCTATGCCTCTCTTGCCTCTTTCTGCATTTCTCTTGCTTCTTTCCGCACCTTTCTTCCTCTTTATGCACCTCGCTGTCTTCTTTCTGCACTTCACTTGCCTCTTTCTGCACTTCTCTTGCCTCTTTCTGCACCTCTCGATCCTCTTTCTGTACCTCTCTTGCCTCTTTCTGCACCTCGAGTGCCTCTTTCTACAATTCTCTTGCCTCTTTCTGCACCCCTCTTGCCTCTTTTTGCACCTCTGTTTGTTCTTTCTGCACTGCTCTTGCTTCTTTCTGCAGCTCACGTGCCTCTTTCTGCACTTCTCTTGCTTCTTTCTACACCTCTGTTGCTTCTTTCAGCAATTCTCTTGCCTCTTTCTGCACTTCTCTTGCTTGTTTCTGCACCACTCATGCGTCTTTCTACACCTCTGTAGCCTCTTTCTGCACCTCACTTGCTTCTTTCTGCACCCCTCTTGCCTCTTTCTGCACCCCTCTCCCCTCTTTCTGCACTTCTCTTGCCTCTTTCTGCACCCCTGTTCCCTCTTTCTGCACCTTTCCTGCCTGTTTCCTCACCTCTCTTGCCTCTTTCTGTACCTCTGTTGCTTTTTTCTGCACTTCTCTTGCTCTTTCTACACCCTTCACGCCTCTTTCAGCACCTCTGTTGCTTTTTTCTGCACTTCTCTTCAAACAATCAATCAATCAATCAATCAGGGAATTGTAAGCGCGCTACTCACCTGTGAGGGTCTTAAGGCGCTGAGGGGGGGTCCGCAGATCTGTTTAGCTGAAGAGCCAGGTCTTGAGGGTCTTCCTGAAGGTGTTCAGGGAGGGGGCGTGTCTGATGTCTGCTGGTAGCTCGTTCCAGGTCTTGGCTGCAATGTGAGAGAAGGATCTTCCGCCTGTTCTGGCTCTGTGGATGCGCAGGGTTTCGGCCAGTGCGAGGTTGGAAGATCGGAGGTTTCTTTTGGGTACGTGGAAGTTGATTCTGTTGTTGAGGTATTTGGGTCCGTTGTTGTGTAGGCATTTGTAGGCGTGAGTGAGGATTTTGAAAGTGACTCTTTTCTCCACGGGGAGCCAGTGGAGACTTCGTAGGTGTTGGCTGATGTGTTCGTGTCGGGGGATGCCGAGGACGAGTCTGGCTGCGGTGTTCTGTATTGTTTGGAGTTTGCGGATTAGGGACTTCTTGATGCCGGCGTAGAGTGCGTTTCCATAGTCCAGTCTGCTGGTGATGAGTGCGTGGGTGACTGTCTTCCTTGACTCAGGGGGGATCCACTTGAAGGTCTTGCGGAGGATGCATAGGGTGTTGAAGCAGCTGGAGGTGACGGCGTTGACCTGTCGGTTCACGGTGAGTGATGAGTCGAGTACGATGCCGAGGTTCTTGGCGTGGTCTGAGGGGGTAGGTGGTCTTCCAAGGGCGGTCGCCCACCAGGTGCTGTCCCATGCAGAAGGGGTGGTACCGAGGATGAGGACATCTGTCTTCTCGGCATTGAGCTTCAGGCAGCTGTTGGTCATCCAGACTGCGACGTCTTGCATTCCTTTCTGGAAGTTGAGTTTGGCAGTGGTGGGGTCTTTGGTGAGGGAGAGGATGAGCTGGGTGTGGTCGGCGTAGGACACGATGTTGAGGCCGTGTTGTCAGACGATGGCTGCGAGGGGGGCCATGTAGATGTTGAAGAGGGTGGGGCTCAGTGATGAACCCTGTGGGACTCCGCAGGTGATTTTCGTGGGGTCGGAGAGGAAGGGTGGGAGTCTGATCCTTTGGCTTCTTCCGGTGAGGAATGATCGGATCCAGTCCAGGGCTGTTCCTTGTATGCCTGTGTCATGTAGTCTGGCGACTAGTATGCGGTGGGAGACGGTGTCGAAGGCCGCTGATAGGTCGAGTAGGATGAGGGCTGCGGAGTGTCCTTGGTCCAGGAGGGTGCGGATGTCGTCTGTGGCGGTGAGGAGGGCAGTCTCTGTGCTGTGGTTTCTTCGGAATCCGGATTGGGACGGGTCGAGGATGGCGTTCTCTTCAATGAATCGTGTCAGTTTCCTGTTGACTGTTTTCTCTGCATCTTTGGCTGTGAAGGGGAGGAGCGAGATGGGCCGATAGTTCTTGAAGTTGGTGGGGTCGGTGGGGTCAGCTGTGGGCTTCTTGAGCAGGGGTCTGACTTCTGCGCGCTTCCAGTCGTCTGGGAAGGTGCCTGTTTTGAAGGTGGTGTTGATGGTGCATTGTAGTTCGTGTGCGATGGCGGCCGCAGCTCTGTGGTAGATGTGAGGGGGCAGGGGTCGGTGGTGGCCCCCGAGTGGATGCTTTTCATGGTCGAGGCGGTGTCTTCGGCCGTGATCGGTGTCCAGTTGGAGATGGTGGGCTGGCTGGTGTTTCTGGGGGGCGGGGGCCGTCTGTGGCACCTGGTGGATGGTTGATGAAGTTGTCATAGAGGTTTTTGATCTTGAAGTGGATATAGGTTCCAAGCTTGTCGCAGAGGTCTTGGGATGGTCTGATGTCTGTGGCTTCGCTGCGTGGGTTGGTGAATTCATGAATGACACTGAAAAGTTCCTGGAGTTGGTGGAGTTGGCCAGGACTTTGTTGTGGATGAAGTTCCTCTTGGTGGCTCTGATCTGGTATGGTAGTCCGTCAAGGCGTCCTTGTAGGTGGTGTGATTTTCGGTTGTCTTGGTGTTTCTCCAGACCTACTCCAGGCATCTGCAGGTGCGTCTGGCTTCTTGGAGAGCGGTGGTGAACCAGGCGGCTTTCCTGGGGCATTGTCTGTCGGGGTTGCGTAGCGGGGCGAGCTCGTCCGCGCAGTTGAAGATCCAGGCGTGGAGTTCTCTGGCTGTGTTGTTTGCGTCATTTGCGTCGGGTGCCCAGGTGTGGTTGTCTCAGGTGAGGGTGGAGTTAAGTTGCTCATCGGTAACCTTGCTCCAGTTCCTTCGAGGTGGGCAGGGGGCTGGTTTGGGTGCCTTGGGTTTGTTGATGGCGAAGTGTACGCAGTGGTGGTCGGTCCATGGCGGCTGAGTTGTGTGGCTAAATTGGGCGCTGTTTCCTGCCGCGAAGATGGGGTTGAGGGTGTGTCCTGCTCTGTGGGTCAGTGTGTTGACGAGTTGTTTAAGTCCGATGCTGGCAAGGTTGTCACGAAGGATAGTGGAGTTGGGGTCACTGGGGTTGTCGAGGTGGAAGTTCAGGTCTCCAATGAGTATGTAGTTTGCTGAGGCGATGGCGTGGGGTGCGATAAAGTCGGTGATGGTGGTGGCGAAGGGTGTTCGGGGGCCGGGGGGTCTGAAGATGAGGGTTCCTCGGAGTGTGGCTTTAGGGGTGGTCTGGATCTGGAAGTGCAGGTGTTCGACAGAGGGGAAGGTTTCGCTGGAAGTGGTGAGGTGGAGGGTGCTCTTGTGGGCGATGGCGAGGCCCCCTCCTGGGTGGTTGGGGCGGTCTTTCCTCTGGATCTTGTATCCATCTGGGATGGCGGTGCTGATGTCGGGGGCAGAGGATGCATTGGTCCAGGTCTCTGTGAAGAAGGCGATGCCGGGCGAAAGAGAGTCGAGTAGGTTCCAGATTTCCATGGCGTGTTTGTGTACGGAGCGTACGTTCAGGAGGATGCATTTTAGGGTGTCCCCGGTGCTGGCATCAGCGGTGTTGGAGGCTGGGGTGGCGGTGAGGGTCTGGCGGCAGTGGAGGCAGGAGAACTGCCCGTGGGTCGTGTTCGGCGAGGCCTGTTGGCATTCTCTAAGTCTTCCAGGGTTGAGTGCGAGGAGGGTGGTGGTGTTGTTACGATGGGTAGTGGGAGGTCCAGAGTTCCTGGCGCTGGCCGCGGTCGGGTCGCGGACGGGTGCAGATGGGCTTGCCTTTGGCGCGCCGGCAGCACGACCGCACAGCGGCCGCCATTAAGTAGGGGAGGTGGGAAGGAGGAGAGGCTGGGTTGCAGGAGTGGGGGAATTCCGGAGGGGAATTCCTGGGGGGAATTCCGGGGGGGAGGGGCCGCAGGGGCAGCAGCGGAAAAAGGCAAAAGGAACAGGCAGGCACGAGAAAAGTAAAACTGTGGTGTAATTAGAGCAAGACACAGATGGGCACAATAACAGTGGCACAACAGGAAAAAATTCAGATAAAAACGGCTGAGAAAGGTTACGGTGGCTGCAGGCAGTCTGGTCCCAGTTGGAGCGGGCAGCAGGCGCAGGAGCGGGCAGCAGCCTCGAACCTCCCAAGGAGGAGGTCGGGGTCTGGAGGCAAGAGACAGCACAGCGGAGCTGCGGGGAGAGAGTGGACCTAGACCGAGGGTCGGAGGCCTTATTCCTTCTTTCTGCACCCCTCCTGCCTCTTTCTGTACCTCTCTTGCCTCTTTGTGCACCTCTCCTATCTTTTTCTGCACCCCCTCTAGCCTCTTTTTGCACCTCTGTTGGTTCTTTCTGCACTGCTCTTGCTTCTTTCTGCAACTCTTTTGCAAATTTCTGCATCCCTCCTGCCTCTTTCTGTACCCTTCTTCCCTCTTTCTGCACCTCTCTTGCCTCTGTCCGCACACATGTTCCCTCTTTCTGCACCCCTTTTGTCTGTTTCTGCAACTCTCTTACCTCTTTCTGCAGTTCTCTTGCCTCCTTCTGCACTTCACTTGCCTCTTTCTGCACTTCTATTGCCTCTTTCTGCACTTCTCTTGCTTCTTTCTGCACTACTGTTGTCTCTTTCTGCACCCCTGTTGTCTCTTTCTGTACTCGTCTTCCCTCTTTCTGCACCTGTCTTGCTTCTTTCTGCACCTCTGACTTAGAGGTAGTTTTAATCCCCCTGCCCTATTATGTACTAGGGCATTAAAGGGGAGGTCATGCCAATCACAGGGGTACCCCAACCCATAGTCTACCCTAGTGTATGTAGGTGTTTTCACTGTATTCTAAGTGTCTTTCAGCATAGCACTGGCTCCGGGCCTGGTTAGTCAGAGTCAGTTACCACCAGTACCAGTCAGCAAAAAGTTAGGGGCACAGGATGACTTTGCAACAAGGCCTCTTTCTGCACCTCTGTTGGTTCTTTCTGCATATCTATTGCTTCTTTCTGCACCTTTCTTCGCCTTTCTGGACTTCTGTTGCAACTTTCTGCATTTCTCTTGCTTCTTTCTGTGCCTTTCTTCCTCTTTCTGCACATGTCCTACCTCTGTAGGCATAGTTATAAATTAGCATTTAAAAAACCTTTGAAAATCACTGAAAAACCATAGGTTTCAGGGATGTTATAGTTAAAAATTAGCATTTAAAAAACCTTTGAAATTCACTGAAAAAACCATAGGTTTCAGGGACGTTATAGTTAGAAATTAGCATTTAAAGAACCTTTGAAATTCACTGAAAAAACCATAGGTTTCAGGGACGTTATAGTTAGAAATTAGCATTTAAAAAACCTTTGAAATTCACAAAAAAAACAATAGGTTTCAGGGACGTTATAGTTAGAAATTAGCATTTAAAAAACCTTAGAAATTCACTGAAAAAAACCACAGGTTTCAGGGACGTTATAGTTAGTTGGACATTTCACTCATACAAAACCAGAGAAATTCGGCCGTTATAGTTAGTTGAGGTAACTATAACTCGCGCCCCCGCAATGCACTGCTGATGACGTCACATATTACATCACTCATGACATGGTCAGTGACATCACTGATGACATCACTGATGACATCTCAAATGACATCACTGATGATATCACTGATGACATCAGCCAGTGACTGTGTGTTTCTGTAAAGTTTAAATATGTTTTATATATATATATATATATATAGGCCAAGGTGTATTGAAGAATGAGTGGGTGTATGACTGTCTGAATGGATGATTTAGTAGGTACATGACTGACTGTATAAGTGAGTGATTAATCGTGTCTTATTGAATGCAGGGGTTAGTGACTAAACTGTGTGAATGTCTGTATCAGTCTGTCTGTTGGTGTGTAAGCAGCTGCATGGGTTGGTGGCATGTTTATAAACCATGATTCTATGAGTGTCCTCCTGCAGAGCGTTGCCACAGCTCTATGGAGGTAGCCGCTGTGCTTTGCAAATGATCAATACAGTTTAATTGAATTCATGTTTCCAGGCACACATTCTAATGAATCTCTTTTCTCTTTAAAGATTATTAGAACATTGGAATGTTGGGAGCTCCATTGTAGACAATGGAGTTCTCCCTGCTTCTACGGGCCGGTAAAGGCCCGCAGAGCAACATTCCAATGTCTTACAAAGGCCTCTCGGAGCTCGAGGGGATTTAAATCCCCTCGAGCTTCGAGACGCCTTTGTTTTATTTGTTAGAACATTCTGCCCTCTAGTGGCAGAATGTTCTAATAGCCTTATAGCCCTTCGTAGCAGGGCTATACCGGCTATTAAAGTCCAGCTACCTTGTTAAAGTCCCTCGCCTTCGGCTCGGGCCTTTAATAGCCGGTATAACCCGCTATGGCGGGCTATAAGGCTATATTACCGCATCTCCTAAGAGCCAAAACAATGCCCCATTCCTTCAACATGCATAACAAACAACTTTAGTAAATCACCCATGAACTGGCTGCAACACATTTTACTACAATGGCCATAACCCAAAAGACGACTATCACCTAGGACCTACATTCTCCAATGTACTCCTAATCAACATAACCTTAATCCATGAGTTAATGAAGTCTACTAATTTAGAGTAAGAAGTTCGAATAATTTGGCCAATTGCATGTAGTTTACATATATCAAACACAATGAATCGTGGAAAGTTCTCACAAAAAATATAGAAAACTATTCCAAGATGGCTGCCACATTGCATTTTCTAAAAAGAACATTTGAAAAAGGCCGTCCACTTCTATTGGCGTTACCAAGCAGATGGTAGAAAGACTATGGGATGTATTTTTTTTTGTTTAGTAAAGCTTCAAGGAAGTGGCTGCCAGAGTGGCGGGCACTTCAAGAGTTAAGGACTGGGACGGGGAGCACAGAGGATAGGGTAATGGTAACAACTGAGACATAATCTCGACTACAACAATATCAAGATACAGAAAAATTGTGCCAAAAAGATAGATTACATGAATATCGTTTCCCTATAATTCTAATGGTAAGAACAAAAATACAGAAAAAAAATATTGTTACACACTAATATTATTGAAAAACATACAAACATATAGTGTTTTTTTAATATGTATAGTTTAAAATAGTAAATCCTATATATTATTCAAACACACACACATATCTATATATGTGTGTGTATGTTTATTTAATCATATATATATATATATATATATATATATATATAATGTAACACTATTTATTCAAAATATATATTTTACGTTACAATAAACGTATATATATATATGTATATATATATATATATAAGATAGATGTAGATATAGATATATAGAGAGATATATATATATATTTTCACTGAAAAAAACCATAGGTTTCAGGGACGTTATAGTTAGAAATTAGCATTTAAAAAACCTTTGAAATTCCCTGAAAAAACCATAAGTTTCAGGGACGTTATAGTTAGAAATTAGCATTTAAAAAACCTTTGAAATTCTGGACTAAAATATATATTACTTCACCTGTGGCATCCCAGAATGGTAACCTTAATCACAGGGCAGTGGTTAAGATATAATAAGATATAATCAACAATAATATGCACAGTTATTGGCTTATTATATATTAATGAGTCCACCTGTGGCCCCACAGTTTTGTCAGTTTGTTCACATCATGGGGATACTTCATGTGGCTATCCCTATCACATGGTGTATCGAGATGTATCTGAGGAGATGCATGATTTTTAATTTACATCCTATTGGGCTTATTTACAAGCCCCTTGCGCCGCCAGTGCATTACTTTTAATATGGGAAAAAGTGAATTGTCGGCGGCACAAGGGGCTTGTAAATATGTCCCTATGGGGGATATTTTTGAGAGCCTTGTGACAGTTTTGCACAACATAAAGTGGTACATGCTTGACGTAGGGCTCTGAATCAGCTTTATGAAGCCACGCACTGCCACCCTGCGTGACTATGAATGACCTCATAAATCTTCAGTAAGGCGACGCAGCTCAAATCGCTGCCTCACCTTATCTGCGCTCAGGAGGCAGTCCATGGACATTGGGGTGGGTGTTTCTACGGAACACCCATGGATTTTGACGCTGCCCCAGATTTAAAAAATCATGTAAGCCTGGGGAAGCACCAAATCCTTATGCCTCCTGAGGTGAGGCGTATCGAGGAGAAATATCTTTATTGCTCCTTGTTTTTTCCCCTTTTTAAGTGTGCTGCTTTCTGCAGCACACATAGAAAGAGCAAAATGGCTCTTAGGATTGCTTCAATAAACCTGCATGCAATGGAGGCACCCTTGGTGCGAGGGAGGCTATGTTGGTGCTAGGTTGCCAAAATGGTGCCAGCACAGGGAGAAAGGATAAGAATTGCATAAATACAGTGTATTTCTGCCCTTTCATTTTGGCGCAGGGCAGCGCAGGGAGGTGACTTGCTGTACTGCCCTATGCCAAAATCCCTCAAATGGGGGCCTATGTGTACAAGCATGGGGGCTTTGTTACATTATGTGACTAAACATTGCAGCACTATTCTTGGGTCTCTAAGATTGTGTTGATCTGGCTGTGTCTTTCAGTTATCTGGGCTGGGCTAGTACATGTGAAGTTTCATTACCTTGCTAGCTTTTGTTTAATTCTATAGAATGGTTTCACAAGACTGGCAAACTATAAGTGCTGGTCAAGCAATGGGTGCTACTGTGCTGCATGTTAGCATACACATAGAACTTCCAAGGGCCTGGTGTTGGATGCATGATGTATTCACGCATGCATTTACAAGGAAAGCCTTTACAATGCGGGCAATACAACAAACGCGTCATTACAACGCGTTCCATTATAACGCAAGTTGTTACAACGACTTGCTTTAGGGAATCGCTGGAGTTTGGAATAGCATATTTTACTATTCTAACTCCAGTCTGTGCAACAGTAGGGACGGTGTTGGATATAAAATCCAACAATGAGTTCCCTAAAGCAAGTCGTTGTAATGACTTGCGTTGTAATGCAACTCGTTCGTTGTAGCGCCTGCGTTGTAATGGCACTGCTTTGTTCTGAGAGCGTTGTAAACACTGTTTCCCGTTGGATGCAAATTGTTGTTTTCATGTGTTACATGCAATTCATTGTGGAATATTGTTTGCTGTGTGGATGGGCTTATGTAATGAAATAGCATTTCCCAATCTCTGATGTTTTGTTTGTTTAAGCGCATTAATGTGTACACTTCTATTGGACTTTACTTTTCCTACTGACCACCCTCCATACCATTGCCACAGTTGAAGATACATGTGTGTTTGACAAGATTTAAGAACAGCTAGGGGAACATTTTATTGTAATCCTATTTTCCATCTTACTTACCATGAATTTTGGTTCATTGTATTTGTAAAATGCTAATTCGGGTGGTATTGTTTGTTTGTTTTTTATACACCATAAATGGTATTTTTACTACTGTTGGCATACTGAGAAAGTACCTGATTGTATTTCCTGAAGTGGTACATTTTACTCTGATTGTATTGTTTGGTACCACAATGGATGAAAGTTGGCACAATGTTATTTCGTAAAAATCACTGTGGTATCATCACCACCTCAAATTGCTCCTGGCATGTAAGATGTTTAAGAAGATGTTTTAGCATGGACATGGGTCATTCAACCAATCTTGGTGCAGGAATATAGGTGCCAAATGAATAGAAGTTAAGTAATGCACTGGTCACAGTGCTTATTGAAGCGTCAGAAGGCAATTCACAGGAAGGCATGGTGCAATTCTTCGATCCACATCCTCCTGCCCTTAGGCGCAATTTCTTTTTACTGACATTGCGTGGTCACCGATTCACATAATGGCTCTTATTCCATCACCTTCACTCTTTCATGATCCTTTAAGATTCAACCAAAACAGACTTTACAGTCAGCATGTAGCCCAGGACAGTGCACCACAGGTAAATGCTTTCTCTATTAAAAGGGATGTTCGTAGAGATGAGGAGACAGATAATTGGTTGTTTATTAATGGGACTATGCAGATGCAAATGCATGTATGTTTGTATGTGGAATTAATATAGCGTGAACGTACAGATAGGCAGCAGAGTTCCGTATATGGTCAAAGTTAAAGACACATTCAACATGTGTTAGGAGGGAGAGCTGGTTTGTGGATTGCTGGGGCATCATGATGCACTGTTTTTTAAAGAGGTGAGTAATCATCTCTTTCCTAAATCCTGAGCAGGGTTAGGTTGCTCGTGGAGATATGGAAACATGGTTCCAGATTCTAAGTGCAAAAATGGAGAAGGAGTCTTGTTTTTTTTTCTTCTCACTTCTTTGTCTCCAGTCAAATAATGTCACAGTTGTGGGTATGCTGAGGACCACACAAGATGATGAGCTTGTCAGTCCGGTAGGCAGACATGGCTTTCCAGATGATGCAACTGGATTTGAAGATGGTACAAGCCAACAAAGGGAGCCAGTGGTGTTCCCTCAGGGTGGGGGTGATGTGGTCAAACTGATTACGGTACTTACCAGCATGTGGTGCTGCATGTACAATGGCCTTAATGGGGAGCAATGTGGAGCCTTGGAGGCTGTGTAGCAGGGCATTGCCACCAAATCAACATCTACATGGATTGCATGTCTCAGGAATTAAATACATGCTTGGGTATTGAATAGTCATTCACTCTAAGAGAAGTAAGGATGGAGGCAGCATTTAGTGAGCAAACAATCACCAACCATACATACCAAAATACTTCACTGGGGCAGACATGCATTGACCTGGAAACACTGGAAAACAAGTGAAGATTAGTAAAGCCCTTTGTGCTGGGGCTGACAGGTCTTAGTACCTCTGGGTCATAGCGGCAAAAAACATCTCACAGATAGTTAAGACTTCTGTTTCAAAGGAGGCAGTATCCGTCAAAATGGCATCAGAGATAGTATTCAATGCTTGTCAACAGCAACTGTTGGACTTCCACCATTTCGATCGAGATTGCACCCATTTAGGGGTTGCTGCACTTTCATTATTTTTTCTGTTACTCCAGGAATAAGACCCTGTTAGGTGGAACTTAGGTTGTTTATCCATCCCTTTTGCAGTTACCATCCATAGCGGGTTCCATGGCAAAGTTCTAGTTCTTCAGGTGAATCCCGGTGACTAGGGGGCTAGTCACAGCATATTCTGTTACCTACCTTGGCATGCCAAACACTGAGAGGAGATTTTGATTAAATTATTGTATAATTTGTTAGCTAAGAAATAAACTGTCGTTATATCACTATACAGAAAAATGAAGGTTCTAGTGGGTACCATTGAAGTCATTGGAATTACAGAGTTTCATCACCTCACCAGAACACCATGTGTTTCTCTTGTCCCTTTCCCCTTCTCCCCTCAGTAACAAAATCCTGGTCTGGCATAGAACAGAGCAGTGGCGGCTGCTCCATTACAGTGGACAAGCGTCACTCCACTAAAATGCCCCCGGAGACGAAAATAAAATGGTAATGTTAATTTGTTACCATTTTATTTTTTGTCAGCCGCCCCGAACCGAGTGTCATGAGAGGGCGGGCCTGCTGATTGGCAGCAGCAGGGAGGAGTGGTGGGAAAAGGACTGCCTGTGCACTGTTTAAAGTGCGCATGTCCCTTTGGCCAGCTGTCTTGCGACAGTCAGCCAGGCATGCATACTTTAAACCTCTCAACCCAGCTGTCTTAAGACAGCTAGGTTGGGAGCAAGTGCAGGCCTCCAGTGCCCTCTGGTATGCCGACAGACGCCACCCCCTCCAATCCAGGCACTTCTCTCATGCTGGTTTAACAGCATGAGAGAAGCACCAGAATTGGTTAAGGGGGTGTTGACTGGGACCCTAACATTACAGAGAAGAAGAGGACTGGAGCGAGGAGGACGGCTGCTGTGAGGTAAGTAACCTTTTATTCTATTTATTCATTTAATATAATTCCCCTCCCCTCCCACTCGCAGTAGTTGCCAGCCACCACTGGAAGAGAGGTCACTGTCGTGGAGAAGAAGCATGGCCATCTCCAATCCTAAGGAACCACTACAACTCTTGAGTTCTGATAGTTTGCCATGCCTCATAAATCGTGTTTCTCATCGAGTCAGAGGCAAATCTGCTACAGATGATTGCTCAAGCTATTTATTTCCTTCTAACTGGGAGACAATGCATTTTTTGGACTGCAGTAATAAAATGGTGCCAGGAACCACCAATGTCACTCAGACCAGAAATGCCCCCACATGGTGCCCTCCCTGCTTCAAGAAATACTCCACCAACTGATGGAAGAATAGCAGGAACAGAATATATTCTCTCTCTCTCTCTCTCTCTCTCTCTCTCTCCCGCTCTCTTTTCTTGACCATTTTCCTTTGGTAGTCTATTCCTCACCTCGCATAGCAGAGAGACTGGGACGTTGCTATTGTGGGAAGGGAGAGTGGACTTTCTCCAATCCTGAGAAAGCAGAAGAACTCTCGAGTTCTGACAGGCTGCATATGCTAAAGCATATTCATAGGGGCTGCAGGAAAGTAGGATCTGCTTCTTATGGTTACCCCACTTTTTGCTTTATGTGATACTGTTTTTGAGTAGTCTGACTGGGATCCTGCTAAACAGGACCCCAGTCTATCTGTTTTCTCCCTAAACTGTTATGTTATGTACTTAAGTACACCCCAGATTGGATACCGGGGAACCCTTGTCAGTCCCTAGTATATGGTACCCATGTACCCAGGGCATAGGTACCCCAGAGGCCTCCCATGGGCTGAAGCATGTATTATGCCACCCATAAGAGGCCATGCAAAATGGTACTACAGGCCTGCCATTGCAGCCTGTGTAAGTTGGTGCATGCACCACTTACTTAAGATATAGGTTTACTATATCTAAGGGTCACTGCACTTAAAACCTATAAGTCACCCCTACAGCAGGCCTTAACAATCCTGAAGGCAGGCTGCTTGGTTCTAAGTGAAAGGGTGCCACTGCATGAGCAGAAAACCCCTGCAGCCTACGGAGTCCATTCTCCCGGGTTGTCAGTGAGACAGCCATTTACGACATATAGAGTGGCATTATGCGACCGCGTGATGACCAACTCTAAAACGGCTGAAACAAACCCTATTGTGTTTGGTGTCAAACATGTTGATATCATACCAGTAACCGGTGTGGGAGGTATGATTCCACCCCTCAGAAGCAAGCTTCGTTGGGTCCCCGGTGTTCCCGGTACCAGCCTTCTAGTCCCGGGCAGCACAAAATGGTTGCTGCTGAACAGAGACACATTTCTGCCCTCCTGCTGCTGAGCCACGCTTGAGCAGTGGAAGGCAGAACAATAGGCATTCTGTGACCACCTCCCAGACAGGATTTAGTGTATTAGGGCTGGGAGGGTGCGCTTGCCAGCGACCGAAATTCTGCATGAGGGGCACATTCTGTGTCCCTGTGCATAGTCCAGTTCAAACCAGTCCTGGAAGCCGATGACTCCTGCTCTGGTGCGAAACTGGACAAAGGACATGGGAGTAACCTCCCCACTGTCCAGACCCTCCCCTGGGAGGCTCCCCTGAATCTGTCCAACCCTCTCCCATGGGTACAAAATGGCTTACCTAGCTGTAGGACCTTAAATTCGATGTGGACAAGATTCTGAACCAGAAACCACTGAACTTCAATCGTCTGGACACTCTGGACTTCGTTTGGGGCCGACTTCGTCTCCCTCTCAGTCTGAAGCATCGTCCGTGCCTGTGCACCATACAGGATCCATGTAGGACCTGTGGAGCATCAAGGACAACCGAAGATATCTCTCTTGGAGTGAAGGAGTCACTCCCCTGCATTTGCAGGCCCCGCAACACTGTCCAGTCTGCTGACCCTGAGCTCCTACAGACTCCGAAGGCTTCAGCAACACTGGAGGTGGGTTTCTACATCCCTCGAGATCTGAGATGACCTCTCACCAGGTTTGAGGTCAGAATCCCTCGTGGGGGCTGCAATTCCCAAATCCCTGTGCACCGTGTACATTTGCAAGTGCATATGCTTGTTGGCGTTTCCCGAACAAGTGCATTGGGCTCTGAGTAGCCCCAACCTCTGGCACCATTTCCTACCAAGAACTCCAACCTCCTCGCACCGAGTGCTCCGTGGGCTGTTGTTTGGTGAAATCGCTTGAGGTCCTCTCGCGACTCATATGCCTCCGGCCTGTGAGTCCACTTGAGGGTCAACTTTGCTTTTCTTGGGCTCCCCTGGTTGCTCCAGGCCTGCCCTGACTCCCCTTGCTTTGGTGAGTCTCCTGGACCTTACTGGTCCGAACCGTATACATCTTTGACCTGCGTGGATTGCCGTTGCCAAGGCTTGTTGGTGCTCCCGCCCGACACCGACCCCTCAGCACTCGACATCCTTTGTTGGACAGCTCATATCCAGATCCTGGTCATCCTTGACATCTCCTGGTCCCCGTAGCTGCAGAGTCAAGAACTCCATCAAAGCACCTAAAGCACCCGACATCGGTGGGCATTCGTCTACCGAGCCCCTGGTCACTCCTGAGTGACCCAGACTCTGTCCCCTCTGCTTTCAGGTACTCTTCCACAAGAATCTACCTTTGGATTCCAATGGACCTATGCACCCAGCTTCACTGGGAAAGGTAACTTGGGTACCTCGGTATCCACGCGTGAGGTGGCTCTCCAACCTCTTATCTTCCACAAGGTTTCTTCGAAGTCCTCTGGGAAGGGTCCTTAAACTCTAAAACTTCAACCGCGACTTTCCCATAGAATTGTATGGAGCACTCAGTCGTGTTCCCACACAGCACCCGTCCTCGGTGGGGTCCCTACTTACTCACCTTGGGTGGTTACTTGGGTCCCAGCGATTCTACTTCCTCTCGACACCGTCTTGACTTGAGTCGTGGTTCTTATACCACTATTTTAGTATATGGTTTGGTCCTACCCTGGGGCCCACTGTGTATTAGTGCTATATACTATCATTTCTGTGCTTAAGTATTGTGTGCTTTGTGATTATCTCCGTGTAGGAGATACTGATACTGTGTCGTACTAGATAGTGCTATATTAATAAATACATATTTTTATAACTACTGTGTGGTTCTCCTTTAATTTAACCAATACTATAAGGTTGCATTCTGGTAAAAGAAGCTGCTTAACATTCCGTCAAGACTAAGCCTGAAGGCTGCTCTCCACAGCTACCACTTGGTTAGCTTTCTAAGGTTATCTTTGACCTTTTAAATCACCATAAGGGTTGTTTGGACTGGTGCAAGGTGCCCACTTACATTAGTGGACAGCATATACCAGGCCAACTTCTCACAGGGGCAGGCCACTCTTTCCCAGATAATTCTACCTTCACACTGAAATACACTTATTACAACTACTCTACTCACATAATACTTTATGTGTCCAGTCACTGAGGCATTTCATGCACAAAAGTGATAATATTGAGGGCTCTACCTGCCACACATTTTACAAAAGTGTTTGAGTGTCTTGCATGTCGTAAAATCAGAACAAAAACACAAATGACAAACAGAAAATCTACTAGAATAGTTTTTTTCAAGAAGAAAACCTCATACATTTACTTATTTGTGAATATACTTTATAGAAAAATAATGGATATGTCAATGGGATCTTTAGCATTATGCTGGGAAATACCTGTAAGCCGGCTGTTCTGCGAGAGCTTTCCAACAAAACATTTTTTGCAAAGTTATTTTGGCAAATTGGATAAAAAAATTATTTTACAAATTAGGGGGGGGTAATTTTGTGAAGTTCTCTCTCCTCTAAATGTTGTGAAATGTTTTAAAGATATCAGATCTTTCAAAGTTTACAAAACCTGTGACGTTTCCTAATCAAAAAAGTGGGGGGAAAATTTCAGTTTAAGGGACGAAAATCACCAAGATCATTTTGGGCTGGGGTACCTTGCCTGGAGGACAAAATTATAATTTCAGACACCACTGTTTTTATATAGGTAGAAATCTATACCTAGTCTTCAGGTTCATTCTGTGCCACTAATAAATATGATGGACAAACTATTCTGAGGAAATAACCTGCAACAGAAACAATATAAATGCTTGAAAAGAAAGTTTGCTCAAATCCAAATATATATCAATCTTCAGACAATAAAACCGTCCACTCATCAATTCCGTATACACACTTGTGGACCCCCAACATATGCAAGTCACTGCATGCTGTTCACTTACCTGAGGGAACCGATAGAGGCCTAAAATCCTTGCCTGTGGGACGGATATTGATGACAGGATTTCCCCAACGAGACCCACTGGCATTGGGCCACGATGACACGTGTACCCAGGGACAGTGGACTGTCTCCCGGAGAGCAGTTCCAAGAGTGCTCCAATGGCCTTGATCTGGTAAGTGCAGGAATCATAGATCTGGAAGCCCAGGGTTATGTTTGGTAATAGGTCTGGAGTCCGGTTTATTTCCTCGATGGCAAAAACCATGGCCAGAACATCCCGGTAATACCGGACATGAAACCTAGATGTTAATGGAAATGGATGTCCGTTTTTATCGAGTATGACTTCATAATACTACAAATCACTCAATTGTTAGGACAAATCAAGCACATCAAAAATAAACAGTTATTTTGAGAAATCGCACACAATATATGAATTACAGTGACTTCATGCAGTTTATATTAAAATTAAATGGAGCAACTGCACTGTTTGAACAAATCTACCAACCAACGAAAGTATTACCAAAATGTCTATGTATACTACATACCAAAATATTCCCTTCATCAGCTGCCATTTCTTCCTCATTCCTCCACATCTCTTCTTTCTTCATTTATATGTGACAGCAGCCTGCAACAACTGTAGTTGACTCACACCCACACAAAAGATGCTACACTAGAGCTACTTATTGCAAAAGAAAGGTAAATCAAATTCATCCATCCAATCGAGGTTGCTTCACCAGATCACTTCTTCATCGCCTTCTCTCCACACTCCTTGAAAGTAGCAATTTAGACATTCAACACAGGTGCTAGCAAATTTCCCTGTAGTACACAATTTCAATGACCATGTAGTACAGTACAATGAACGTCTTGAATAGGTTGGCCCAAAAATCACTCAAAAGACAGAAAATTGGAAAATCATCACATTGATTTTCAAAAGAACTGAAGAAAGGCAAGAAAGCATTTAGATCTTACAAATGAATTTGCAGATAAATGCCACAGTCTTAAAAACTGACATTGCTCTGAGTGGAGAAAACAAAGTGAAATTCATCCACATAGAAATGGAGATAAGTCGAGTTAAAACCATTCAAAAACAACTTTTTTCAAGTTTTAAAACAAGTCACCTTTCCTAAAGCAGTATGCCTGCCCAACAATACTAAACAAAGAGGTGAGTAATGACTTATTTATAGAGAAAGTTGAAGCAGGTCGACTTCTCCCTGGAGACAGAGAAAGGGAAGCAGATCAACTTCTTCCTGAAGAAGAGCAGGACTGAACTGTCCCTCACAAAAAAAATGTCCTGGTCTACCTTTGGACCTCTTTCTCGAGTAGACATGGCCAAAATATTAGCTAAAACAAAACACACCTCCCTCTTTTCTGAACCTATTCCTATGACTCAAGGACATTTGCACCTTCATTACTCCAGATTGGGCTAAGCTAATCAGCACCTCACCACTCCAAGGAATGTTCTCTTACCGCTTAAAGATAGGTCACATCTCCCTGCGAGGAAAAGAATCAAGGAGCTGACTCAACTCCCTGACCAATCATCCTGGCCAAAGTCCTACAGAGCTCAGTTGAATCACAGCTCAAATGCTTCATTAAAGAAAATAAACGTTTGATGAGTTGCAGTCAAGCTTCTAGCAGGGATTCAGCATGAAGACTGCAGTTGTAAAAATAGTTGATGATTCCCATATCCTGTGTCAAGGCAGCTCATGCCTCCTTATTATCAGACATCTATCAGTAACCTTTGATACAGTGAATTACAGCACCCTCCCTAAGATTCCCAATGAAAAAATGGGTCTAAATGACTTATATTCAGAAAACTGCACACTGCGTAAAAAAATAACAACTTCATTTCCAGTCCTTTGTTGATGCCTCTTGGAGTTTCCTGGGATCCATTCTCTCCTCTACCCTGTTCAACCTTCAATATGGAGCTGCTAGCCTCTATCCTTAGCAACTCCAACTTTTCATATAATTTCCATCCAGATGGTTTCCTTTTGGAACAACATGCCCTTTGTGTTGATTGAGATTTAATCCTGGATGCTTCATCACCACCCTAAACTGAACCGTGAAAACTAAGTTTCTCCTGCTCTCTACACTGATTCAAACTTGGTTGAACTCACTTTCATTTCTGAACTGCAACACATTAGTAGTGGAATCTGCTAATTCACTAGCCTTCTACTTAGGTAAGACCTCAGTCCTCAAGTACATATCATTGCTGTGGCAAAAGGGGCACAATGTCAACTTACTCTCCTTTGTAGAATCAAAGGGTTTGTTTCTGACTCGGATTTTAAGCTAATAATACAATTTTTTTCTGCTATTGAGACTTGAATACAGAAAGACTCTAGTAATAGGAGTTCCAAATCTACATCTAGCTGCTCTCAAAGTAGGAAGCCATGCAGTTGCTTGGATAACCACCACTGCCAGATGGTTTAATCACATCTCACCAAAACTCACTGTAATGGTTATCCTTTGAAGCAAGAAGCATCATTAGGTTTGCATGCATCATACATAACACACTATTGCTGTGAACAACCAACTAACCAACAACTAACCAGTTCAGGTGGAGAGCAGAGACACTTTGCTTCTTAAAACACCAGCATTTAAGAAGAAACAAATCTCAAAGACAGTCTTTCTGCACCCTTAGGCTTTGGAACTCCAATCCATCAGCCATCAGGACAAACCAGTCTTATGACACATTTCCAGATGTGAATGTTCCTGATTATAACAACTGTAATGTTTTTAAATGCCTCCTTTTCAATTAATAGTGCCTCGTTTTCTACCCAACATACTTCATTGTATATCCTCTTATACATACAGCAATGTGTTACCATGCAGTACTCTTCCAGTGTGTGCATCACACGTTAGAAACTGTTTTTTGTGCAAAACCTTCTGTAACTCATTGGGTCTTTTCCATACTATATAAAACCCTCTGAATAAATACATTCCTATGTGCTATCATGAAACCTAACTACAGAAGATGACAGAGGCAACCTAACCTGAATGGATGACAGAACAGACAGAGATTTCCAACAAATTTGAAGTACCTAAACTATTTGAACCCGATGGACAAAAAATAACTTAGTAAATTTTTGGTTTTTGTGAGGAAGGAGGGATTTTACCAATGTTTCTAGGAGTATACCTCAAGAGCTTCTACGGATAAAAACTAAAAATATAAACTATAAGTGTAACAATCACTTGCTCCCAGACATGCTTCTCAAAAACGTTTGTGAGTTCCAATTTAAGGCAAGGAAGAGGCATTTAAACGTATTAATATACATAGTGTATGTTTAGACATGGGAATATGTCTTTTATGAGTGCATAATGGACATTCCCTAATTTGTCCCTGTGGCGATAGCCCCATCTTAAACTGCCCACCCGTTTTGGTGGTGTTCTAATCACATTATCACCCTTACAACAGATATGTGCCTATCCTCAACAGGCGTCAATATACAATCCAGAGAAAATGTTATGTAAAATACCCAAACACGGACACGATTGTTCCAAAATTTTCAGAACATTCCTGCCTTGAAGAGCCCACAACCATCTCTGAGAACATATTCCAAAGTGTATCTATAAATAAATCAATTTTTATGTATAATATCACACTTCATGAATGACAGTTAACAAATGTGGATGTATACCTTTTAAAAAGTCCACTTGTGTTTGTAAGCTGATCTTAAGTGTGCAAATTGTTTTGTGAATTGAGATGTACACATAAATGATAAGAGAGGGAGAAGATTTAAGAAATGAGTGATGCATTACTAGAAGGGTTGGAATATACACATCAAGAATGCTGGATTACACACATGGAAGGAAGGAGATGCATGGTTTGATGGTTGGAAAAGACACATGGATGGAAGGGTCGACTAGATGCATGACCTGGGGGTTGGAGAAGACCCATGGATGGAAGGGTAGACTAGATGCATGGCTTGAGGGTTGGAAAAGACACGTAGATGGAAGGGTAGAATAGATGAATGACATGAGATTTTGAGAAGACGCATGAGTGGAAGGGAGTTGAATGCATTAATTGACGAATAGTGAGATTCTTGACTGGAAATTCCATCATTTTGACAGCCTGGGGACACTCAAAAACTAAAAAAACAAAATCTACTAAGTAAGGATGCTGAACCACAGTCTACCAGAACATGGAAATACTTGTATCATATTCGTAACAGCGCTGACAAGAAAGTATTGGGGTGATGTAATGTGGACATTTAGAACTGGGACTGCATGAAGACTCAGCACCTCCCCCACTCCCTTGGTATGTTTGACTTTTATCTCCAACTTTACTGACATATTGCATTTAGTATGTTACTCTGTGTATGTTATTCAATGTATACGGTGCAATGTGTATACTTCTTTTCTCCTTGCTTCTTGGACTGTTCTGTTTTCCTATGTAATACATGGGTGTTTAAAATAAAAATGAAAAAAAAACAACCTTGGCTGGAACAGTGGAGTGCATACGCAAAGTCACCCTTGTCAACAGGCATTCAGTATCTACATAACACATATATACATAGGCATTTCAGGTAAACATCCCCCACACACTGTTCTTTTTCACACAAATCGAATAATGCCCGATTTCTAGGAATAATCAAACAACAGACCGGAGGTTATGCCTCTGCATCTAGTTACCATTAGGCTTTCTCACCTCTAACTAACACAGGGGGTGGATCCAGACTGCATCCACTATTATCATGTCATTATTGCCTGCATTGCATCACCTTAGTATCCAGGCCTGCTGCTTCACAAAGATGGCTCTCTCCAACATAGAGGTATTCTAAAGCCACTGTAACATTGACAAGGCTGCCTCTCCTGAGGGATGGTCCCTCCCCACCTTCAACAATGGTACTAAATAGCATATTGAACACATCAATGTGTGTCTTCACATAACCAAAGGCTGATACAGGAAAAAATGTATAGGCCTCCTTTTAGTAACTTAGTTTCCGCTTGTGTCAGCCTGTAATCTAGTTAATTAATTACCTTACTCTACAAAGTACACATTACTTCCACGTGGGCCTTGATCTTTTCACAACTGGTGCCGGATTTACTAAGGGTTTGCATTGCCCTTGCATGACAAAAGTCATTGCAAGGCAATGCAAGTCCTTTAATGGGATTTACTAAGCCACATAAAGTCACCTTGTGTGGCTCTGCATGGTTTAGCAACTCCAAAGTAACAAAAGGCAGCGCTGTAGACCTGTCAACCTTAGGGTGGTCTTTACCCAGATGTTTTGCCTGCTTAACGCCTCTTTTTGCTGATTCTTTTTGTTGGCCTTAGGACTCTGAGCACTTTACCACTGCTAACCAGTGCGAAAGTGCATGTGCTTCACCCCTAAACATGATAACATTGGTATATACACAACTGGCACATTTAGTATACTTGCAAGTCCCTTCTGAAGGGGTATACCATATACCCAGGCATGTAACCTAAATGCTACTAGTGGAACCGCATCACTGATTTTGCCACCCACATACATAGCCTTTCCAACCTGTCTCAGGTCTACCACTGTAGTGCCTGTGTGTGCAGATTACATCCATTTCGACCTGGCACTTAAAGCTTCTTACCAAGTCTTAAACTCCCCTTTTATTACATATAGGTCAGCGTAAGGTAGTTCCTAGGTAGACCTAAGGACAGGGTGCTGTGCAAATAAAAGGTAGGACATGCACTTTCATATTTTGCATGTCCTGGTAGTGCCAGAAAGCTAAATTCATTTTTCGCTACTGTGAGGCCTGCTCCACTCATAGGTTATCACTTTTAAGTTGTAATTCCTGATTAGAAAGGAGTAGCTGTTTCATGTTTCATATCTTTGGAATGGTATTGAAAAATCTTCCTTACAGGTGAAGTTGAATTTAATAATACTGTTTTAGAAATGCCACTTTAATAAAGTGGACATTTCTATGCACTTATAGCACTGTGTGCCTTGCCGCCTGCTTCCAATACATGTCTGGGGTGGGTGACAGCTACATTTTGTGCATTCCCTCTAGCCTGCCACAAACACAGGAAGGCTAGGTGTGTCTGAGTTTCCATCTACATACATCTACATTCTGATGGCTCTTCCTAGGCAGGAAGGGAGGAAGGGGCTGAAACTTACACTGATTACCCCCCCTCCACAGGTAAACTGGGGCCAGGGCTAAGTTGAAAGGATACTTGTGCACTTCAAAGACCCTTCTTTGAAGTCATCCCCACTTCAAAGGCACAACGGGGTATCAATTCTGGGCCTCTGACCCCTAAAAACAGACTCTTCTGGATCTACAACTGAAACTGTCAGATGAACTGCTGTGCTGCTTAAAGGACTCCTTGCTGGACTACTGACCTGGAAGGCCTTGTTTTCACTTGTGCTACCCTGATGCCTGCTGCTCTCTGACTCTGCTAAAGGAGAGCTGGACTCTGCCTTCACATCCAAGTGTGCTCTAAGGGCTTGTTGGCTTGCGTCCTTTTGTTGAGACTCAGGGAAATCAAAGTCTTTCCCCCGATACTGTGCCTGGTTCACTGTAAGTAGACCCAGATACTTGCACCAGTGAAACTGAAGCATCTCCTGTCTGGTGAAAGTAGAATCTGCACATTGACCCTGTTGCAGGAACAAAATCTATGCATCAAACCTGGGGCCTGAGCAGCTTCACCGGAACCACCGCATTGACCGCTGCCTTGCCGCCACAACTGAAGGAAGAGCGACTCATCCTTTTGACAAGCGAGGAGAAACCCGGCGCATTGGCTTTGTAAATTAACGCATTGCCATCAACGCGTGTGTGAAATCAATGCATCCCCTCGACTATCAGAGTGACATTGACGCATCTTCCTCCTCATCTCGTGTTTGAGACCAGGATCAAGGTACTGTATTCCCCGGGCCTGCGTGGCTCCTGTAACGGAATTGCAATAAGCTGTCCCACTTGACCTGTATTAATGCCTATGAAGAAGGTGGAGTTTCTACATACTTTTCACAGAAAGGGTCATAGACTGGACTATTCAAGATTCCGACCTACATCATAGCAACGACTGAGATAATTGTCACTTTCCCATTGTCTTTTGACAGTGACTATCAACGATGGTTGGAACAAACATATATGTCATGAGAGAGGGAATTAATGTGTGAGAGTGTGAGGAATGAGTGGTAAAGTCAGTGTGGGGTCAGAAAATTGTCATGAGTGATCACTTTCGATGAAAAAATGTACACACATGGTAATATTTCCTTGTGTCTCAAAGATTGAGATGATGGTCTTTACATATGACGTGTAATGTATTGATGAAACAGAATTGGTATTACCCATTGTATTACATTGTATAGTATTGTATATAAATTGTATAGCACTGTATATACTGTTTGTATTCACTTTTCTATTTTTCAATTAATTATTGTATCATAGACAAAGAAACTTTAAGTCAAGATAAGAGAAGCTGATGAAACTATTAAAAAAAAAATGAACTGACACAAGGAAAGAATGGTTTAATTTCATTATTAAATACTTTCTTCCAGCCTTGGGAGCCCATTAGAGCCCTGTACGAATTATTACAGGTCGAGTGGGACATCTTATTGCATTTTCTGTCTTGTTCTTCCTTGTCCCAGACCTTATATAGTGTTTTTTAGGGGGCACCTCCTCTTTGCATTTGTAGATGGCTTCTGTAACGGACCATGCTTCATAGTGGTCTGCTTGAACAGTTGACTGTGACCCAGTCCAGCGCAACCTCATGAAACCCCTAAAGCCCTATTTGCTTCTACGCTCTATTTTACACTTTTTTGTAAAATTCATATCTCGAATTGTACTTATTGGATTTTTGTTGTTTTCTTCTTGTTTTGTTCAACATATAATACTCTATTTTTCTAAACCTGCATCAAGTTTTTTTGTAGTGTATTCATTGTGTTACTGTGTGTGTTGCACAAATACTTTACAGATTGCCTCTTAATATAACCCTGACTGCTCTGTGCCATGCTAACCAGAGATGATCACAGGGTATCTTTTAGTGTGTATCTAGTTTACCCTGACAAGAGTGGTAGTTTCTTCTTGGACAGGGTTCATACCTCTGCCAACCAGAAACATCAGTTCTAACAAACCCATAGTGCTGCTTTCCGTTACCTTGCGACAGGGAGACATTACATGGGTGGAGTATGTGCCTGAGGCACAGGGTCAAGACTGATTTGCATACAGCTGGGTCTGAACTGGAGTGGCAAAGTGAGCTAAAGAACGATGATGGATTCAACCCAGATCTGTGACAGTGGGTGAGTGTCTGATAAGTTTCAGCGCTCCGTCCATCATCTCCTTGTGTTTCCTTTGTTCGCCCTAAGTTGACAGGGTATGCCCAGACGTGGGTCCCTTGCTCACTTTGCCACTGGATTCAAGCTAGCCTGGCTGATGACGGCTGGTAGCCCGAAACCGGTCCCAGGAAGCTTGTTTACGGTCCAGGGAAGACAAGGCTTGGCAGTTCGGGCTGGACTGTTCCCATGAGGCACAGGGTCAAGACTGATTTGCATATAGCTGTGTCTGAACTGGGGTGGCGAAGTGAGCTAAAGAACGATGATGGATTCAACCCAGATCTGTGACTAGGGGTGAGTGTCTGAAAACTTTCAGCGCTCCGTCCATCATCTCCCTGTGTTTGCTTTGGAGTACGTGCCTTACCATGTATCCACCCATGGGTTTTGACACAATCCCAGATACACAAAGGTCTGAAGGCCTGGGATTATATTTTACCTCATATTTAAAAAGAACTTGAAAATTCACTGAAAAAATCAAAGGTTAAAGGGACAATATAGTTAGGTCAAAATGTCACCTAAAACATAATTTTAAATGAACAAAACCACTGAAATTCACCAGTTATAGATGTCTCAAGTAACTATAACTCATATCCTAAAGTAACTATAAGTTGTACCTTTGCCATGCACTGCTTATAACCTCACATATTACATCATTCATGACATGTTCTATGACTTAATTGATAAAATCGCTGCAAAATCTAAAATGACATCTTTGACGACAAGACAGTGCAAGGTGGGGGCATGGGTTAGCCAACAGCCAGGTATACAGCATAGATTGTGCACTATTCAGCCAGCAGCCAGCTACATAGTAGACATTCTTTGCTACGGGTCCAACTGCTGGACACATAGCAGCAAGGTGTCACTATTTAACTTTAAATGGCAGATATGTTGTACTATTAAGGCACTAGTAGATGCCTAGGTAGGGAGCAGAGAGTCTGCACTATTTGGATGGTGGACAAACAAAAACCAGAGGAAGATTATTGGATGCCCCACTGTATAGCAGCGATTCATTACCCTTTGTCCAACAGCCAAGAAAATATCAGGGAAACCTTCTGGTCACATCGCGGCTGCTAAAAATAGATGCTATAGAATGGATATTATTCATCAAGCAGCCAGGGTAAATTTGAGTTTTTCTTTCTGCTTGGTCACTTGCTAATTTGTATGTTATCTCTGCTATTTTAACTGTTGGTCAGCTCGATGGAAGATATAAATCACCATTTTCCTAAGAAACTTACACCCATGTAAAGTTTTTCTATTTGCCTGGCCACCATCTAAAGGGATAGTTGTTTTTGACACCAGGAAAACGGTACAGAAGCTCTGCTTTTGGTGCACTATTGCATAAATATTACATTTCTTTGCTATTGCCCCGCAGCTAGTCAAATAATAAAGAATTTCAGCTATTATACTGGCAGGTGGAGAACAGTGATCTTTCTTTGGTCTCTGCACAGCTATTCTCTAAATCTTTGCTATTTCACTAGCAGTTAGGTGAATAGTGATGTTTCTCTGTTATTTATACAGCCATTGATCAAATGGTGCATAATCGCTGCAGATGGTGAAGTTTCTTTGCTATAAGCACTGCCGACAGCTGAATTATGGACGATTCCTGCTATTTTGGCACTGGCGAGGATAATAGTTATGTTTCTGGCTATTTGCATAGCCATTGACCAAATAGTGCATAATCTCTGTTTTTGTAATCAGCAGCCTGGTAAATAATCTTGTTTCTATGATGATATGAAGTTTTATTATGAAGTTTATGACGTTTCTGTGCTACTTGGGCAGTCTCTGGCCACATAATGCATAATCTCTGCTATTTAGCCACTGACTGGATAAATACTTAGGCTATGTTGCTATTTACTCATCCTCAGGGAGCACAGTGTGTCCTCTGCGTTTTAGCCAGCAGCTGGGTAAATAGTGACATTTCTTGGCTATTTGTGTGGCCGCCGGTTAAATGCTGCATAATCCCTACTGTTTAGACATGGCCCTGGTACATAGTGAATTGTTTTTGCTATTCACATGGCTAGTGCAAAAATAGTGCATAATCTCTGCTATGTAGCCAGCAGCAAAGCAAATTCCCTGTTTACCAAGGGGCCACCACCAGTCCAGAAACAGCTGTGCCAGGCCATATCTCAATGGGGTGAAACATGTCAGTAGGCTCCTCTGACTCTTCCACACTGAAGAAGACATGATCTCTGGATCTTTTCCAAAATGAAATGAACAATATCTTTAACACACATATTAACTACCTTAATAGAAAGCTCTTCTCTTTCAAACTAAAGTCTACTTCTGCTTCACCTGACCTACTCTCTTATAAAAAGACAATGAATCATCTCTTCAGAATTTTAGCTAAATAACGTTCTCATGGGTTTCAAAGCAGACCTTTCCTTTATTCATGACATGACAGTCAATCCTTCAGTGCCATATGAAATTATTATTCTTGTCCAGTGACATTTTAAAATGTGATTCAAATTCCGCTGCATTCTTTGAATACTCAAAAGTGCGACTACAGCCACAGAAGTTTGCTAAAACATTTTTTATAAAACAGAAATACTGCAAAGATTTATATCCTTGGATTTAAATAACTACCATGTTTCATGTGGGTATGCGCAGATGTGGATCCTAAGCACACTGTGCCACTGGATCCAAGCTATTCCTGACAAATAAGCCCTAATAAGGGTGAAACTGGTGCTGGGCCGCTTGTTTTCCGGTTCAGGGAAGACCTGACTTGGCAGTTCCGGCCGGCCTGTTCCCATGAAGAGCAGAGTCAAAACTGATTTGCCTGTGGCTGAGTCCAGGTGAGGTGGTATGGTGGGCTAAAAGCGATGGATTGGGATCCGGTGTGAGCGTTTGCCAGTGGCTAAGATCAATACAAGCACTCCATCCATCACTTTTGTGTGTACTTTTTTAGAAGGTCAGGTAATCCAGAGCATCACTTTATGCAGATGACGTATTGCTAACACTTGTGAAACAAAACACATCCGTGCCATCCCTGCTAACTGAATTTTCCACATTCTCTGGTCACAGGATGAACTGAAGTAAAAGTGATGAACCGCCATGTCATGGATAACAGGATAAGGTATTCATTAAAGATTTCACCTTCCAGTGAATACAAGATGGACCAACATGCCTAGGTGTCCTCATCAATTGAGACCTTGAACGCATGATTTAAGACAAGCCAACTCCGATACCTAAAGCAAAACTGGGATTATCCCATATAGAATCCTACTGCAGGGCACATCAGCCTTCATAGGTAAGTGACATATGCTTCCATGATATCAGACTGCCCCCCCTTTGGGTTCACCTAGGAAGGGTAATAATGTACATCCTACGGGCACCTGACATGTCTATATTGTTAAACTCTGTTTACTATTATGATTGCCCCAATCATCTGCTCTACCCTCAGGCTTAGAAAACTACCCACAAAGGCTTCAATTCAACCCCTTTATACATGATGGTGCTCCCAAATGGGGGAACACTGTTGTTTAGGTAGGTAGGAGAGGCGTACATAAGGACACGTGGAAAAGGCTTGGTGTAGACACACTTGAGCAGTTACTTGTATCTGGAACAGTTAAGGCCTTTGAAGCTCTGAGAGTGGAATTTGGCCTGGATGAAACCATATCTGGGAATACAATCAAAGTGAATCCTGTCTCAAAAGTGTGCTCTCAAATACCTCCACAGATCTGCCCTCTTCCACAATAGTGGAACACTTGTCAAGATGGGACAACCACAGGGGAGTAGTGTCGGGCATACATAGTACTGTCATAGCTAGCACCTTGCTGGACCTTTAGAGGACTCACTATGCTTGACATAATGGGTTATACCACACCACAAATATTTGAAGGAAGACCGGTTAGAGCTTTTAGAATCCCACAAATCAGGTTTAAGAGAAGCAAGTCTAAAATGTAGTTACTTTAAAATACTTAAACACTGTCACTGGACACCAGCCATGCTTAAAAAGACTGGCCTACTCAGATACCTCTTATGCTGGTAATGCCCACAGACTGACAGTAATATTCTGCTTGTGCTCTGGCCCTGTCCCATCCTAGCCACATGCTGGACGAAAATATAGAGAATAATATGTTAAAATGGTGATCTTGTTCTCATCTCTTCCCCAGGCTAGGAGTTCTACAGGATACAACAGGCCTTCAGAAGATCTCTTGTCATTTGAAGAGAAGGTGAGCAACCTGACTAACCACAACCTTAGACATGGTGATGTGATAATATACCATCTCACAACAAATGGTTAACTGAAAGAAATTGAATGGCTTCCTATGATAAGTTAATTTATAAATGAGAACCAGAAGTGTTTCTCCAAATCTGATTGCCCTTCCTACATGACAATGATCAACAGAATGACACCTCTTTCATCCTCCTTCTCCTACCTCCTTGCTTCCATACAGCCTAGACATTCTATGACTCCACAATCAAGCAACAAGGCATGTGGTGAGTGGACCCTAATCAGGGTACCTTACTCCTGTGATCGTTTCCTAGTACCAAGGGTAAAATTAGAGTTTGCCTGTTTAGAGTAAGCAATTCTTTAGCAAGAGCTAGAGCTAATGTCTATGAAAGACAGTCTGGAGGGGATTAGTGGAGGAATAAAGGGACAACCACTACAGGGTGGGCCCAGAAGACAAAGGTACAAACATATAATACAGGAAACCTCTATAGAAATGATCAAGAGAAACTTCACACACAGAAAGTTTTACAATTCTAGTTACTTCACTATACTATTAGAGTAATTGGGGAATAATAGATAAGATACTGAATTCTGTGTGACAAGCCATTCTCTTCAGAGACATAAAACACCTTTTTCATTATCAAAAACATTTTAGTGTAACCCAAACTCTTTGAGGATGATAATACCCATGTAAATTAAAAATATCATTTTTTCTCCATTTCATGTTTATAGACAAGTCTTGGTTATAATTTTGATACTTGTGAAATGGGTCAGATGTAATTTTCACTGCTTAAAATGAGAATGAAAGCATGTGTGTGTCTGAACCTACATGTATTCTGGATAGGCCCAAAGTCTGATAAAGATCCCAGAGTAGCATTCCTTTAAAACCCTGCTTAGGGCCCTTCCCTTCTACTCATGAGAAGTGCAGCAGACTCCTATGTTACTGGCATAGAGTGTAGAACCAAGAGTTTATGATTTAAATGAACTGGGCAAGAGATGGGATTACAGAATCTAGGGTGATTCTGAGGGAGTCCATATTGTACTCATGTTAGATTGGTGCCATTGGTTCTGACAGGTCAGAAAACAGGATCTAAGAATGAGTTGTGTGCATCTGGGACATGTGAAGCCTTTAAAATGGCTATGACTCAGTTCAAGTTCCATGGGCTAGTCTAGGCAGAGTCCAAATAGAGCCTTGATAGATTTCTTAAATCCATAAGATTCAGGAACGGGTTTTCCAAGAAACGTATCAACCCATACGACCCTTAACTCCAAAACCATCCCCTGAATCATACCATGAAAGTGATAGAGATAAAAATGTAGATATGATGTGCGAGTCTCGGATACATCGTAAATCTATTGCTGTGGATGCTGGACTGTGATATCCTGTTCACCCATTCTCTTCCACCTAATTAATAAGATCAATTTTATATAGCATAAAACGTCACCTCAGTGCACCTTTAATGTATATGCATTTCACAGTGGGAAAAGTAAAACAGTGTGCGACGCCTACTCAGGGGGTCTGCAAACTGTTTAGAAAATTAAATAATATTAACAGATTAATAAATTGTATATAAATAAAAAAGTAACATGTAAAATTGAAAATTCAAAAATGTTCTGCAAATGTGAATGAATTTATAAATGGAAGCCAGAAGTTAAGTTGGTGTTCTCAGAGATTGGTTCGTGGGAGCAGTGCAAATGCATCAAACAGAATACAGTATGGAGGATGGGAGGCCTCAGTTGAATTCAGAAAGGCCCTGACATTTCTATCAAATTGAACATTTTGATTTTTTAATGTTTTTATGTTAGTTGAATAAAATATTTTTTAATTTGTGTATTTTTTGCATTTGTTTGATGAATGCTTGTTTCTATATTTTTTGTGTACTGTTTTGAGGTTCAAATCATAGACATTTCTGAAGCCCGGGCACCCAGCTTCCAGTAGAGACCCAGTGGGGGTCCCCGGATACTAAAAATGATTCAGTGGGGGGTCTACAGAAGTCTAAAGGTTTAGAAACACTGCTTCAGAGGATAACATTCTTAAAGGTGTATGAATTGGCTTCGCTTGCTGATGTCGCTTACTTTGATTCCTTATATAGAAATAAAAGTTTGAAAATGATCACATATTATCTGAAAGAAGGACTGTCCTGCAATACATTCCGTGATAAACTATTCTTACAAGCTATCATTCAGGACAGCTGTATACAGACTGTGACTGTCTGTTAACATCCTCACAGGAAATCGTCTGTACTATATCTACATGCTGTAATGAACTGTTCATCCCCTCACAGGATAGCCACTGTGACACTTCTATACATACCATATTACACTGTTCTTACCAATCATGGGTGTGGCACCTCTAACCCATGCTTATCCATACCAGCTGTGACATCGCTAAACTGTTCTCACCCTTCTTTGTTATGAAACTTCTGTACATACAGTAATGAACTGTTCATCCCCTCACAAGATAGCCACTGTGACACTGTAATAAACTGGTCTGTCTCTTCTCAGGATATCGGCTGTGACACTTCTATACATACTGTAATAAACTGTCCTTACCCTTCACAGGATATCGGCTGTGGCTCCTCTTTAAATGTGGCCTCGGTGGATGAATATTCAGAGTGAACGATGAACGCTCCTCCTAAAATCATATCTCCTTCTTTGGTGTAGGCCTTCTGCTTCCATGCCTGGAGTCTGCAGGCTGGTTGCAGAGCTTTGCTTCTGACAAAGGCTAGAAGCAGAAACATTGAACGTAAACAGAGACCCATTGATGTGATGACTGCTTCCGTCTCTGCGAAGTTCCCAATGTAAGAGAGGATCAGAAGATCAAACCTCTTGCAATTGTTATAAGTGACATGGAACTCTTTTACAGAGCCTTTGAGCACACAGGGCTGCAGTACAAGCTCACCAAAGGGCTGGCAGACCTCAGTATCACAGTGATAGTTGCACAGGCATTAAACTATCTGTGCTGCCGTCCCTGATAATTAACTCTTAGCGATGACTCTGAATGTCAGGACCCATAATATTTATAGGTAGAGAACAAGAGAATCTGACCTCCAGTCCTACAGGAAAATGCAGAAAGCTATAATTTGAACCCTATTATTTGGAAAGACTGCAGCCTGACAATTATCAATTTTCCATCGCAGGGGAATAATAGCATTTATAATCATACACAGATGTATTTAATTATAATGATAAAACCAGCTCACTATGATAGATTTTTGGAGGTAGTATTTTACTATTAGATGAACACCTGTACTGCCACAGCTCTAAAGTATAGGAAGAAAAAACATTTGATTATACGGATGTGTTTACACAATGACCAAAGTTGCTGCACTGCATGTGTGTAAGGGAGTCCACAGATTAACACCATATCCAAAAAGATATGATACTGCTGCTCTTATCCTCTTCCCAGATGCATTTTAGGATGCCTTGTGATGGTTTGCTTAGGTCTTGTACTGGAAGAGTACCATTCTAGAACAAAATACTGTGCTTGGACGTAGTTTAAAACTACTGGGAGGGAAAAGTCCCCTGCATGGTGACAGACATGCACCACTACCCTGAGTGCCCCAGTTGCATGGAAATCCGAATCCTTGGTACTGATTTTTTATCATAGGCGAACATGGATCATGCATGTGCACTATGACCTAGGCCTGTCTCAGTATTTTGGTCTGTCTAAACCGGGAGAGGCACACCAAGCGTTACCCTCAAGAAGGAAGAGGGCTACTGCCTTTACCTGGAGTTAAGTGACATGAACATGGTGGTGGCAGCGTACCGGCTTTTGTTGAAAAGATTCAGTAATGTGAACAGGCCTTTTTACTAGTGCTACTGGTGTAGGTCCTACTGGCCCACTCGAGTAAAATTCTGTGGCTGTGTACTTAACTCATCCTTGTGTTGTAGGGATTCTGCACATACACAGAGCTATGCACAGGTTAATAGGACCTCGGAATATAGTGGTGAGCCAACCATAAACCTTAGCACCTAACACCCCAATCCGACTAGCTTTATCGTCTCATTAGCAACAATGTTACCAATGATTAGACAACCCAGAACACGGTATCTCTCTCTCAGGACTCGCAGGAGCAAGAACACCCTTTCATAACTCACTCATACCTGTCCACAACGTGCGTAAGAAGAGACACTGTATAGTTTAAAATGTTTATTTCAACTACCGTGCTCTAAGATACAGTACACGTGCCAGTACTATCAGCATAATGCATAAGGATAATATAAGCAGCATAGTTACAACTCCAAAGAATACAAACGGGGAAAGCATTTCATAAAGCAGTGGATATATGGCTAAATGACAATACCACCCTCCCGTGCTAGTTGCTGGTTTATTATAAAAACAGAAGACCTCTGGGCTTTGTCGGGCAGACCCTCATACCTCAATATCTAGATGCAAGGTTTACATCATCAGACAAGCACAGCTCTTCTCTCTGGAAAGGTCTCTCTCCAAATGTGTCTAACATTGAAAATCACAACATCAAAAGCACAGAAATTTCTCCAGGGCAGCTGTACATAGTGTTATGTCTAAGTGCGAGGGACTGGCCAAATCAGCAGGAACAAGGGACATTGTTTTTCGACCTTGTACATGATGTGCAGATGAAACCCAAAGGGGATAGGAAGAAAGGTGAAAGGCAGAAATGCAGACAGTTCTAAAATAGCCGGGCACAAGCAGATTCTGGGAAAACAAAGGCACAAAGTAACGTGAGCAAAAAGGCATCATGGCAGCCAGGCCTAAGCTAACTTAGCAATGCAGACCATGAGTCCACAAACCACACGACACCCTCCCCTGGTCAGTCCATCGGCAAAGACATAGGACGAAGACAGAAAAAAAAATAGATTAAAACGTCCAGGGCGGCAGGAACGCTGAAAGCGGAGGCCCTCTAATCCCAAAAAAGTGTAGGTGCAGAAAAATGCCACACCTTCCAAGAGGACATCGTTGGAATCGTCAGAAAAAAGAGATCCCATCCAGTCCAATAAATCAAAACTGCATTCATGGTCCTCACAAGAGGGAGCAGCGAACAGCATTGCGGGACAACTTGCGTGATACTCAATATAACTTTGTTGTAGGAGATTCTGAGCAGCCGCCCAGACATCCCATTGTGCCAAAATTCCAAGTGCAGCCGCACGCGCCATGTAGCCAGGTCCGGAACAGTCTCGTTCATGGGCCTCTAAGGGACCCACCAACTGGACAAAATATGGGCGAGACAGAGACGTATTGGAGAGGCAGTAATCCAAGGACCAGGAGAAAGGACATCGGAAGCAAGACATCACAGGTTGCACGCAAGTGAAATACGCAAAGCGAAAAGAAAGTCTATATGACACACCAAGTGTCGCCAATGGCAGGACGCCAAAGGCGGAGAGGATGCGTTCACGGAGCATCCGGAGTCGACTGTGGTCGAGCAGGACCCCAGGAAGTGCAGCCATTGCGTAGCACACAGACCAAAAGCAAAACACCAGCCGCTAATGCGAGGATCAACGGAAAGCCTCCAAAGACGCTGGAAAAAATGGAATGAATAAAGCTGGTATTACACCAAAAATAGTTTGAAAGGAGGTAACAAGGCCAGAGCCCACAACTTTAAAAAAGTGCACAAGACCTTCGGTTTGTGAAGCATTGAAAACACGGTGAATCAGTTCACCAAAATGTTGTGGGAGGTTTGTGTTCAACAGGGCCTGTACTTCACTGTGGGTACTCGCCACCTGGAGAATGAATGTCTCCCGGGCGGATGTGAGCATAACCTCCTGATTCAATAATAGTGCCTTTATTCTGCTCAATTTATTGAAATCCGCCCTCAGAGTAGGAATGGAAGGCCAAACGGAACTATCTATGATGTCGTGCGGGGGAGGAAAAAGCACATTTTTGCAGCAGACAACCCTGTGTGAAACTGTAACAATATAGGGTATGCCGGCCAGCATGCCACAACAGTCTTGGTTATTCAAAAGCAGATAGCTACCATTTGCAAGCACAGTGAAAGTCGGAGAAATAGCAGGAGCAGGAATGCCCTTCAACACACAAGCAAGATTCGGAGCCGAAACGTTACAAGCCCCGTGCAATTGAATGTGTTTGCAAACAAGGGAATGACCCACAGTTGAAACGCACGACTCCCCCGTGAGAAAAACCTCCCTTCCGTCTCTAAGGCATTTAAACATGCAAGGCAGGGACCAAAGTTCATGCAGGAAGGCACTGCCCAAAGGCTGGAAACGGCCTACAGGATAATGCTTCATACACGAACTAAATTCAAACAATGAAAAAGGCAACTCGATAACCCCGTGTACTAGCCACACGGCAGAATCCAATTCCGCAACAGAGAATGGTAAGGGCTCTATTTTTTCGATATGTAACAGAGTGTATGCTGCATCTTTCATGGACATGAATCTCTGTTTCTCAGTTAAATTAAAAGGTAAGAATAAGGCAGAGGAGTTAAAAAATTGCCAAGGAACTTTCCCCATCTTAAGTGTTTGCAAAGTCCATGCAAACTGCATTACTGAACGCAATTGATTTTGACCATGATATAACACAGAAACATCATCCTGTACAATATCAACAACAGAGGAAATAATATTCTCTAACGTGTAAATGCGGGAAGACAGGGTATTAATACTATTGTCAACAACAGCAAGCACTTTTTCTAAATTTGCTTGATCGATTTCCCGAAGACGGGAAGCAGCTTCAATTTGCAAAAGCTTCCAGAGTTCATTGTAAGTCTCATATATGAATCTCTTTGGTCGAGGACCACGAGGCCCTAATACAAAGTCGGACAGATCAATGTTGCCTGATAAGAGGGTTAAATGTTGTTTAACAGAATCTAAGGAAGAGTGCTGCAACCACTGTTTACACAATTTACCAACAGAATACGTTGTAACAGTACGAGAGTCAGAAAACCTTGGATCTGGCCTATCCTGTTTGTAGCCAGGATCTGTGTTATGAAAACGCAGTTGGCAGGCATTAGATGCAATGGGCCAAGCCAACCAGGGTGACTGAACAAACGTAGAGACATTAAACGAATTGTTCTGAAACAAAACCTGCAATTCGGTAAGGGACATATTAAAGTACAAGCTTTCGTTGGGAGTGGAAGACAAGACAGGAAAGGATGGGGCATTCAATTGTTTGGACGTAGCCAAACCCCAACATGTCGTTTGATATATGGTCTGATTTAAAAATAGAATTTGGGCCGGGATGAGGCAAGCACGGTGCAAGGCTTCTGTGCCCTGCACCTGCCATGCTTTGGAGCCCCAAATAGATTTCAAATCAATGGTGTCACGCCAATGTTCATACTCACCCACAGCTAAGGCGCTTAAAAAGGAACCTGAATATAGCAATTTGGTATGGGTTAACATGATTTTTTGAGTGGATGAAGTGTTTAATTTAAAGAAATAGGACCCAGGGTTCGATCTATTATAATCTGTAAAATAAGTAAACTTATTTTTAAGAGTTTGGGAGCTACCTGGCAAAGGGGTCGGACAATGTTCCCATTGGGTGTAATTAAAAAGACCCCGAAGGGTACTGGGTTTATGGAGAAAGTGGTTGCCCCAATGCTGGTAACAATACAAATCAGCATAACTTGCAGAATTCATGTACAGATCTTCAGCATGAAAAGCAGCATAATATTTTAAATCAGTAAATAATGCTTGAACTGCATGCACATCCCATTCGTCAGAATGAATATTACTTTTAACGACATCACCCATTGAAACACGGAGGACATTTGGTACATTAATAATTTCGGTCGGGCCATGAATTTGGAAGTTTACCGCATCCCATACGATGCCATCCGCGACTGGGAAAGCTGAAATGTTCACAAATGTGTGGTCACGCTTCATGATGTGAGATGAAGAATGTGGAGCCAAAATTCCAGTGACAGAGTTAACTGCAGAGCATTCTGGTAAATAGTGTCCATTGATGAGCAGAAAAAACATGGTGACAAAGCCAATGGACATGAACAAAAAAATCAGGAAAAGTACCAACCAGATGTATGTCCATGGGGGAATCAAAAAATTGTCTCTGAACCAGGATACAAAAATACTGAATTTGGATGGGACAAGTGATGAAGTGGAATCCGAGTCAAAGGAATAACGTGTTAGGCTCAGTGGCGTTGTTGGTAAATGAGCCACGGACTCGGTGGCGGGATAGGTATACTCGGTCTCCTCATTGCAGGGGGAATCCGGGTAGTCGAGCAGGTTATCAGGCAAATCTACCATCTCGAGAGCAACATCAGTGACCGTTCGGGCAGGAGGGCCATGAACATTCGTCCGGTAAATGACAGGACAAGAGACCGCTGGTGTAACACTATTCAGGAACGGGTAGATGTTGTAGCTTGACATTTTCCACTGAGATGTATCTGTTCTCCTTGCGACCAGGAAGCGGTGGTAGGATGACTGTACGAGTTCCCTTTAAGCCAAGGACTGGAACCGGTGCACTATAAGATGGGCCGAATTCTTTTTTGTTCTCCACCTTCTCTCGGACCAGATCTCCAATCTTCGGAAGCCAGCCGGCAACCGGAATCTGCAGTGCAGCGTCTGTGGCTGAAGGTAAATGTGCGATTGCAAGGTTGTCTCGGGCTTCTTGTAAGTCCTGTAACATAGTAGAATGATTATCTACATCAAAGATGGCGGATTGCGCCGCCATGTCTAGACAATCAAGGTCAGGCACAAACATTCTTATGCCAAAGAGCATTTCGTATGGGGTCCGCCCACCCAGAGGTCTTCTAGGGAGATTATTAAGTGCACGTTGTACCGTATACAAGTGGGCCAGCCAGTTCCTGCCAGTACCTAAGACTCTAGCTGTAAAGGATTGCTTTAAGTCACGGTTCATTCGTTCAACAATCGAATTGTCCTCAGGCCGATACGGAGACGAAAATTTCACCCGCACCCCCAGTGCACCCATTGCGTCCTTGTAAGCCTTAGAGGCGAACGCTGGACCTTGGTCAGAATGGAAGGTGCCACAGGCGAAAATTCCCACAAAGACACGCAAATCCCTTATGACATTTCGAGCGTCAGCACTTCGTTGTGGCCAAACCCAGATGAAACGTGTGCACGAATCCACTGCAACTAAGATATATTTATATGCAGTGTCTGATGAGAATGGACCGCAGTGATCCAGGTAAACACACCCAAAAGGTCTGTTAGAAATGCAGAGCGGGGTCTGTGGTGGCCGAGTAACCGTGGAAGGCTTAATCTGCTGACAGACGTCACAAGAAAGCACATAAGTACGGGTTTGTTTGTATAAACCACGCCACCAGTAATGCTGCTGCAAGATGGAAACCGTCGCAGACACACCAGCATGTGCCGAAGCTTCGTGCGCTGCCGTTATCAAGGAAAGTCTGCAGTCCGCGTTGGGAGTCAGCCGATCACCAACATTTGGAATTCTTACATAAGGAGCCTGTTCGGGACCTAATTGATAAGAGTATTTTGAAGGGAAACCCCTAGGGTAATTTGCACCTTCCTTTGTCGCAGCAATAGCTGCTAGTATATCAGTATCTATTTTAGACATGGATCTGGTAACTGCTGCGACTGAGCACGTGGCTACTGCTGATTTGGCAGCTTCGTCTGCCGTACCGTTACCGACAGCGTGTGTGCCCACACGCTGGTGGCCAAGAGTGTGTACCACCTGTGTGAGAGGCAGACGTTGTTGTAGATCTGCCACTCGAACCCAAAGCATTTTATGCTTGATTGTGCTGCCTTTTGCATCTTTATAGTCATTTTGTGACCAAAAGAATAGATTGTCATTGTATGACTGGACACAGTAGTAAGAATCACATACAATAAGAGTGGTCACATCAGGATTAGCGAACTCAAGTGCGAGCACCAAAGCACGCAGCTCGGCCAATTGTGCAGTACTGTCTCCTAGTGCCTGAGTATGCACTACAGTTGATTTGAATTTTCCGTTCACAAGGGAACCTGCAACAATAGTAACCCTGGGCAAAGCACTACGCTACGCTCGCGTAGTTTGCGAAGTTTGCGCTACTTCGCACTACGCAAATTGCACGTAGCACAGTGCAAACACGCATAGCGTAGTGCAGCGGTCATTTTTGCTTGCTCGCGGTCCTCAACGTCAAGTTGGCGACCGCGAGCAAGCAAAATGACTATCCCGGCGAGACTTTTCCTCGTTCGCGATCAGCAACATCAAGTTGCCGATCGCGAGCGTGGAAAATAAACCTCCCGGCGAGATTCTCAACGCGGGGAGGTCAGGTTTCTCATTGCGAGTGGTCGCGACCGCTCGCGATGAGAAACTACCAGTCCGCGTTGAGAAAGCTGCCGCTCGAGTAAAAATCTACTCGAGCGGCAGTAAAAGACAGCTCGCACTGTGCAAGATGCCGTTTTCAATGATTGCACAGTGCGGACAAGCATCCGGCACTGTGCAATCATCGTGAACAGCACACTACGCAGTTCGCATAGTGCTACGCGTAGCTCGCGTAGTGCGAAGTGCACTTCGCGTAGCTTCGCGTGGCGCTACTTCGCGAACTACGCCCAGGGTTAAACAATAGCACATGCTGCTGAATAAGCATGCTTGGAACCCGTGGCCGGCTGTGCCGAACCATCGGTATAGATAATACATTCGTAATCCTCAAGCGGTAGCAAAGACAGAGGAGGAGGATGAACGAATTCATACTGCAAAAACTCCTGAGTCTGAAGTGAAGAATCAAAGATAAAAGTGACATCCGGAGACGTCAGAGATGTTGCCCATTGTATCCAACGGGGGTGCAAAGCTTTAGAGTTCGGAACACTTGCTTTTGTCACTGCCTCAAGGGCAGGATAGGGTGTTACCACCAAAATGCGTTTTTCCTGGGCCAGTGCGCGTTCCTTCAGAATCGCCATCTGCACTGCAGTCAAAACTTTCTCCACAGAGGAAAAGCGCATTTCTGCAGAAGTGTAAAGATGTGACTTGTATGCAATTGGTACGGTGTCACCTTCGTTAAAGGTCAAGTACGTGAAACCCACTGCCCCTGGAATTATTCTAATCACCAGGTTTGTGTGGTTGTCACGAGTCAACAAGAATTTGGATTCAAGTAGGTCTGTCTGCAAAGACTGCAGAATGGAGGAATGCTCCGGAAGCCAGCATGACTTCGAAAAGTTAGGTTGTATCAAGGCATACAGTGGCTTGATACGCTGGCCATATTCGGGAATGTAAGTACGCCCGAAGTTCAGAAAACCAAGTAAAGACTGAAGTTTCTTCAGAGTGGTCGGAGGGCACAAAAGTGCACATTTCTCCAGGAAATGGGGGGCTAAGCCCTTACCTTCATTGTTGAGCTCATAGCCCAGAAACAACACAGTAAATTCAGCAATGTGTGATTTGGCAAAGTTAAACTTATAACCTAAAACCGCAAATTCGAGAATAATGCGGTCCACTCGGGAAAGATGCGGGAATAACTAGTCGTCTGTCAGATAGATATCATCGACGAACGAACATGCATCTGGATCTATGCCGTCTATCAAAGAGACAACACGGGCAGCGAATACGCCTGGACTGTTTTGTAGCCCATAGGTAAACGCCGGAATTTGAATAATTTACCACCGGAGGTAAAAGCGCTCCATTGGCTACTCTCCGGGGCTAAGTTGTGCGTGTAGAATCCATTGGATAGGTCAAGTGTAGTTTTATATTTTTTACGAACAAGACTGTCTACTAGCGCAGAACTATGTGTGTTTTGCACCGCAAAGGTCCGACAATGTGAGTTCAAATGTCGGTAATCCAAAACTAGGCGGTACGATCCATCGGGTTTAGAAACTGCGAAAAGGGGATTATTCATGGGTGATACGCATGTTTTAATTACTCCCTGATATTCCAACTGAGTCAGAATTTCGGAAACGGGGCCATTTGCTTCCCGTTTGATGGGATATTGGGGTTGTGGCTGTGGCAGCGAACGCAAAGGAATTTCATGGGGTGGTGAATCTTCATCCCAGCCCACGTGGTTGCGGTATAACGCTGGAGCCAGGGACACAGCCCATTCAGCTGCAAGAGCAGCCGCTTTGTCCTTGGGGACATGGCGAGAAAAGCTCGGAAGGATTACCTCCTCACCTTTACGCGCAGCAAGTACGAATGGGGGCGGCCAATCCGCCTCCGCTAACAAAATGTCGTACGAAGAGGTCAGATTTTCCCCAAAAATCCCTTTAATAACACGCTGTATGTCACCTTCAATTTGAATGACAATATTATATAGTCTGTCAGGGTGTGCCACTCGGGTATCTGCTGTCTCGACAGTAATGAATGTTTCAGTTGCTGTCGCCTCCACATGAGGATGTAGCGCCTCCCCCACTATGGTAACTTCCGCGGCGCTGTCTAGGAGTGTCACTGCCCACGTCCAATTCAGGAGTCTCGTTCTCACCGTCTGTGGCATATCTCGCAGTTACAGCGGCAACTTTTTTCTTCTGAAACTGTGGGCGAGAACGTTGAAAGTCTTCTGTTTTCCCTCTGACCTGTTGTTGAGGTTGGTCTCGTCCCTGTGGATCTTCTCGACCCCTTCCTCTATCCTGGCGATCTCCTCCACCTGCCTGCGAAGTTGTTGGTGCCTGTGAAGAACGAGGAGAACGCGAATCAGGGACTTGAAATCTCTCTGGAGATTTAATTCTCGCCCTATCACGCAAATCATATGTGCGTTCAGAAGAGACGGAAACCGGGGATGCGCTTCGCGACCCCGGCTTCTTCTGTTGCTTACCCTGTTTTTTCAACCTCCAGCTCTTTTTAGTAAAAACTGGTTTCTCATCTTTCTCAGACTGAGTCTTTGGTTGTTGTTGCGATTGTGTTTGCGATTTAGAAAAAGGCTTAACTCCTAGGCTATTGCAGCCAATTGTTTTGTAAGCCTGTGCAATAATTTTCGGTAATTCGCACGGCTTGTCCAGATCTGGGACTAAAGCCAAAGCATTAGCTACTTGAAAGTTAACTGCATCGCCCTTGACATTCGCAAGGATCAAATCAGCTACTACGTCAAACACTCCCACCAGTCTCATCCCTAATTCCACAGCCGCTTCAGGGCCATGTTCATCCTGCACACGTTTAATCACAGAGGGGAGAACCATCATGGAAGGAGTGCCGAAACACTTTGCATATACTGCGGCGAATACCCTACCCCAGTTGTTGCATTCTGCCAACTCGGGGACTAAGTCTTTTGGCAAACTAATCGTCAAAATCCTGTGTTTTTCCACGGGAGATGTATTTGGAAAAACTGCCTCCAGCTGGTCAAATTTTTCTGCAAGCCAATAAGGAAAATCATCCTTATTTTGTGGGCGCTTGCCCATCACCGTATTAACCATAACAGGACTTATGGTTATACCGCCTGCTCCAGCTGGATGGGCTGCAACTCCAGGCGGGACTCCCTGGATGTTGCCTGTAACATACTGTACTAAAGCTCTATGCACTCGTATTAAAGACGAATGCAAATTACGCAGGTCAGCGAGCGGCAGCATCATATAACGCGGATGTGGGGTGTACCCGGCCAAAACAGGCCAAGTGGCCCCTTCAATTGATAAGGGGCCTAAACGAACCGCGGTGACCGGTTGGGGGAAGGCGCCATCAAACCAAACACGGTGTTGCCAAGCCGTGAGCGGTACTTCAAGATTCCTATACAGTCTATAGTGATTAGGAACAGCAGTGGCCATATATTCATGGAACAAATTATCAGCCCCATCCACCGCAGGAAAAGAGATCCATGAGTAAAACACCTCAAAGTGGTAAGCTGGATCGGCTTGTACCACAAAGATCAAATCGACACCCGCGTCAGGCACTCCATACACTGTCAAGTGAGCTCGGAGCACTGCACGGCTATGTGCCGCAATTTGAGTAGCCATTGTAGGCTAGAAGATTTTGACAACCTAATATGTTGCAGCACAATAGAGGGTAATATTTAAGAAACCTTTTAACAACTTCAAGCTTGAAAGAACCTATAAAAACATCAATATAGGAGGTATCACCGTCACACACGCTTCCGGAAGCGTCTGTGAAGGGAGTTGTGGACAAGCACAAATATTACTCAAGCGTCTCGCAGATAAGCAGCCCACTCGTTGGTTGCGCCATGTTGTAGGCATTCTGCACATACACAGAGCTATGCACAGGATAATAGGACCTCGGAATATAGTGGTGAGCCAACCATAAACCTTAGCACCTAACACCCCAATCCGACTAGCTTTAGCGTCTCATTAGCAACAATGTTACCAATGATTAGACAACCCAGAACACGGTAAGTCTCTCTCAGGACTCGCAGGAGCAAGAACACCCTTTCATAACTCACTCATACCTGTCCACAACGTGCGTAAGAAGAGACACTGTATAGTTTAAAATGTTTATTTCAACTACTGTGCTCTAAGATACAGTACACGTGCCAGTACTATCAGCATAATGCATAAGGATAATATAAGCAGCATAGTTACAACTCCATAGAATACAAACGGGGAAAGCATTTCATAAAGCAGTGGATATATGGCTAAATGACAATACCACCCTCCCCGTGCTAGTTGCTGGTTTATTATAAAAACAGAAGACCTCTGGGCTTTGTCGGGCAGACCCTCATACCTCAATATCTAGATGCAAGGTTTACATCATCAGACAAGCACAGCTCTTCTCTCTGGAAAGGTCTCTCTCCAAGTGTGTCTAACATTGAAAATCACAACATCAAAAGCACACGAATTTCTCCAGGGCAGCTGTACATAGTGTTATGTCTAAGTGCGAGGGACTGGCCAACTCAGCAGGAACAAGGGACGTTGTTTTTCGACCTTGTACATGATGTGCAGACGAAACCCAAAGGGGATAGGAAGAAAGGTGAAAGGCAGAAATGCAGACAGTTCTAAAATAGCCGGGCACAAGCAGATTCTGGGAAAACAAAGGCACAAAGTAACGTGCACAAAAAGGCATCATGGCAGCCAGGCCTAAGCTAACTTAGCAATGCAGACCATGAGTCCACAAACCACACAACACTTGGCTTACATGGATTGTGTGCAATGCTGGACAGCATTTGATACTTGTGTATGGGTGCTGTGTTGCATGTGTGTGCCTGTGGATGGTACATTACTTGGACTCTGGTGGGTTCCGGTTTGGAAGCGCTGGGCCTAGAGAGGCTGGAGATGTGAAGACCTCATCAACCAGAAAAGTGATGTGTATTGCTGACATTCCTGAGTGCCGGGTGGAGCACACACTCTGAAAGGAGAGTAGAGTAGCCTCTATGCACATGAAAGGGCTCTTTGACTCCAGGAACAGTTACTAGTCAGTGAGACCTGGGCTTATTGTCAGGAAGATGGTGGGACTGATAAGGTTGGTATTACAGGAATCATGATAGAGAGGAAGGCCTTTCCTGAATCTTTATGGGGAAAATTTCAGAAGAGGGTGACATTCAGGTGTGATCCCCGGTTCATTCCTTGGCCTATGTTGTGGGTCACTTAGAATTGGAGCCATTCCTGCTGTGGCAGTCTGTCCCTTTGACAAAGGGCAGTGTATAGACGGGAGCACTTCAAGGGGGATGAAACCACCAACACGAATTCCAAACACGAGACACTAAATTCCATACGTGCCTGTATTTGAGCCATAAAGGTGGCAGCAGGTGTCCCACACTTTATTTAACAGCACTGTCTCAACAGAAGAGAGAAAATCATGAAGACTTCTTGCTGCTAGAACAGGGGCTGGAGAACAAGCTCTGCTAGTCTCCCTGCTGGGTTAGGAGCCATCACTCAGGAGGTCAAGACTATTTGCCCTGAGACTGAATGGACCAGCCTTCTGCCTGCCTGCCTGCCTGCCTGCCAAAATGGAACCTTCTGCGAAGAGGAGATGTACATAGAGTTAGCTTGCCTGCAAGAACAGAGTACTCTGTGAGAAGGAGAGTGCCTAGATTCTACCTTCCTGTCAAGACCAGAGAGCCTTGTAAGGAGGAGGAGAGTGCCGGGAGCGAGCGAGGCCTAGTGTGGATTTAGTTCAGTGCATCCCAGTGAGCGAATTGTGAGACGCCCGGTCCAATCTGGAACATTGCTTGAGTGCGTGCCATCTCCCCGATCCGGCAAAAGATAGGGCTGTTGCCCTGGTGTGTGAGCACTGTAGTCGGTGACTGCCTGTGCAAGGAAGTGGCCACTGTGGTATGCAGGCTGTCACCCATGGAAGCTCTGTAATCTGTGACCCTGTGTGCCAGGAGGTGGCCACTGTGCAGGGCATGCTGTTGCCCTTGGGAGCGCTGTAGTCAGTGACCCCTTGTGCCAGGAGGAGAAACCATGATGCGTGGCCGTCATCAGTGGGATCGCTGTAGTCGGTGACCCCATGTGAAGAAAGGCCATTGCCCGTGAGGTGCCCAGAGTTGGCGACCCCTGTGTGCCTGGAGGGGGCCTCTATGGAGAAAAGGCATTGCCCTGGTATGTCATGCCATAGAAAACACTTACCCATTGCGGTTGGAGTGCCGAGAGGATGTCAGACACTGACATATGCCATGCTGGGACTGAAGAGGCCCGATGCATTATTGGAAAAAGACCACAAGAGGTTGCCAACCCTTGGAGAAGGGAGACCAGACCTCGTGAAGGAGCACTCCGGTCCTCCTGGGATCGCTGACTGACAAGAGGTTGGGTAAGACAGTTTCAGGCCACTGTGGCCACTGAGGACTTGCACAAACAAAGCGCTGAGGCACTTTTAAACTATTAAGGGAAAGCACAGACTTTGGGGTACATGGGACGAGAGTGGGCTGTATCTGGGAGTCATCTCTAATATTCAATGGGGAATAACCATCCCTACTAGAAGAGACAGAGGGACTCAGGGATCCTGCCATGGATAGCTCTAGCTCAGTGCCCGTAAGAGGGCTGTGTGGATTATGTAGTGTGTCATACATGCTTTGTGTGTTTAAATTTAATGTTCCTTTTTTCATAAACAATAATATTTGACTGGATAGTCATCTTCTTGCTGCTAGTGTTTGTATGTTGGGATACAAGCCTGGGTATGCCTAGCTCCTATCTTGTCCTGAAGAGCTGTTGACTGCTCAACCCGCTCAACCACTGATAGTCAAGTGCTGGATGAGGTACTACTTGGCACAGTTATTCAGGACACACAGTAGGTCAGTCCCGGAGCATCTGGAGTAAAAGGCTTAAACCTCCACATTTGGGCTCAGTGGCTACTGCTTGCCCCATGGCCCTCTGAAAGGGGTTCTGACAAAAGATTTTCTAACTTTGTACGTTTGCAGTATGGTACAGTTGTTTTTACATTTTTGGGGTAGATAGTTTATCCAATGATTTGTTCCTCAACTTGAGACAAAGGGCCTGATTACGATGTCAGTCAGACCGCCACCGATGTCGGTGGCTGTCTGACCGGCTGACAGCCCTTCAGTCCTACGCCGCATTATGATGCAGTCAGTCAAACCAAAACCATCAGGGGGAGACTGCCACCTCTGACAGGATATAAGGTACGGTCGGGCGGCGGGCGGAATTGTATCCCTTGAATGGTGATGGTGCTGAGGCAGGCACCCCCGTCCGGATTACAATATCCTTTTCCAACAGCCTTTTCAGGGCAGGAAGACCACCATGAAAAAGTGTGTTGGAAGCAGTCTTTGGGGTCCCAAACAGGGCACCTGTCTGATGTGGGCCACTGGGGCCCCGTCTGATGTGGGCCACTTTAAAGTGGCCCAGGGGGCACATGTAGTGCCCCCACGCACCTCCATGCACCGTGAGTCTTGCACCACATGGTGCTTATGGCGGCTTATGCTGCAGCCCTTTCCCTGGGCCGCAGCACAAGCTGCCATGTAAAAGAGCACTTTGCGACCTCCAGCCTGGCGGACGCATCGTAATGCGGCAGTCGGACCTTCGACTGCTTGTCGGATGGTCTCCTGACAGCCACGATGGGGCTTGGTGTTCCGACTGACTGCCATCGTAATAAGGGCCAAAGTGCCTTAATGCAGTCAAAGAGAAAAACATATTTCGACATACATTTGCTAGGGTGTTTCTAGTTTTTGATGCAGTGATCAGTAACAGCCTACATGCATAATAACATATAACAAGTTTTGTATTTTTTTAATGTTCAGTTCACTACTAATTGAGTAATCAGTTTTACCTTTATTTATTAACTATTTGCATACATACATATTCAAACACAGGTCAAGCCGAATCCTTGAATACTCATTTTCCAGTTCTGCATAGAACATTCTATACCGCTTAGTGACGGGGCAACATTGTTTAAGCAGTGCTTAGGGAAGTGGGAACTTAGGGGCCCATTAGGATGGCGGGCGGATCGCCCCCACCGGGCCGCCGATAGCCACCGCCGGGCCGGCGGGGGCGATCTGCCCGCCATCCATGCCTGAATGACCCCCCGCCATATTAGGATGGCTGGGGGGTCCGCGGCAGACGGGAAGACCGTCCGCCGCTTTTCCGCCGGTCGACTCGTCGACCGGGCTGAAAACGTGCGCAATATGGTGGCGGTGTCTGCAAGACACCGCCATCCATATTGCGATGCAGCCGGTGATCAGCCTTTCCATGGCGGCGTTGCCGCCATGGAAAGGCATACGTTCTTTGCTGTTGGGGGCCCGTTGCGGGCCCCCGGAGTGTTGGAGGGGTGGGGGGTGCACATGCGGGGTACCTGTGGTACCCCCCTACATTGGCGTGGACAAGGTGGCAGGCACCGCGCGGTGCCTGTCACTTTGTGCATTCCAATGCACAACGTGCATCTACAGCATTGTGGATGGGGGATGCCACCGCCACCGTGGCGGTGGCATCCTAATGCCCACAGCGGGACCGCTGCACCTCTGGTGGACGGTCCCATTCACCGTTACGGTGGCGGGCGGACTTTGTCTGCCCGCCATCGAAATAGGCCCCTTAGAGAGAGGAGACAACAGGGGCACACTAACTAAGTACATGTACAGGTGTATGACTTTCCCATGGCAAATTCTGTAAACTAGATCTTTTGGTGTGTCAACATTTTGCATGTATAGTGGATTTGATTATGGGCAGAAGTGGGACTGTGGAGTTTAGAGATGTGCACCTTTGTGTCTTTATGCAATGTACAATTTGTAAGACAGAAACTAGAACAATAGTTCCAGAATGGTTCCTTTAAGTGCCTTACAGCAATATTAGGTAATTGCTAGGTAGACCATTATATATGCCTACACTAGGATTCATGTAGGGCAGTGTTGGAAGTGGAGGTCCTTATCGCTTATGCCGCCACAAAATGCTGGAGGCGTGCGTCGCCGACCCCTCGCTTCAACGTTAGGCTAAGTAAGGACACCGTCTGAGATAGCCCTGCTCACCCCCTTAGTAGCTTGGCACGAGCAGCCAGGCTTATCTCCAAGACACGAGTGTTCAGTATGTGCAACCACGCTCACAGTAACCCCATGATGTCATCACAAATAGACTCCACACGAGTATTGATAATGAGTATAATCTTTATATAAGAAATTATACGATACGACCACACGATACAAAATCAACATATATAAGAATTGGTAGTATTCTTTCCGGTGGGTTGGTAGGTTCTAATCCCAACCACCGCTTCTAACCAACAGTTAAGCTCTTTTCTTACCGTTTCCCAAAAGGTTAGGCAAGTCGTATTGCTAGAATAACACACGTTGCAAAGGAAACAATACTGCAATGCGTAACGATATTCTCTTATACTGTGCAACAGAGAAACAATGCCATACGTAGCGCCACAATCATGTACTTTGCAATTGAAGGAATAATGCAATGCGTATCACCACCAGCATGCCCTGTACCAGGAAGAAACAAAGCAATGCGTCACGCTACAATCCTGTGCAGTGCAATGAAGAAATAATACACTGTGCCACGTTATACTCAGATACTGTGCACTGAAGAAATCATGCAATGCGCCACGTTACAATCAGGTAATATGCAAGGGAGAAATAACTCAGTGCGTAGCGCACCAAGCATAAAGTTTGTCAGGCACAAATGAGGTCAGGCATCATACGACAGTTCGATAGTTTGTTAGCAGCATTAATGCAAAGTGTAATACGACAGTTTTACGTGCTCCGTTAACAGTGCCCCCGTTATGGATCAAATGATGACACAGAAAGTACTGCTTCCCACTCCGGCCCCAGTACTGCCCCGTCTTGGGTCAGCACGGGCCGGGATTCGAGCCGAAGCAACGGCTCGCGCAGCTGACGGAAGCGGGAGGCCGAGAGAGTGTCCCTCCGGGCCCCGCACCCCACCCCAGGTGTTGATCCACGTTACCTGGGGGGACGCAATCCCACTCTCCTCCCCGACATCAGCGGCTTGAGCCTTGATCCAGAACTCCGTCACGGGTTGCGGCGGACTCGGACCGGCGGCTCAGCTCTTCTGTGGCTGCCGGTCCGGGCCGCTGCTGATTGACTCCGAGGGCCCCAATGACTTGGCCCTCAATCCGGCGGTCTCAGTTCACACCGAGACCCGCCCTCAGCACTGTGGAGACTTCACTTCAATTCGGTGCACACCCTCACCAGGCACTCCTCACCAGCACCTCAGGTTGCACTTCGACACGCACACCGCGCGTCCGAGACTCGCCTCTTCTCCGGTGCTCACGACGATCCGGTGCTCTTCAACAACGCTCTGATTGCACCTCAACACGCACCCTGCGCGTTCGAGCCTCGCCTCTTCTCCCAGTGCACACGATGTCCAGGCGCTCTTCCCTAACGCCCTGGCTGCATCACGACACGCACTCTTGCACGTCGGAGACTCACTTCTTCTTTTGGTGCCTACGAGGCCCAGGCGCTCTTCACCAACACCCGGGCTGCACCACGACACGCACCCTTGCGCGTCCGAGACTCACTTCTTCTGTTGGTGCACACGATGTCCAGGTGCTCCTCACCAACACCCTGGCTTGCACCACGACATGCACACTGCGCGTCTGAGTCTTGCTTCTTCCTTTTGTGCACACGAGGCCCAGGCGCTCTTCACCAACACCCGGGCTGCACCACGACACGCACCCTTGCGCGTCCGAGCTTCGCCTCGTCTCCCCGTGCACACCACGACCAGACGCTCCTCACCAACGCCTTGGCCTGCACCACGACACGCACTCTGCACGTCTGAGACTTAGCTTACTCCTGCGTGCCCACGATCACAAGGCACAACTTCTGAGGGTCTCAAGCAGCCAAAAAGCATGCGCACACCGCGTTGCTTGGGACTTCTCCAGAAACTTTTATGATCCTGTATTTCCAAACAGGGAGCCAGCTCACCTCGGGCCCTTGGGGTTACAAGACACAGCACAAAGCACAGTCTTCTTCAAGCAGGGGGACCCAGCGCCTCCAAGCACAGTCCCAACAGCCTCTTCCTTAGTTAGAACAGCAAACTGCAGACCAGCCCCAGATCACGAAGCAAGGATTGATCTATCCACAGCAGTCTCTTCAGTTGTTCCTTCTTTAGCAGAGGTTCCTCTTGACCACAAAATGGGTCCAAGCCTTTTCAGTCTCAATCCATATCTGTTTCATTCCCACGTTCAGGGGCTTCAGCTCTTATAGTTATACCCCTTAATGTCTTTGAAGTTTGTATGTGCTGAGGGGTCCCTGACCCCTCCCTAAATCAATTCTGGGTGTCTCCCTCCCAATGTCACCTCTCTCCCTTTGATACTGGGGGTCTGGATCCTTAATCACTCAACAGGAGATGGGTCAATTGGTTTATAGCACCAGCCCAGACCTTTTCACCTCCCGGGCTTCTCCTCCCCTTACTCTCCAGATGCAGGGCAGCCTGGTGCCATCTCAACCCCTCCGTGGGTCAAGGCCTCTCCCAGCTCCTCTCACCTTTCAGTTCCAGACAGACAATCCACATTTCAGAGACACACAGAAATGCTCAGAGCACAAAACTCAGCCACTTTCTAAAAGAGTGGCTTATAAACACACAGTGACAAAACCACCTTCACAGAAAGATGCATTATGACACTGTGAGTTCATACATACCAAACTTCACCTCTCCATTATAAACTGACAGGAAACTAGGCTAACAAATACAACACCCAGCCTCCCCCATTCTGTCCTATGGGCAGAATGGCCTTTCAGCAGTGAAAAACGAAATGGAGAGTTTTTCACTGTCAGAACATAACACACACCTCAGTTTATGTTCTGCCTTTTACCTACACTGCACCCTGCCCAGGGGTTACCTGAGACCTACCACAGGGGTGCCCATGTGTATGTAAAAGGGAAGGTCAGGCCTGACAAGTGGTTGCACTTGTCAGGACAACATGCTAACTTAGCATTCTGCGCGCAGGCCCTACACTGAAGGCCTGAGTTCCCTTCTCTGCGCACCCTTGCATTACTAGCCCCTGCACACACAGTGCACATCACTAGGGACTTTTACTAGTAAGGCAAACATACCAATCATGGCCAACCAATCACCATTACATTTTACATAGGGAACTCCTGTACTTTGACACTGATCAGCAGTGGCAAAGTACCCAAAGCATCTAAATTGGCATCTCTAGGTCAGGAAAACGGTCTAGGGGGAAAGCAAAAGTTTAGGGCACTTTAACCAAAAAGGCCAAGTCCTACAGGCAGGTTTATAGGCTTCTTGATAGAGTTGCTTTACAAAGGTAGCAAAGTCTGTCCAACACCACCAGTCTTCCGTGCGACACACTCTATGATTGCAGGTCAGAAGGAATTTGACCACATCTTGTGCACAATGAGGGATCTGCAGAAGCTTCACTGTCATTTATACATCATTTCAAGGTTTCCAACATCACCTTCATGGCAGCTACTCCAAGAAGCCAAGGAACAGGGTCACCAAATTTATCATTGCAGAACCACCCAATTCCCTGTTCTATCCTGTCTTGAAAACTAGAAATGTAACAAAAACATGTAAATAAGCCTGTTAAGTCTACACTCCAAACTCCCTTGTCTGAGCAGTTCGGATCGCTGTACTCTCTTCCGAGCTCCAGGATGGAGCTTCACTTTAAAAGTAATGACCAGGATGAGAACAAAGATGTACAGGCAATGCAGCGCCTACCACAGCCAGAAATTATTGTTATTTTTGAAGTCCAGATAGCACTTAGTTGAACAATGTAATTCGGTAACCTTTAGAACTCAAGTATTCTAGTAGCTCAGTCTAACATCTGTTTCTAAGTCCTTGTCTTCAATGCCTTAATAGTAGAGAAACTTTGTATGGTACATTACATATTCTATGCACTCAAAAGGTTCTCAGTGTGATTTGTGGCCCTATTCATCTCCAAGAAGCTAGTCAGATTCCACAATTTCAATCAACAGATACATACAGACTTTGGGCGGTTTTCCTGACCAAATATGCATGGACATTTATTTTGCAACTACAGGTAAATTACTAAATGCATTTACCACTGTAAGTGAATTATTAATTGGGGTGGATGGTAGTCCACTAAAAGTAATAAGGTTGCTAACTTGTTATTTCCAGTCAAATGCTTTAGTAATTTAAACCTGAACTCAACCTCTAGAAGATATGGCACAGAGCAGAAGACTTAACTTAAGAAAATGTGCAAAGCACTTAGAAGTACCAAAACAGTTAGAAAGTCGAAAACAAAGTACAATAGGAATCCAGCTTCAATTTAGAGCAAGAGAATAAAATGGAATAAACAAAATCACATCAAAACAGCAAAAGTCCAATAAGGAGAACCACAGATAGTAAATTTAGAGGATTTAAGGAATAATAATGCCAAGCAGCATTAAACCCCGATGTATATGGTCTATAGTCGTGGTAGATTAGGATCTAGGCATGATTTCACACCTACCATGATGGAGTTGGGGATTTTACCTTGGGGCTTAGTCTCTTTTTCATAGCTCAGTATCAGCTCAGTAACCTTCCAGCGGGACAGATTGTATCTGAAAATAAGTTCCATGAGGCCAGATAGCTTCTCTCTGATGGTCCATTGAAGTGGATTAGCTGATACAGAGAAGCACCTTCTTCAGCTCAGCCGAATCGTGCCCCTCAGGACTTCTCACAAGTCTCAACCAGCGGGTGCAGTCCTTTTCTTCTTCCACATGTCCAGAAAGTGTTCTGAGGAACGTGCTTTGGGGTGCTACTTTAAACCAGCTAGTGATGGTGGTGATTCCTAGCTTCTCCCTACCCAATGGGGGTAAAGTTCCCAGGGGCGACCCTACCAAACTTTGCTGTAGTACCTATTTGCCCCCTAATAAACGACCCTGCAGGGCACCTTACTCCCAAACTTTTAAATGGGGGAACGCTTTCTCCCTTGTACTGCAAAGGCACATTTATCAAAAGCTGGCACAAAATCAAAAGAGGCGAACTGGAATCGTTAAACGCTTTTCTGTGGAAAGAATTACAAGCCAAAGAGGCCTGCCCCGCCAGACGCTATTTGGATGCCGCTCTTGATCAACTGGGGTTACGGCACCTTTGGGAACAATCAGGGACTCACGCATGTTTAAAAAAAACAGTAAACAACATAGTCAAGAAAGAATCGCTTATGCAAGACAAAGCCTCTCTGACAGAACGTGCACACGGCTGGCTTACCATACAGTCCTACACCAAAGCCTCGCCGCAAGCATATCTTCACACTAGCTTCTCCAAAAACACTAAAGAGAAGTTTTTGAGATTCCGTTTAGGATTATTGCCCTCTGCACAGCACTTGCCGCCGTGGCTACAACCTTCGAAGCCAGCAACCTGTCGACTCTGCGGGGATGGTGAAGAGAACATAGTGCATCTCATTACTATATGCCGGGGGTTAATACGGGAGCGCCGGACCCTTCTGAGACCACTATTCAATCAGAAACATATACGGTCCTGCAGGCAAGCAGTGCTGGCAAGCTTTTCCAGCGGCGATGTCCAACTGAGCTGTCGCCTGGTAAAATTTCTAACAGTCACGGAAATCAACATGAAAAAACGAACTAACGGGCTAGTAGGTATCATTGCGCCAGAAGCAGTGCGGAACTCATCACCGTGACCCTGATCACGAAAGACAATGTCTGCACCTCCATTTTACCAAGAATTCCAGCGCTGGTAATCCTTATATATCTCGCACCTTAAATGGACCAAACAACTCAGAATGGTTGCGGGGCCAGCTCGTATGTTTGCCCCACTGTAGAATCTGGCCCAACGATTCTAAGCCGTGGATTACCAGCAACGAACTTTCAAACCAGACATTTGCCCCCACTGTCTCTCAAACATCACCCCCTTTTTGCACTATCAGTCTTCTGTATCCTTTTAATGGTTTTATAGGAATGCATTTGTTTTACTGCATAATGCAGGTCTTAACTAATTCTGAATTGAAATGAAGAAGAAGATAGCATAAGGTCCCTTGGCGGGTCAATATCGGCCGAACTGCACCCGGCCATCAAGTCGTTCTTGCACTTTGCACCTTCCCCTGTACTCCTGAATATCTGCTGCCTGCTGTTCTATTCAGACTGATGCTAAGCACATGACCAAAGAGGTCAATTAGCCCGGCCCTGCTGCTCACTAAACGTCTATAATAGTCGCCAGTCTTTTATTTTTATTTTTATCTTAATTAATTGTGAACCCTAGTACTGGCATATTTGCACATTTTGCACATCACGCACTTTAATGGAATAACTAATTATGAATTTTAAAATGAGTGGTCTGGACTCCATTGTTTTTTAGAAATTGTCACCACTTTGCACACTCAACCTCCGTCACAATCTTCTAAGGCCTACATGAGAATGTATGTGCTTTACTCCAGTACATAGGTTTTAACTAACAAAGAAGACCCACCTTCAGTGGGTTTTCCCTGGCTGCCCTGTTCTTGGTCATTAAGTCACCTACGCACTCGGCGCTCTCCCTGGCACATACCTCCACCTGTTTCCTGCAGGTTGAAAATACTCTGTCGCGAAGCATGCATTTAAAGACATCAAGTAGGTCTGCCCTGCCGCTAACCTCACCTTCATAAAGTGCCAGTCTGCATTATTTATTTAGGATGGGCTCAGGGGGCCAGTTTTATGCATGTTTGTATTTTAAAGCCTTTCTTTTTTTTTGCTTTAATAGCGGCTTCTTACTCGATTTATACTGTCATTACGAAAATGTGTTATGTGATGTATGTTTGTAATGGTTTTAATTAACTGTAAAATAAATTACTTACTTAGGGGCATATTTACAAGGGCTTTATCTCCGCTATTTTGGCTTAAAAAGCCAAAAAAGCGGAGATAAAACTATCGCCCTATTTACAAGAGGGTGCAAACATGCATAATCGCATGTTAGCACCCTTTTTCCCAACGCCTCCCTTTGCATCTATAATGAGATGCAAAGTGGGCGTCACTGGGCGTACCCCGGATGGACTACCTTGCAAATATCGCTGATGTTCACATCGCGATATTTACAAGGCAGCCCACAGGACTTTAGCATACGTTAGATTTTGGCAAAAACGGGAGTTTTCGCCAAAATCTAACGTCTGCTAAAATCCTGACTTACCTATGTTTGACATAGGGGGTGGATTATGCTGATATGACCACAGGGTCGTATCAGCAAGGTTATCGCCGTTTTGCAGGGAACATCGCTGGAAAACCAGCGATGTTCCCTGCAAAACGGCGATAACCTCGCTATCTCTGGAATTTTTATCGCCCTGGAGAAACGCGTTGTTAATATCGCGCTACCAGGGCGATAAATTCCAGAGATAGCCTGCGATAGGAAATTTATCGCTAAGCACGGCCAGCGATAATTATCGCTGGCCGTTGATAATATGCCCCCTACTTACTTACATCTCCCATGTACTGAGCCTGTGTGCCCTCCCAGAGGTGTGACATTTAAGTTTTTCAATTACCTGGTTGTATTTCTGTACCATATTCTATGGCTTTATAGGAAAGTTAAATATGCCAATCAGGAGTTAGCCAACTTGACCACATTTTAGGGGTCAGAGCACATGCACTGGGGTCTGATACGAAGTGCCCCAGTGCAGAGTATCAGTGCAAAAACATGTGAGTGATGAAGCCAAAGAGGGCACCTTCTCACAATCACACATTTTTAAATGCATATAAATGAAACCGGGTTCTGTGTGCAAAGCCTGTTCAGTCTCATTATTTCAAGATATTCTTGCTGCAGCTGAACTGAAATCTACTTGAACTGAGAAACCCTGCTTTGCGATGCACCCATGCCTATAACCAATTGGAATACATTTTTCGAAAATAAATTCAATATGAATTCTATTTCTGGGTAGATTTGTGAAAAGCTGCCAAAGCTATCAGTTAAATAATCTTTAGCACTGTTTGACAAACCTGCACCCTTTATCAAATCTGCGGGAGTGTCACAAAGTAACTTGTTTCACTTTCGTTTTTCAGTGAAAAGATCTTTGCAGATTGAAGAAGGAATAATTGTAAGAGGACTCCCAAATGAAGAGGTCTAAATTTAAACTCTCCTCCATTCATGATGAGCTACAGAAAAACAACACTTGATGGAGTGACATCCAATGTGGCATGTTTCTGTTTACGTGCTGTGACATTATGCTATTGTAAATTAAGTTTAAATGCTTTCAAGAAGTTATTTCTGTAGTTTCATGAAACTGACGTATGGATGAGAAAGCCCCCAGCTTTCATGACTCAGATTCCATCTGATTGGATACTTGAATGTGCTCATTCAGCCCATTCCACATTTTGAGAGTTTTCTTGATGCCTGTGGATTATTTTGAGGTTATCAGATAATGCTCTGGAAAAATGCTTGTGGTCCAGGGGCTCTGGGCTGTTATTTCCTGCTCAAGAGGGATAGGCCAACCCCCCAGGAGTTAAAGCTGTATTTGACAATAGACATTGGGGCATATTATCAAGAACGGTGTTAAAAATTATCGCCGCTTTAGCGGCAGAAAACTGCTGCTAAAGCGGCGATAATGGGCTTGATAATATGCCCTGGAGAATTCCGATAGAAGCCCATGTTCTGGTGTGAAGGACATCAAACCTGGGCTTCTATTGGAATTCTCCAGGGCATATTATCAAGCCCATTATCGCCGCTTTAGCGGCAGTTTTCTGCCGCTAAACCGGCGATAATTTAAACGCCGTTCTTGATAATATGCCCCAAAGCGGCGATAATGGGCTTGATAATATGCCCTGGAGAATTCCAATAGAAGCCCATGTTCACACCAGAACATGGACTTCTATTGGAATTCTCAAGGGCATATTATCAAGCCCATTATCACCGCTTTAGCGGCAGTTTTCTGCCGCTAAAGCGGCGATAATTTTAACGCCGTTTCTTGATAATATGCCCCATTGTTGTAGGGAACAAATCGAGGAAACAGAGGAAGGGTGTGTATCTCCTTTACTGAAGAGCACGGACAGCACACGGCCACCTTCAGAGTCCGTCCCAGCTCCAGCCCCACTGTCCGAGCCGCGACGGACCGCAGGAACGGAGAACGGAGGTTCGGGCTCCAAACAAGAACCTTGGCGAACCAAGCCAAGACTAACACCATCCTCCCCCTTAACAAACACCAGGGGAAGCAGCAAACACAAAATAATACATACAAAAGGGAAATAAAAGGAAAACGAAATACAATAACAGAGAAACTACAACTTAAGAATAAAAGCAAAAGCAAACCTGTAACCCATGGGAAACAAAACCAAAGAAGATACATTCCACATTCTTAACATCACTCTACCACAGTTACAGTAAATGAGAACAACAAGCTTATAAAGGAGATCACTGTAAACAGAAAGATGATACATTTCAAGTCCTTACACTGATCTATAACTAAATACAATCTATAAAAACATCATTCTACAAAAATAACCTCTATGGGAAACAGCAATCCCTGTCAATTTGAAAAGTTGTCTCTTAAATAACTTGACTACTGGTGAGCCTCCTCCCTTCCCCCTGGTGAAGACAGAGGACTCAGAGGTGTCAGTGACAGCTCCTTGGCAGACATTGGAAGACTCCCCAGAGGAGCCAACGCCTGCATTGTAATCCAACACCCCCCATGGATGACACCGGGGTGCCTGCCATCCCGGTCACTCAAACCTGCCTTATTGGTCCTAACAGCTCACTGCCCAGCCACCATCCACTGTCCTTGCTCACCCTCATCGAAGGAGCCTCCTCTGCACAATCACGCATTTTCTTAACAAAAGCAGCATTCCTCTTGCTCCACCACTTCCTATTCTCCACCAATATATCATGATTAAAAACTTTTACCACCCGCGAGGCTGGGAAAAATTTGGACCCATTCTTTTTCTGCCCATGTGGCCTCTTGACTTTCACCACATCACCCACCTGAAACAATACATTTCTTTATTCAAAGCATCATGTCTTTCATTGCTCTTGCTTTGGCCCACCTCCACCTTGGAATGCACCTCCTCCATACCCAGAATTGTCTTGTCCAAAACCCATGCTGGAGACAAATCAGGAGAGGATAACCTGCCTCTTAACATAATGAATGGGGAGACCCCTGTGGAGGCATATAGAGTGTTCACATAACTCCAAAACCTATCCTGTACAGATTTCAACACTACCTTTCTAGTTGCCAAAGCCACTTGAATGGTTTCTTTCAACATTCTATTAACCCTTCCCACCATTCCGTTCTGTTGTGGGCTGTACAGGGCAACAGATAGATGTTTGAAACCATGGCAACTGACGAAACAATTGTATTGAGCTAGATTAAAATTGCACACCATTTTCAGTGATCAATGTTTGGGGAAAACATTCTCTTCTGAACAGTGATGATAGAAAATCAACAACTCCTCCTTAATCTTATAATAAGGCTTGAAATCTTCACTCACATTCCTTTCTTGGGGCCAACCCCCAAAAATGAATTTCTTCAGCATGGGTTAACAACTGTCAAGCATAGCACATTCGTCCCATTCCCGGAAATATACCATCCCCTCAGCTGCCACAACTCCATCCACCTTCCCAACAACACATTCACTGTCCTTATCTCCAGACCTACCGTCACCATCGCTAACCAGACATCTGGATAGGAAATCTGCCATCGAGTTATTCGCCTCAGGAATGTGTTTGACAAGTAAATTGAATTCCTACATCCGAGTCTTGCTAATCTAGGACTAGCCTTATTCAAATTCTTCTCAGACTACAGAAAAACTAGGGATTTATGATCTGTGATGAGTAAAAATTTCCAGCCCCACAAATGTGTCACAAAGGGCCTGGTTGCCCATAGGGCCTCCATTTCGATGGAGCTATAGTTGCACTCTGCTTGGGATAAACACCTTGAAGTGAACACCACAGTACTTTCCTTCCCATCCACCATCTGGGAAAAAACAGCACGCAACCCAACTCCACTGGCATCATCCATTAGAATAGACATCATATCATCTCCACATTGGGGTAGGATGTGGAATAACAGCTACAGCAGTCGACCTCGAAGCTGGGGAACGGGGTTGGAGTCTCTGCAGGGACGCTCAACATCCTGTGATTCTGGGCAAATTACTTAATCTCCCCATGCCTAACAAAGTATCCATCTCTAACGCAACTGGTGCTCATGTAAAGTGCTCTGATACCTTTGGGTGAGTTTGCACTATATAAAACTCCCAAAAAATAAAAGTAAAAATCTCCGAATGGCTAAAGCGCAGGGGTGTCCACAGTTAATTTCTTCAAACTTACAAATACTTCGCCCTCCTGAACTCCCCACTCAAAGATTTCAACCTTGCGTAAACATTTCCTGAGTGGTTCTGTTTGAAAAGCAAAGTTCTCTCTGAACCTGGAGTAGTATACACAATGGCCCAGAAATTATCTTAGTTGGTCCATATTTATTGGCTCAGGCCTACATTTGATTTTGTCTATCAAATTGGTTTTAGGTTTGATGCCGCCCCCAGAGATAACATGCCCCAGATACATGACCTCTGGTAAAATGAAATTGCACTTTTCCTCCTTCACAGCGAACCCTTTGACTCTTAACATGCCCAGAACCTCATCCAGAACCCTCAAATGTGCTTCTTCATTCAATCTCAGTAAATACCAAGCTATCATCCTGCTATGCCAATATTTGCTTACAGTCCCCAAAAAGCTGAAATATTAACTCCTGAAAGACTGATGCAGCTGATACTAAGCCGAATGGTAACCACAGGAATCTATATGTGCCAAAGGGGGTAGTGAATGCAGTTAATTATCTGGACACAATGCTTAATTCAACCTGGTTCGAAGCAGCTCCTAGGTCTATGCTGGAGAAATCCTTGCCAAAATTTGTTGGTCCACAAGTAAAGCATCAATGGACTCAAATTGTGACTGTTTACTAGTAAAAAAACCTTTGCCGCTCAACAATGATGCTAGTGCCTGCCTTAAAATGATTCGTAAGTCTATTAGCTTCAGTGTATGCATCCCTCTCTGTGTCGGGAGCTGGGATGGCAGTAGGTAGATGACCAAAAATCTGTTGCCCTTCCGCACGTAAACAGTAATAGAGTAATGCAAATTTCCTTCTTGCGCTGAACTTGTCTCCATCAATGGCTAGTAAGTAGCTATCAAAATCTTTAAACCATTGCTTCCACTTAAAGTTTTGTACTCCTGGCTCAGCTAAGGCGTGGGGATATTTGCATTCTGCATTTTGAAGAGCTATAAAATAATTTTGCCAGACACAAGAATGCTAAGGAACACAACATGTTATATGGTAACACAAAAATAAAACAGGTAGCAGACCAGCACTAGTGCAAACCTAGAACCATAGACGTGAAATGCAACCAGCACCAGGGAAGCACAGGAGGCTCTTGTGAAGTGGAAACTAACACTTCTACAAAGTGTTCCATCCACAATTAAAAATATCAATGTAGTAAAATATGTGGTCTAAATTAACCACCACTAACTGTGGCTGGGCAACAGGCAATTCATGCTGAACAAAAGCGTGCCTGTTGCTGCCTTAAACTGATGAAAATCTGAGGTGCCAGTATAACTCTCTAACAATAATAGCTCTTCAACGATGGCCACCAACAAACTCAAGGAAAAGTGTGCCTGTCATAGGGAGACAGGCAACCAACTTCAGAATATAGCGTGCCAGTTGCTGAATAGAAAATCCCTACCAGCGCTTACAAGGGCATGCCTATCACAGAGATGCAAATGTAGGCTGAACTCTCTTCACCAAAGATGGCCGCCGAGCGTGAAGAATGTATTTTCTATGCTGGTGGGGCTTGTTTTGTGAATGTGTAGCACATGTATGCTCTTACTCCAACAAAGCAAACACCCAGAGTGAGGCGAGCAGTATGGCTCCGATTCAAACAACGGCAGCCAAGCCCTTGATCTCAAACGGCCACCTTCCCAGCACATATCCAAGGGCACTATTAATGTCAGAGGGTTGCCCCCAACGGGAGATGTAGATCCTGGGTCCCGTAATTTGCTGCAGGGTTAGGTTCAAAGCGCGCCGCTGCTCACCTTCTCAACTCCAAAACTCACAGTGCAATATAGGAAGAGGTTGAACTGGTGCCATCCGTGCCCCAATGGGTCCTTCTCCACTCGTCGCCTGAATTTGTTGTATGGAACAATTTGAGTAAAAGGAGGAAGGATATGTTTGACCTGATAGCTGCTATTGCAGCAAGATTTCAGCAAGATTTCAATCTTTGACCTGATAGCTGCTATTGCAACGGGACGCATTATTTTTGTGGTGCATACGAAAGGGTGGATAATCTCCACTATTGGGTGCATCTCTGATTGTGATTTGCATATCGATGCCACTTACGTTAATTGTACAATAACGCCTGTATGTCGTGGTTTATCCGGTCGCCAATTGGGAACTCCCCTGTATTTATTCTTCAGTTGTGGGACTGCTAATCAACACAGTCCTTTACAGAAGCCTCATATTGGCACACATCTTAGAACTGCGCCGAGGACTCTGGTGCAACCTATTTAGAATTGACATAGGCGTATGACGCACTTATTGCCCTGAAGAAGTCCAATTTTAAATGGACGAAACGCGTTGGCTGCTGTTTTTTAAGAATTGAACGCAATAAAACAAAGGAGGAAACTACAACTTATTGATTGTATTGACATTGTTGTGGAAAGAAAATATTACATTATATCGTAGACATGTTTGTCTGCATGTGGTGCAGCTCGAACTGTGTATCGTTGCTTTATACTCCCTGTGGAAGGGAGGCATCGCTGGTCAGGGGGTGAATGTGGAGATTTGCACACAGGGACATCATCTTTTGCCATAAATGACATAGGTGACCAACGATTGGGTGCTGCGATTGCATTCTGGCCCACTGCCCGTACCTCGAGTAATTAAATGATTGATTGTATGACTGTGTTGCATGAAATGGGTGGTCATTTTTGTTAGTGTGTTCCAAACATTACTTCTATGTTTCATTATCCTCATTTTAACCTTCCTGATAGTCATAGGTACATGCTAGAGGTTACAAGGGCATCTGATTATGTACATCCCATTTTTTCATTTACGTACCATGTGTTTTATCAAAACTCATGTATTATTTAGACCCAAATCAATAGATTTCGTGTTATTGTGAGATGTAATACATTGCATGAATCACAGGCAAAATGCCCAGCTACTGGAGGTAAATCCCACATTCTGGGTCCTAGTGGGACGTTTTTTTCTCGAGGGCTTTTATGCACCATCACATCTCTGATACTGGAGCTCTCCCTGAAAGAGAACAAAGGTTTGGGTAATTTCAGTTCACTTGATTTAAGATTGCACCAATTTCTGTTTATAATTTTTTTGATGGCATTCAAAGCTATGCAAAACCTGGTGACACATATGAGTCTTTCCTCTTTTGGTCTGTTAACAGTTTCCAACGATGTGTACCTATTGTTGCCCCTTTCTCTCTCAAGAGCCTGTTGAATCACTTTGTTGGGGGTACTCGTGGTCCCTCAATTTTGTGCTCAGTTTCAAAGTCCTCTGTAGATGTGCAGTTCCTGCGAAGATGCAGAAGTTGTCCGTAAGGAAGTTTTCTCTGAGTGCTTAAGGGTGAAAACTCTTATAAGACAACACGCTGTTTTTGTCCTTAGGTTTGTGGAAATCCTAGTCACTAAATGGCCATCTTCCACAATAATGTTCAGGTCCAGAAATTGTAATGAGTCATCAGAAATCATGCTGTGAAGCGTAGAAGGTGGTTCCTTAAGTTTAGCCATTCAAAAAAACTAGACACTTTTTGAACATCCCCTCTCCAAACCAGTAGCACATCATCAAAATATCTGCTCCGAAGACTGATTCTGTACTGGTAGGGTTTACCCACAAATAAACAAAATCCTCCTCAAATTGAGATATATAGATAAACACGGTCAACCATAACATACTAGTGGACCGTGTCAGAGAGGCTGGCTTTCAGGGTCTAGCCCTTAGCTGGATTAATTCCTTCTTAGTAAATCGCACTCAGGCAGTCCGTATTGGCCAATTCACTGCCCCTAAACTAAAAACAACTTGCGGGGTCCCACAGGGCTCTTCGCTTTCACCACATTTGTTCAACCTCTACCTATGCCCATTGATAAGATCTTTGAAAGAAAGGAAGGTGAACCTTTTCAATTATGCAGATGACCTCCAACTCATTTTCTCAATTGATAATTCCCCTGAATCTATAACCAATTTTCAATCTATTATGCTTTTCATCCAGCAATGGATGAATCTTAATCATTTAAAACTTAATCCCAGCAAAACTGAACTAATTTTGACAGGGGGAGCTTGCAACCCATGGGGTCCACAATATTGGCCTAATAATCTGGGACCTCCCCCTACCCCCTCAACCTCAGTAACAAGTTTAGGGGTTACAATAGGCAACGACCTGTCCTTAAAAGCACATGTAGGCACAGTGGTCTCTGCCTGTTTCCTACAACTACGAAAAATTAGGAAAATAAGTAGGTTTCTGTCCCACGCTGCTTTGGTCCAGGTGGTAATAGCTCTTGTGCTGTCTCGTCTGGACTACGCAAATGCCACCTACTTGGGACTTCCACTTGGCCTCACCAAACGACTTCAGCTGGTGCAGAACCAAGCGGCTCGAATGATACATAATCAGCCCAGATGGCAGCACGCCTCGCCCCTCCTTAGGAAGCTGCACTGGCTCCCTATTCCGCAGCGATGTGCCTTTAAAGTCGGATGTCTGGTGTTTAAATCCCTAAACGGCCATAGCCCAAAATTCATTGATAATCTTGTCTCTCGTTATACCCCCACTCGGAATCTTCGTTCAGCTCAACTTCACCTTTTGACAATACCCACCTTTAAACTGAAACGTCAGGGGGCTGCAGGTTTGCGACTTTGGCCCCACGCCTGTGGAATTCCATCCCCCTGGAAATTAGACTTAGCACCAATCTGCTCCTATTCAGAAAATCTCTTAAAACTTGGGGGCATATTATCAAGGGCTCTATCGCCGCTTTAGCGGGACTTTTTGCCGCTAAAGCTGCGATATTTTTAACGCCCTATTAGCAAGCTGTCGCTAACAGGCGTTAGCGACAGCTTACAGGCGATAGCGGCCGGGTTTTACATCGCCTTGCATGTCAGCGATAATTATCGCTAATGACATGCAAGGTAGGCGTTCCCAACTAAAAGCGACAGAAAACAGTCGCTTACATACCTATCGCCTATTAGCAATACCCGCGAAGCGATAAAAAAACGCGCGCTAACCCCGATTAGCACTTGTTTTTTAGAACTGATAAAAACATGACTTAGCAATGAAAGTCAATGGGAGGTGGATTGTAAGGTTAAGTCCCCAGATTTAGCGATAGGATTTTATCGCTGGATTTCTCGCGTTAAAGCTGGGTTTCGCCGCTATCGCTGGATATTTTATCGCAATGGAGATAAACCTTGCTAATAGCATGTTATTTCCGCGGTAATATCCAGCGATAGCCGGCGATAAAAAAAGGCGCGCTAAGCAAGGTTTGTGATATTTATCGCATGTTCTTGCTAATATGGCCCTTGGTTATTCACACGAGCTTATGAATAAACTGTTCCGGATTGGCACCCACCTAGTCTCCAGCGCCATGAAACCAATTGGTGAACGAGCGCTCTATAAGTCACAATTAAGATAAGATAAGATAAGATAAACACGCCAGACTTGACACAAAAGTACTGCCTATGGAAGCCCATGGGTCTGATGGTGCAATGGTTTCTCAAACTCAAAAAAAGTACTATTCACAGCTAATCTGGCTAGGTCCAAAATGAATTGTTGTGGGGTTCTATACTTCCATTCAGTGTGATAGAGGAAATATTTGGCTCTCTTAATGTCTCTTCGTGGAGGATATTAGTGTGTAAAGATTCGATATCTAAACCCACCAACATCTCTTTCTCTGAGTCAAACGAAAAATGTTTGGTGAGATTCAGACCTTCTTTGTGCAGTTCAAATATGATGGCATCTTCTCAACCCAGGGTCTCAAAAGGAAGTTACAAAATTGTGATAGTGGTTCCAGGACAGATCCTATGCCAGAGACTATAGGTTGCCCTGATAATCTCGTTGGTTTATGCATTTTGGAAAGTGCGTATAAGTAAGGTGTAACCGGTTTCTCATTACATAGAAAAGCATCCTCATTCTCGGGGATCCAGTTATTGCTTATTCTTTCCTCAACCAAGGCTCTAATTTCTTTTGTAAGTGAGCCGTTGTAGGCAATTCTTAATATCTGGTAATTCCTTCTGTCTGAGAGACCTTCGAATTGCATGTGGCCAGGGCTTCTAGTGAAATCCACTCACTGTTAAACACGAATGTCCCATACATTTTGGAAAACTAATTCATCAAATATTTAATGCTTCTGACACTGAAGACTTTGCACATTTCTTTAAACTGGTGGGCTCTGGCCTGGTTTAATCTTTTCAGATGATATTTGGTGTAATACCAGCTTTTAGACATTCTATATTTTCCAGCGCATTTGGTGGCTTGCCGTTAATCCTATTGCTTGCTGGGCAGTCCTGGTGCTTCTACTGCTACTTCGCAAAGGCTGCGCGTCATGTGGTACTCGACCATCTGGTCCAGTTACGGCTGTACCGTAGACGGATGCAGCAACATTTTGGGTGCTTGCCTCTGGCTGTCATAAGTGCCGCTTATGGACTCACCTTTCGTTATGCCTACTTTACTCGCGTCCAACCTGTATTCTGGTGCAGAACGTGCTCATTCACATGGGCTGTGGATCTCCTCCTCTCCAACACAGCGCGGCCTGACCCGGATTATGAACTGTTCATGGGTCCTTCGTTGGCTCATGACCAGGCCTGTTTCAATGGGGACTGCATGCTGCTTGTTGCCGTAAATGGAGTGCTGGCATGCTGGAATACCTGTGAGGCGGCATTGCGCCTCTTGCAACAAAGTTTCATTGAATATGACGCAAGTTGCCCGGATATGCTCTTTGATGCAACGGATTATGACGAGCACATCTGCTCCTTCTATCTGCTCAACCGGATGGCGTCTCAGTTTGCTTTCAATGACAAGGATTGCTTTTTGGAACGTCTTCCCTTCCAAGGATCTAACAAATTGGTGCATTTTTTGGACGCACCTGAGCATTTTTGAAAGCTATAAATTGCCACGTACGCTTTTTTATTTTTTTACCTTTTTCTTTCTCCTCCTTTTCCCATCGCTTCACTGTATTTGGATTTTTCCATGGTGCTTTGACTCTGCTTACCTCTGAGATTTGGTTTCGCTATTTGCTACAACCTGGCCAGGGGGAGGGTGTCACATGGTTGCAAGGGGCACTGTCGACATCTTTAAGTTAGCATGAGCCCGGTAGCCATGATGCTGCTTTTGCGCACGTTACTAGATGCTTTGTCTGCTACAAGACTATTATGCTTTTCACATGAGAACTGTCTGCTGCGATCATTCTCCGCTTATTCCTGGAGTTTAGTCTGAACATTGTAAGCAAGGTCAATCAACAATGCCCCTTGTTATTCTGTCTGGTCTGGTCCTAGCACATAGACAAAACATACCCTGCAGCTGCTGTTTCCGTAACACTTGTGTTTTGATATTATGGGACTGCATGTTTAAAACAGACACACTTGGAGAGGGACCTTTCCCGGGAAAAGAGCAATACGCACCTGTGATGTAGAAATATGATCCTAAAGGTATGGGGTCTTCTGACAAAGCACGGAGATCTTCTATTATATAATACTTCATATTCAGTCCACGGGGAGGGAGCTTGGGCACTGTAGTCCCGTTTCCAATGTCTTTGTAAGATGACATCTCCCTTCATAATGTATGGACTTGCTGCTATGCTGACAATATTTGTATCATGCATTATTACGCTAGTAATGGCACGTATACTGCATTTTAGAGCAGGTTAGTTGAAATAAATATTTGAAACTAATTCCATGACTCTGTCAGATCTTGTTGTGGACAGGTACGAGAGAAGTGAGCGAAAAGGGTGTCTTGTTACCACGATTCCTGAGAGATCCGGAAGTGTTGTGTTCTGGGTTGTCTAATCATTTGTTTCTCCATTTGTGAGTAGGAGAGCAAGTGAGACACTATAGCTAGTTGGTCCTGGGCTTGTGGGTACTAAGGCTGTAGGAAGGCATAGCCCCTATACACCGAGGTCCCATAATCCTGTGCATAGTTCTGTGTATGTGCAGAATCCCCACAACACAGCATCATAAGCATTGTTCATCTAGAGCACAATGGCCCCTTCCTCATCGGCCGGTTTTATAACCAATTCTGGATTGTTTTTGAGTTCTTCAAGAGCTTGTTTTTCTGTTACAGTTCGGTTTCAAATGGTATTATAACTCAGTTCTCATATATTCTCCATATCATGGATTATTGCTTGCTTAAATGCTACAATTTATGGGAGTAACTGTAGGCACATAGGTACAAAAGTGGATTTAGTACGTAAACCTGTGTCTCCTGCATCCACCCTGCCTGGGTCATCTTTAGAAAAAAATATTTTCAACTAAATCCTCTGAAAACACTCATCTAATTCACATCTTAACCAGAATTTATTAACAATATTGGTGGGTACAAAACCCAGTCATTTATTCAGAACAACCATCTGCTGTGTGTGTACTGCATCCATGAGGATAACCACTTAGTTCCTTCTTTGCTTGTTCCTGGCATAAACTCCGTTGTCATGTTCCGCATTATCTTCTGATTGAGGTTTCCCCACTGGATCTTCTGAGCTCTCTGCTTTCCTCTCCCTCTTCATTGACCTCTTGAAAAAAAAGGTTCGAAGTTAAGTTGGCACTGAAAGGGTTGTACAGGTGGATACATTGCTGAACAACCACTGATGGTGGTAGGATATATAATTGTGGATGGCCATGGAAAAAATAGTTGTCCCCTCTCTCTTGGTCTCAACTCCTCATCTCTTCTATCATTCACTGAACTTGATGTTATGCTCAGTTTCTTTCCTTAGTAGGGTAACTTCTGAGCAGATGCATTAATTTGGGCCACATAGTCTGTGATGTAGGGATACACTACCGGTACCAACAAGGCAGATGGTTAATGGTTGTAGATACACTGGGTAAATCTCACCAAGGAGTAGGAGGAACTACTTTTCTGTCACGCACAGTGGCAAGTGGCATCCGTATTGGATGATTGGTGTCTGAGTAACACATGGCGATATCACCATCCATTGGCTGACTGCTCACACTTCTCAGCCACTCACCATAATTATGCCAAAATAGATTACATTTTACTTGAAAAGCAGCCCTCACCACAGATGCAAGACGTCTTTCAGAGCTACTTGACCCTTTCGGGTCACAGCCCAGTGCAACTTATACTGGAGTGGGCAGAGTCTTGGGACCCAAACCAGCGAGGCACCTGGAGACGAAACAATCCCCTAATGAAGAATTACGTTGTCCTCCATGAAGTGAAAGAAGCAATAAATGAATATGTCACAATCATCCACACAGGATATGTGAGGCCTGGAATGGTCTGGGATGCCCCAACAGCTGTAATAAGGGACGTACCCATTCAGAGGGCCAGTCGCCTCCTCCACATCGGAGATTGCACTGCTTCGGCTCAGGGAGGAGCTAACTCTATTAGAGAAAAAACACAAGCAGACCCCATCAAGGGAAATTTCCTGACAATTAATTGTGCTCCGCGATCAAATGTGAACCCTCAAATTCAACACAGCAAACTAAATCCTGGGAATGGGAGATTGTTCTACAAGAGTGGAAACAAGGCTGGATCCCTGTTAGCCAACAAATTATGATCCACATGTTCCCAGGGGTTCACCAACGAGGTTAGGGGATCCTGTAGGCAGACCCCCGCTTACAAGGAATGGAAGATCCAAGCCTCCCAAGAATACTATGGCACACTCTATTCTGTGACTACCCCTAACCCAGTGTGGCCTATTTGGGTTCAATTACTTTACAAACGTGGTCGACCTCTGATAGGGTAGACTTTGGTGACCCCATTAAAGTGGTGGAAATGCTTACAGTCATCCAGAATTTGAAGCTGAATAGGGTCCCAGGTCCACATAGCTTTACTAACACTATACACCACTCCTAGACCCCCTCCTAGTTACACACCACTCCAAGCCCCACCAGCCAAGATTTTTAGCAACGTGTCATCTGTATGGAATGTCTCCAAGGATTGCCAAAGCATAAGCACCACAAAGCCTCATAAGGACCCTGTCAATTGTCAGTCGTACAGGCCAATATCCCTGTTGAAGGTTGACATCAAAATAATGGCCAAGCTCCTTGCTAAAAGACTAGAAGCTCCAGGCACTTCTAAAACATGCCAACCAGACTGGCTTTGTTCCATCTAGGTCTACAAGCGGCTGCACCACAACAGCACCACATATCATGAACTCAGCACAGAAATGCCACAGAGAGGCTGGCCTGTTATCGCTGGATGTGAAGAAGACCTTGAAGAGGGTTTCTGGGCTATGATAAAGGCGACTCTTTTCCCTTTGTCCCTCTCATGTTTACTATTAAAATCTACATTTGTTCTATGGACCAATCTAGCTCTTAGTGCACCAACCAAACTTACAAATGTATGCAGGTGATACACAAATCCACTTCTTATTGAACAACATACCAGAGCATTCATCCAGCATTACCTCGTGACTGTATTCCACTGGATGGAGGACACTTTCCCCTGAATGAATGGTCCAAAACCACAGATCATAGTATTGGGGAAATCTATACCTGCCCATCTACCATTCAGCAGACCTTCTTGCCTTTGAACCCGCTACCCCTCCATGATAGTACCGAGTCAGCAAATATTTTTTTTCTCCAAAAACGTATGATTGCCCTTAAAGTCAACACAGTGAAAAGAATGCAAATCTGCATGTCTCTTGTCTCTGAAAACCCCATTCTTTTCTCCCTACTGCCCATTGGTAGATCTAAAAGGAGCCCTGGCTATTGCATGCCTTCACTATTGCAACATTGTCCAAAACGACTTCCTAAGAAACTCGGCACTAAACATGAGGGCTACAGACCCAGACAGTCAGCTGGTGCTTGAATGTCCACAAGTGGATCCAAAACAGGCCCTGATTCTAGGTTCTCTGCAGCATTCTTAAAGCACAGTCGGGCAAAGGCTCACAATGCTCTCTCATCGCTACATACCCATCGAAAACCTCCAGCCAGTGTCTGTCCAAAGGATCAATCAACAATCCTGCAAGAGGCTTAAATCTGGAAGAAGGACCCTAGGAGTGTAAGACAGCATCCTATGGAATACCCTTAACACTGCCATGAGGGCTGAACCCGATCGTATGTATGTGATCCATGAAACTGCTGAGAGAGGAGCTCTTCAGACTAGACTTCGAATGAACCTATGTCTGTTCATAACTTTTTCAGAATAAAATAATAATGGACACTGTGTCCCACCCATCTAAGTAACTCTAACCTGCCCTCCCCTCTAAATTCTACATGTGCTTCTTCACATTAGCATTCTGAAGTAACCAAAAGGTGACATGTAGCACTCTACAAGGAACCTAAAGAATCAACAAAATAAAAAAATATTGTATTTTATCTTGATGTAGATTTGCTCCCCTTTCTTTACAGCTTTCATGAGTAGACCCAGAGAGCTGTTGGTCTACCTGTTCAATCGTCTTATAAGTATAGCTGTTAGACTGAAAAACCATTCACTTTGTGATAGAAAGCTGAAAGTTGGTGCAGGCGTTTGTCTTGGTAATAGTAATCATATAAGGGCCAGACCCCAAGTGCATTTTGCCTATGACATCATATAGTCTAATAGAAATCCAAGATGGCCGACAAATAGCAAAAAATCATTTTTAATCTTCTGATTTGTATCAAATTTGGCACAAACGTTCATGTGTACACATCAGTGTATGTCATGTGCATGCCCACGTTGGATCTAGACTGTGACGTAATAAATATAAAACTAAAATGGCTGCCAATAGGGATGCCAGGAATAAGTAAAACACACTGCAGCAAAAGTAAAATATAATTTGCATCATTTTGTATCCTTTCAACGTATACTATGAACATGTGGATAATCTTTCTATTGTAATTAAACAATACTAGACTATAATAAACCCTGATAACATTTCTATAGTATGAAACAACAATGATTCGAGTTTGTATACTGTCTTAATCTTGCTAACAGTTTCCACTGCTAAACCAAAGGTTGGTACACACAAGGCTGATCTTTGAGCGTTTGCATTGATTTTGGCCCAACCTTTGGCACCCACAACAACAAATAAGTTCTTTCCATGCCTTAGATGCCTCCAAAATGGTTGCCCAATGTGGTACTATTACTCCATCAATCTGCTTCCAGCCCCAATCATTTACATTTGGCATTTCTTGCATCTGCACTAAAGTCTGACCCCAAACATGGCCCCTTTGGTACACAGATCATTTAACATGTTGAAGAAGAACGTCTTGTGTAGGTGCAATGTTTTCAATAATTCTGTTGTTACTTGCAAAGATGAATTGGCAAGCACTGTTTATTTCACGCAATACACAAGTCTAGCTATAAATTAGCACAATGAATCTCTCAACATTTCCGAAGTGAAGTGGATCAACAGAACTTGGTCGATCTGACAGAAATGTGAATGTGGGAGTAGCAGAGGATAGTGCAATTCAGGTGTCATACATTTTCTTCCCTCACCCATGAAAAGTCGACATGGTGTCGCAAACGGTAACAGCATGGAAAAAGGGTAGAGATTCACATATATCAATGCCTTAGCTTGCTGCAATACTGTGCTCTGGTAGGTAGCAGAACATTTTTACTGAACCAAATGCTATCCACAGTTCTTGACATGCAATGTTTTTAAAATTAGCAATCGCATGAAGCACTACATCGTTATCTACTGTACAAATCATTATTTTGGAATGACCTTCAGTTGCTGCATGGAAAGAATGAAGCATAGCTCGTGTGTCCGCTTTTTCATGATTGTAAGGCAATATATTTTCGAAACTCGTAATTGGTTTGAAACATGTAACTTTATCCTGCCAGGTGACAATTACTTGTTTCCCTTCGATGTTAATAGGTTGCACACACCTACTCAGTAATCCAAACAACTCAGTCTTGTTTTCGTCTCGTCTAAGGAAACTATGTCAAAGTTTGGGTACAGGAATGTTAGATGCAACTCGCTTGCGAAGACCCTCACCTTTTTTTTCTTTAACACTTTGCTTGATGCTTCCAGTAATATATATATATATATATAAGCAAGACTGCAAGACAGTAGAAACGTGTTACTGGATTTTCCCCCTGAGTGATCGTCTTATTTGACTGTTTGTTTGGAATTAATGTCCGGCGCGCTCCGCCGGCATGAGCGATCCTCTACCCAGTGCGGGGAGAGCGGAAGGAGCACTTCAGTTTTGTATATATATATATATATATATTCACTGAAAAAACCATAGGTTTCAGGCACGTTATTGTTAGAAATTAGCATTTAAAAAACCTTACAAATTCACTGAAAAAACCATAGGTTTTAGGGACAGTTATAGTTAGTTGGACATTGCACTCGTACAAAACCTGTGAAATTCCCCGTTATAGTTAGTTCAGCTAACTATAACTCGCGCCCGCAATGCACTGCTGATGTCGTCACATATTACATCACTCATGACATGGTCAGTGACATCACTGATGACATCACTCATGACATCTCAAATGACATCACTGATGACATCATCCAGTGACTGTGTGTTTCTGTAAAGTTTAAATATTTTTAATATATATAGGGAAAGGCGTATTGAAGAATGAGTGGGTGTATAAGTGTCTGTATGGATGATTTAGTAGGTGCGTGACTAACTCTATAAGTGAGTGATTAAACGTATCTTACTGAATGCATGGGTTAGTGACTAAACTGGGTGAATTTCTGTATCCGTCTGTCTATTGTTGTGTAAGTGGCTGCATGGGTTTGTGAATAGCTACATGAGTGTCTATCTGAGTTATTGATTGGTTGTCTGAGTGTCTGTATGGGTGCCTGAGTGTTTGTGTGGGTGGGGTGTGTGCGACTCTGTGCATAGATGTGTGAGTGGGTGATTCACTGGGTGGATGGTTTCAAGAGTGCATCTGTGATAGACTGTATGGGTGGGTAAGTGTGTGTAAGAGTGTGTTAGTGAGTGAATGTATGTCCCAGTGGTACATGTGTGAGTAACTACATATGTGAAAGGCAGTATATATGTGTGTTGGAGTATATAAATAGCTATAAGCGAGAGTGTGTGATTGTGAGAGTGACTGTATGGATGAGTGTGTGCTTGTATCAGTGATTGTATAAGAGCGTAAGAATGTGCTAGTATTTGTATGAGTAAGTGAGCTGGTGTGTGTATAACTGTATAGGTGAGTAAATGGCAGTGTGTTTAATTATTTGCATGATTGACTAGGTGTGTGAGTACCTCTATGGATGAGTAGCGGTGTTTGAGTGTCTATATAGGAGTATGAGTGCATATGATAGTCCTGTACTGAGTGACCGTAAGTATGAGTGACTGTACGGGTGAGTGAGTGGATGTGTGTGTAGACCTAAGAATCAGTGAGTGGGTATGTAGTTATTGGTGTTGGAGTGTCTATGGTTTTGCGAATGGCAGTCTGTAATTTAGAGTGAGTGTATCAAAGGTTATATTAGGGTGTGAGGAGGTGCATCAGATTATCACGTGGATGATGTCATCAGTGATGTCATCAGTGATGTCATTTGAGATGTCATCAGTGATGTCATCAGTGATGTCACTGACCATGTCATGAGTGATGTAATATGTGACGTCATCAGCAGTGCATTGCGGGGCGCGAGTTATAGTTAGCTAAACTAACTATAATGGGGGAATTTCACGGGTTTTGTACGAGTGCAATGTCCAACTAACTATAACTGTCCCTAAAACCTATGGTTTTTTCAGTGAATTTGTAAGGTTTTTAAATGCTAATTTCTAACTATAACGTGCCTGAAACCTATGGTTTTTCAGTGAATTTCAAAGGTTTTTTAAATGCTAATTCCTAACTATAACATGTCTGAAACCTATGGTTTTTTTCAGTGAATTTCAAAGGTTTTGTAAATGACAATTTTTAAATGTATTAATTGTTATATTTATTTTTTTGATACTGATTTACTACATTTTTTTAAACTATTTATTTTTACATATTTTATTTTTTAAATTACATTGTAATTACATTATACATTACATTACAAAATATACTTTCTCAGAATGAATTACTTTAGTTTAAATACTTTGCAAATAGGCAATAGACTTTTAAGTACAGTAGTTACAGTTGTTGCAATGGGCAACACAATTTCAAACACAATGCAACATTGAGCTCAATGTGAATTTCTAGTTAAATGCAATTAGTTACTTTATGGATTACTTTTCTAACCACAGGACTGGATCCTAGATTCAGTCCTGGGACATCTCCTGTAAACAGTTGAGTAAAAGCGTTTTGGTTACAGTAGTGATTTTTAAGGAATATTATTGTATTTTAAAAGTTGACAGAAACTTTTTCACATAAAATCACCAATGTTATCCTATGGGAGGAAATTCACTTAGCAGGTAAGTAGTGTTATCGTTACTTTTCTTACTCAGTGGTGGATCCTGGATCCAGCACTGGTGCATCTCCTGTAAACAGTTGAAAGAATGCGTTTAAGTCATACAGGCGATTTTTAAGGAATATTTGTAGTTTGTGAAAATTGACACTTTGAAACTTTTCTGCTGAAAACCAGACAATGGATTCCAATGGAAGGAAATACAAGTTACTGGTAAGTATGGTTAGAATTACTTTTCAGGGTCAGTGCTGGGCTAAAAGATGCAGCACTGGGTACTCTCCTGATAACAGGTGAGTAAATCGGAATTCGTAGTTCGGCTGATTTTAGAGGAATATTATAAAGTTCCAAAACTCCACACAGAAGAATTTCCAAGTGAAACCAGTCAATGTTAGCCTATGGAAGAAATTCAAGTTACTGGTAAGTACAGTTAAAATTACTTTTCAGGATCAGTACTGGGCTCAAAGATGCAGCACTGAGGTCTCTCCTGATAACCGGTGAGTAAATCGGAATTCGTAGTTCGGCTGATTTTAGAGGAATATTATAAAGTTCCAAAACTCCACACACAGAAGAATTTCCAAGTGAAACCAGTCAATGTTAGCCTATGGAAGGAAATTCAAGTTACTGGTAAGTACGGTTAAAATTACTTTTCAGGATCAGTACTGGGCTCAAAGATGCAGCACTGAGGTCTCTCCTGATAACAGGTGAGTAAATCGGAATTCGTAGTTCGGCTGATTTTAGAGGAATATTATAAAGTTCCAAAACTCCACACACAGAAGAGTTTCCTAGTGAAACCAGTCAATGTTAGCCTATGGAAGGAAATTCAAGTTACTGGTAAGTACGGTTAAAATTACTTTTCAGGATCAGTACTGGGCTCAAAGATGCAGCACTGAGGTCTCTCCTGATAACAGGTGAGTAAATCGGAATTCATAGTTCGGCTGATTTTAGAGGAATATTTGCACAATGGTGAAGGAAGGGGGTGGGGCCTGAAGTGACATGTCTGCAAACACGCCCCAGTGGCGCGTTTTAAGTTGGAGAATTAATTCCTCTTCAAACCCGAGGGTCCCTAGGGGCCAACTGGCCCAGCAGATACCTCCAGTATGCGCCAGGGAGCTGCGTTGCAGAGAGGTGTTCAGAGGCCACGCCCCTTTTTACAACACTCTGCAACGCAGCTCCGTGGCGCTTACTGGAGGTACCTGGTGGGCTAGTTGGCCCCCAGGGACCCTCAGGATTGAAGAGGATTTAATTCCCCATCTTAAAACGCGCCACGGGGCCTGTTTGCACACATGTCACTTAGGCCACGCCCCCTCCCTTCACCACTGTGCAAACACGCCCGTGGCGCGTTTTAAGTTGGGGGATTAAGTCCCTTGAATACTGAGGGTCCCTGGAGTCCAACTAGCCCACCATGTACCTCCAAAAGCGCCACAGAGCTGTGTTGCAGAGAGGTGTAAAAAGGGGCGTGGCCTCTGTACACCTCTCTGCAACGCAGCCCCCTGGGCATACCGGAGGTTCTTGGTGGGCTAGATGGCCCCCAGGGACCCCCAGTATTCAAGGGGAATTACTTCCCCTTCTTAAAACGCGCCAGGGGGCGCGTTTGCAGACTGCTGCAGGGAGGGGGCGGGGCCTCCGGCACGATGCCGGTCTTTTTTTTTTTTTTTTTTGCTTTTTTCTGCCCAGGGGGTCCTTGTGGGACCCCCTGAGCAGACCTAGGGGGTCAGGGTGTTTCTACCCTGCCCCCTTTGTGCGTTTTGCGCACTTGTTTCTTGTGTTTTTTTTTTTTTAATCGGCGGGATCCGCGCACCCTAAGCGCATCCCGCCGATTTAAAAAAAAAAAAATGCTTTTCTCTGCCCAGGGGGTCCTTGTGGGCAACTACTGAACGGATTTACACCATTTAAAAAAAAAGGTCGCTTTCTGAACCAAGCGCTACCTTTTTGCCAAATTTGGTGTTATTCCGTTCAGCAGTTCGGGCTGTAGCCGTGGCTAAAATTTCCTATGGGAATTAACATGGAGAAAACACGTTTTGGGACCCCCTTTTTCTCGGCCTCGCTTGATGAATCACCCCGAAACTTTCAAGACAGGAGTGGACCGGAGCGCCCCACTAGTTTTGAAAATTTTGCGATGATTCATCAAACGACGCCAAAGTTATTGGGAATAGAATGTTACGAATTTCCTATGGATAATAGGTCCTAACTATTACTATCTACTGGCGACCGCCAGTAGATAATATATATATATATATATATATATATATATATATATATATATATATATATATATATATATATATATATATGTATATATATATATATATATATATATATATATATACATAATATATATATATATATGCATATATAACTACCATCTTAGACATAAATGACAACAAGGGAGACTGCAATGACACTGACGACATCACCAGAGTCATCCTCACACACAATGGTTGGTCAAAGGAAGTACAACGCATCCTCACCAAGAACTGGGACATGTTAAAGAAAGACCCCATCATAGGTACCACCATCCCAGATAGACCACACATCACATACAGAAAGGGGCGCAGCATGAGGGACATTCTGGTGCATAGTGATATCACCACCAAAGAGGAAAGAGGCATCAATTTGCAGGGCTTCTTCCCATGTAGACACTGCAAAGCCTGTCGCGGTAGCTGCATGCGGAAGGAGTATCTCAACACTAACAGCAACAGGCCTACACTGATCCGCCAATTCCTCACATGCAGATCATCTTTTGTCGTGTATGCCTTAGAGTGCCCGTGCCTATGTGGGGAGTACAACGCATATGGCCAAGACGCGTGTTTTGGAACATATGAGGGCCATCTCCAACAAAGATCAACACTACTCCATAGCCAGGCATTTTGAGACACACCACTACTCAGATAGTGCTAAACTACAGTACTTCATTATTGAACAAGTAGCAAGCAATCACAGAGGGGGCAATCGTGAACTCCAGTTGAGGAAGCGTGAGTCCAGATGCATCATTGAGTTGGGAACACTCTACCCCAAGGTGTAGGAGAGTAGGATCTGCTTCACATGGGTACCCCAACTTTTTGCTGATGCTTCACTGTTTTTCGACTTTAGTCTGGCTGGGGCCCTGCTAATCAGAACCCCAGCCTAGCTGCTTCCTCTCTAAAATGGTTTCCATGTGCCTTAGGCACATCTCTGATTGGAATCTGGAGTGCCCTTATAAGTCCCTAGTATATGGTATACTATGTACCCAAGGCATAGGTACCTCAGAGGCCTACCAGGGGCTGCAGCATGTATTGTGCCAACCCTGGAAGGCCATCCAAAATGACACCACAGGTCTGCTACTGCAGCCTGGGTAAGGTGGTGCATGCACCCCTTACAGTGGTATGGGCTATCTATATCACTACCATTGCACACACATATAAACCTATAAGTCACTCCTATGGCAGGCCTTACCAATCCTGAAGGCAGAGTGCTTGGTTTCTATGTGAGAGGGTGCCCCTGCATGAGCCGAGCCCCTCTGCAGCGTTCGGAGTCCCTCCTCTGATGCTGTTTGTGGTACAGCCTGACCATATACTCTTAAGTGCATTATATCCTCGCTGTACAATGCCAACTTTGGACTGGCTGCACCAAAACATGTTGTGTTTGGTGTCAAACCTCTTGGAATTCTACCCCCCCGCCAATCCTGGCGGCGGGGGTAGCATTCCACCCTTCTAGAGGGTGAGACATGTACACACCGGGCTACCCGGTAACTTCTTTCCAGAGCCCTTGCATCACAAAATGGATGCCGCTGCCACAGACACAGGTCTGGCCTCCTGCTGCTGACTGAAACTCCGGCAGGGGAGGCCTGGACAATAGGTTTCCTGTTGAAGGGAGGTGTGACCACCTCCCCAGACAGGATAGTGTGTATTGGGGCTGGGCGGGAGCACCCTCTGATGCTTTGAAGTCCTGCACTGGGGGCACATTTGGTGTCCCTGTGCATACCCCAGTTCAAACCAGTTCAGGGGCTTCCAGCCCCTGCTCTGGCGTGAAACTGGACAAAGGGAAATGGGTGTAACCACCCCTCTGCCCTGACCCTCCCATAGGTGGGTCCCCAGAGTATGTCCAACCCCCTAACTTAGTATAAGTATGGGACCCCAGTCCTTAGGACTTTAGATTTACCTGGACGAAACTCTGATACAGAATCCTGGACCTTCGACGCTCTACTTTAAGATTAGAGGACTGAAGAATCTCCCTTGGGGTCAAGGAGTGACTCCCCTGCTTGGCAGGCACCTAAGAAGCAATTGTCTGGGCTGCATCGCTGAAGCTCCCACTGGACGCCGAAGTCTTTGCAACACCAGAGGTAGATTTCCAGACTTCCCCGAGGCTTCCCCGAGTCCCCAGAAAAGCTGAGGCCCGTAGCTGTCGTGGGTAACGTGGAACCGTGACCCCTGGACACCGAGTACTTTTGTAAGTGCATCCTCTTCCTGGTCTCCCACGAAGTTGTGCTTTGGGCTCCGAGTAGCCCCCACCTCCAGCACCAACTGCAATAAAGATCACTGGCCTCCACTCCACAAGTGTCCTGTGAGCCAGCTCCAAGTGCGTCCACTCAAGGCTCCTTCGCAGTCACTAGTCCGTTGGCTAGTGGGCCCCTCCAAAGGCAACTCTTTTTTTCCTTGGACTTCCCTGGTTGCTCCACACGTGCCCTGACTTACCTTCACTGGGTGAGTCCCTCAGACCTTGCTGGTCTGCACCAACGTCCTTTCTCTATTTCCCTGTGACTTGCCGTTGCCAAGGCTTGTTGGGTCCAATCCGGTTGCTGACACCCCAGCAATCGACAAACATCGTGGGACAGCTCGAATCCAGCTCCTGGTTGTCATTGATGCCTCCTGGACCTTGTGGCTGAAGAGTCAAGATGCCCATCAACCTACCTGAAGCACCCGACATCGGTGAGCATCCGCTCATCGCCTTCCTGGTCACTGGCTAGTGACCCAGACTCTGTCCCCTCTGCTTTCAGGTTCTTCAGATCTCCGATCCATCCTTGGATCCACCCGGACACTTTCAACTTGGTCGCCAGCAGCACTTTGCAGCAGATAGCCATTGAAAACGACGACGAAACCCGACCTCGAAAGACACCTATGCACCCGGCTTCCCTGGGTGAGGTAACTCGAGTACTCCGGTGCTCCCGTGGGTATAGACTCTAGAACGACATAGTTCTAAAGGGGTTTGCTCCAAGTCCTCTTCTAAGTGTCCTTTTCCTTTAAAACCCCAACTGAGACTTTCGCCATAGAAGTTAACGGCGATTTGCGGCTGTGTTCTCACACTGCACGCGTCCCCGTGGGTCCCCTGTGTCACTACCTTGGGTGGTTCCTTGTGGTCCAAGCACTTCTACAGGCTCTAGGCCTTGTGTCTAGCTCAGTCGTGGTTCTTATACCACTATTTTAGTATATGGTTTGGTACGCCCCTAGGGCTCAAACGTGTATTTGTGCTATTACTGTTGATAACTGACTTGTAACTTATGTACTTCGAACTCTAGCCTCATAAAGAGACTAGAGGGGTGTGTTTAAGACTAAATACATATATTTTAAATATATACCTGGTGTGGTCCTCTTTCATTTGGTCACTCAAGAGATTATAGACTGGTAAAACAAGCTGCTTTACATTCCTTCAAGACTTAGCCTGAAGGCTGCTCTCCATAGCTACCACTAGGATAGCTTTCAATAAAGGTTATCTTTAACCTATCTCCAATAAGGGGTTGTTTGGACTGGTGCAAGGTGCCCACTATAATTAGTGGACAGCATATACCAGGCCAACTTCTCACATTGGTGTGCAGCGTGTGGGATTCCAGCTTGCTATTGTTTTACCAGATAATCTCAATTGAATTGATCAACTGAAAACCACTAAGGGTACCATAGGTACATATAAATCAAGCTTAGGATACAGTAAGTTCTACTGAACTTAGAGTTGTGTGTTAAGGGATAGCACACCCTTTCTACAACTCAAGAGAGTTTAGTAGGCCACACTAGAGTAGGTAGTGCATACACCACACCACACTAGTAATGTCTTCACTGCCAGGAACCAGTGAGCGCCTGCCATCCAGATATGACAACCTCACATTCTTGGAATTGAGAGAGTTGTGCAAAGTTAGGAAGTTGAAGACAGGCAAAAGTGCCAACACCCAACGTCTCCTGGAGATGCTTCTGCTAGATGATCTTAGAAGACCCATAAGGTCTGAAAGGGTAGGCAGAGAGGGTGGGGCAGAAGATGAGGGAGGGGCCAGGGATGAAACTGCCCAGGACCTGACCTCTGAAACTGGCCAGGGGGATGACAATGATCCTGACCTGGAAAGTGCAGCTACTCCTGAGGAAGAGGAGGAGGCCCAGGATGACCTCCCCTTTGTCCCCCAGGAAGAGTTGTGAGTGTGCCCAGAAGGACTAGATCTCCTTCTCAGGAGTCTACCCACTCTGACACCTCAGTAGGGACCTCTGTCTCCTCTCATGGGAGGGAATCCTCTCATGAGAGGAGAAAGAGACTGCTTCAGTATGAACAAGACCAGCTTGAGCTCAGAAAACAGCAGTTGGCTATAGACAGGGAGTCCCTAGATCTCTATAGAGAGAAAAAAGATGGGTCTAGAGTCCCATGGTGGCAGCAAATTCCCCAGAGATAGGGAAAGGTCTTATGACCATAGAAACCTGAGCAAGATTGTCCCTCCCTACCAGAGTGGGGATGACATCCACAAATGGATAACTGCACTGGAGAGGGCCTGTAAAGTACAGAGGGTCCCTCAGGAGCAGTGGGCAGCAATCTTGTGGCTCTCCTTTGCAGACAGAGGTAGAGATAAGCTCCTCACTGTTAGAGAGGAGGATGCTGACAATTACAAAGTCTTGAAGAGTGCTCTGATTGATGGGTTTGGCCTAACAACTGAACAATACAGGTTAAAGTTCAGAGATACCCAAAAGCACAGACTCAAGACTGGGTGGACTATGTGGATTGTTCTGCTAAGGCTCTGGAAGGTTGGTTGATGGGCAGTAAGGTATGTGACTTCACAGGATTGTACAATCTTATCATGAGGGAGCAGATTCTTAATAACTGTCAAAATCAGCTGTTGCATCAGTACCTGGTGGACTCTGATCTGACCTCTCCCCAAGAATTGGGAAAGAAGGCAGGCAAATGGGTCAGAACCAGGGTGAGGCAGAAGGTACAGAACCAAGGTGGTGACCCTAAGAAGCAAGATTCTAAAAACTCTGATAAGGGTGGGGAGAAGGGTAAAGACCAGAAGTCTTCACAAGGCCCCCAAAAATATTCTTCAGGTGGGGATTCACAGTCTAACAAGGGAAAAGGCCAAAAGAAACCATGGTGCAAAGTCTGTAAGCAAAAGACACATTGGACCAGTGATTGCACCAAGTCCAAAGACTCTATTCCAGCCCCCACCAATGCCCCTAAGGCACCTGTTCCCCCTAGTGCAGTAACAATTGGTGGTGGGAGTACACAGGCCAAGGTTTTAGTAGGGTTGACCCTGGGTAATGAGATGAGCTCTGGCCTAGTCAGAGAACTCACTCAGGCTGTCCTAGTCTGTGATGGAGGCATGGATGTGACCTCCTCTGTGAGTCCCAGTAATCTGGGCAAGTACAGGCAACAGCCCTTAATCAATGGAAAAGAGACTTTGGCATTTAGGGACACAGGGGCAAGTGTCACCATGGTGACACAAGACCTTGTGGATCCTGGGCAGATTATACTTGGTGAAATGTACCAAGTGACCAATGCTAGCAATGTCAGAACAGACCAAACTCTGGCAGTTGTTAACTTCTCCTGGGAGAGGTAACTGGCCTTAAGAAGGTTGTGGTGAGTGCAAACCTACCAGTGGAATGCTTGCTTGGCAATGATCTTGAAACTTCAGCTTGGGCAGAAGTGGAGCTCAGGACCCATTCAGAAATGCTGGGGATCCCTGCAGATGTGTTTGCTGTGACCAGGTCACAGAGCAAAATGTCTAACACTGAACAGGCTTTGGATCCTGCAACCATGGACCAAGTGCCATCCAAGAGAAGGAGTAGTAGGGTTAAGGCAGTGCCTTCCCCCTTGGCTCAGAAGGAAGATCAGTCTCTTGAGGGGGATGATCTCAGTCCTGAGGAAGGAACTGACCCAGAGGAGCTTGAACCTGACCAGGTTGAGTTCTTAGGGACAGGGGGCCCTTCCAGGGCAGACCTGAGCCAGGAGCAGCAGAGCTGCCCCTCTCTTGAACCCCTCAGACAGCTAGCTGCTGCTGAGGCTGCTGGGAATGCTAGTGGTCCCCATAAAGTGTATTGGGATGATGGACTCTTGTACTCAGAGTGTAGAGACCCCAAGCCTGGTGCCACCAGGAGGTTGGTTATACCTCTGAAGTTCAGGGGCTTCCTATTGACCCTAGCCCATGACATTCCTTTAGCAGGTCACCTGGGCCAGTACAAGACTTGGGACAGAATTGTCCCACACTTTCACTGGCCCCACATGTCTGAAGATACCAAGGAGTTTTGTCACTCCTGTGTAACCTGCCAGGCCAGTGGCAAGGCAGGTGGCACCACAAAGGCCCTCCTGATACCACTACCTGTGGTGGGGGTTCCCTTTGAAAGGGTGGGGATTGACATTGTTGGTCCCATGGATCCCCAAACAGCATCTGGGCACAGGTTTATCCTGGTGGTGGTAGACCATGCCACTAGGTACGCAGAGGCTATTCCCCTTAGGACCACTACAGCACCTGTGGTGGCAAGAGCCCTCCTGGGAATTTTCTCAAGAGTGGGCTTCCCTAAGGAGGTTGTATCAGACAGGGGTGCAAACTTTATGTCTGGATACTTGAAGGCAATGTGGAAGGAGTGTGGAGTGACTTACAAGTTCACCACACCCTATCACCCACAATGCAATGGTTTAATTGAGAGATTCAACAAAACCTTAAAGGGCATGATTAAAGGGCTCCCAGAAAAGCACAGGCGAAGATGGGACATACTCTTGCCCTGCCTTTTATTTGCATACAGGGAGGTGCCTCAAAAGGGGGTTGGCTACAGCCCTTTTGAACTTTTGTTTGGTCACCCTGTCAGGGGTCCATTGTGCTTGGTGAAGGAAGGATGGGAGTTACCTCTCAAGCCCCCAAAGCAAGACATAGTGGACTATGTACTTGGTCTCCGCTCCAGGATGGCTGAGTACATGAAAGGCAACTAAAAACCTGGAGGCTAGCCAGGAACTGCAAAAAGCCTGGCATGACCAAAAGGCTGTACTGACTGTTTACCAGCCAGGACAGAAGGTGTGGGTGCTGGAGCCAGTGGCCCCAGCAGCTCTCCAAGACAAGTGGAGTGGACCCCATACCATTGTTGAAGGGTGAGGTTACCTATTTAGTAGACCTAGGAACACCCAGGAGTCCCCACAGGGTTCTCCATGTCAACAGGTTGAAACCATATGTGGACAGGGCAGACATGGGCTTGCTCATGGCTACTGATGAGGGACACGAGGAAGAGAGTGACCCACTCCCTGACCTGCTCTCACAGAACCCTGATGATGGGTCAGTGGATGGTGTAGCTTTGGCAGGCAGCCTCACTGCCCAGCAGCAAACTGATTGCAGACAGGTGCTCAATCAGTTCAGGCATATGTTCTCTCTGACACCAAGTCAGACCACCTGTTGCACTCATGAAGTGGACACTGGGGACAGTATGTCTATTAAAAATAAGATTTATAGGCAACCTGACCATGTCAGGGACTGTATCGGGACAGAAGTCCAGAAGATGTTGGATTTGGGAGTTATTGAACCCTCAGATAGCCCTTGGGCTAGTCCAGTGGTCCTTGTGCCAAAACCTCACACCAGTGGTGGGAAAAGAGAGATGAGGTTTTGTGTGGACTACAGGGGTCTCAATGCAGTCACTAGGACTGATGCCCATCCAATACCCAGGGCAGATGAGCTAATAGACACTTTGGCATCAGCCAAGTATCTAAGCACATTTGACCTAACAGCTGGCTACTGGCAGATCAGGCTAGCTGATGATGCAAAGCCAAAAACAGCATTCTCAACCCCTAGTGGGCATTATCAATTTGTGGTAATGCCCTTTGGTTTGAAGAATGCACCTGCCACTTTTCAGAGGTTGGTGAACACAGTCCTTACAGGTCTGGAAGCCTATAGTGCAGCATATCTAGATGATATTGCTGTCTTTAGCTCCACCTGGGAGGATCACCTGGTCCACCTCAGAAAGGTTTGCAGGCCCTGCAGAAAGCAGGCCTAACTATCAAGGCCACAAAGTGCCAGATAGGGCAGAGTCAGGTTGTGTACCTGGGCCACGTTGTGGGTGGAGGCCAGGTTCAACCATTGCAGAGCAAGATCCAGACCATCATGGACTGGACTGCTCCAACTACCCAGACTCAGGTGAGAGCCTTTTTAGGCCTGACTGGGTACTATTGGAGATTTGTCAAGGGGTATGGATCAATAGTGACACCCCTGAATGACTTAACTTCCAAGAAAATGCCCAAGAAGGTTCAGTGGACAGCTAGCTGTCAAAAGGCATTTGATGACCTGAAGCAGGCCATGTGCACTGCTCCCATTCTCCATAGTCCTGATTACTCCAAGAAGTTCATTGTCCACACAGATGCATCTGAATTGGGGGTAGGGGCTGTACTGTCACAATTGAATGATGAAGGTCAAGATCAGCCAGTAGCTTTTATTAGCAGAAGGCTGACCCCTAGAGAGAAACGTTGGTCAGCCATAGAGAGGGAGGCCTTTGCTGTGGTTTGGGCTCTGAAGAAGTTGAGGCCATACTTGTTTGGTACTCACTACCTTGTTCAAACAGACCACAAGCCCCTCCTATGTCTAAAACAAATGAAGGGTGAAAACCCCAAACTGCTTAGGTGGTCCATTTCCCTACAGGGGATGGACTTTACAGTGGAACATAGACCTCGGAGTAACCATGCCAATGCAGATGGACTCTCTAGGTATTTCCACTTAGAACATGAAGACTCAACTGGTCAAGGTTAGTTTAATGTCCCTGCGTTTGGGGGGTTGTGTAGGAGAGTAGGATCTGCTTCACATGGGTACCCCCACTTTTTGCTGATGCTTCACTGTTTTTCGACTTTAGTCTGGCTGGGGCCCTGCTAATCAGAACCCCAGCCTAGCTGCTTCCTCTCTAAAATGGTTTCCATGTGCCTTAGGCACATCTCTGATTGGAATATGGAGTGCCCTTATAAGTCCCTAGTATATGGTATACTATGTACCCAGGGCATAGGTACCTCAGAGGCCTACCAGGGGCTGCAGCATGTATTGTGCTACCCCTGGAAGGCCATCCAAAATGACACCACAGGTCTGCTACTGCAGCCTGGGTAAGGTGGCGCATGCACCCCTTACAGTGGTATGGGCTACCTATATCACTACCATTGCACACACATATAAACCTATAAGTCACTCCTATGGCAGGCCTTACCAATCCTGAAGGCAGAGTGCTTGGTTTCTATGTGAGAGGGTGCCCCTGCATGAGCCGAGCCCCTCTGCAGCATTCGGAGTCCCTCCTCTGATGCTGTTTGTGGTACAGCCTGACCAAATACTCTTAAGTGCATTATATCCTTGCGGTACAATGCTAACTTTGGACTGGCTGCACCAAAACATGTCGTGTTTGGTGTCAAACATCTTGGAATACTAACCCCCCGCCAATCCTGGCGGCGGGGTAGCATTCCACCCTTCTAGAGGGTGAGACATGTGCACACCGGGCTACCCGGTAACTTCTTTCCAGAGCCCTGGCATCACAAAATGGATACCGCTGCCACAGACACGGGTCTGGCCTCCTGCTGCTGACTGAAACTCCGGCAGGGGAGGCCTGGACAATAGGTTTCCTGTTGAAGGGAGGTGTGACCACCTCCCCAGACAGGATAGTGTGTATTGGGGCTGGGCCGGAGAACCCTCTGGTGCTTTGAAGTCATGCACTGGGGGCACATTTAGTGTCCCTGTGCATACCCCAGATCAAACCGGTTCAGGGGCTTCCAGCCCTTGCTCTGGTGCGAAACTGGACAAAGGGAAATGGGTGTAACCACCCCTCTGCCCTGACCCTCCCATAGGTGGGTCCCCAGAGCATGTCCAACCCCCTAACTTAGTATAAGTATGGGACCCCAGTCCTTAGGACTTTAGATTTACCTGGACGAAACTCTGATACAGAATCCTGGACCTTCGACACTCTACTTTAAGATTAGAGGACTGAAGAATCTCCCTTGGGGTCAAGGAGTGACTCCCCAGCTTGGCAGGCACCTAAGAAGCAATTGTCCGGGCTGAATCGCTGAAGCTCCCGCCGGACACCGAAGTCTTTGCAACACCAGAGGTGGATTTCCAGACTTCCCTGAGGCTGCCCTGAGTCCCCAGCAAAGCTGAGGCCCGTAGCTGTTATGGGTAACGTGGAACCGTGACCCCTGGGCACCAAGTACTTTTGTAAGTGCATCCTCTTCCTGGTCTCCCACGAAGTTGTGCTTTGGGCTCCGAGTAGCCCCCGCCTCCAGCACTAACTGCAGTGAAGATCACTGGCCTCCACTCCACGAGTGTCCTGTGAGCCAGCTCCAAGTGCGTCCACTCGAGGCTCCTTTGCAGTCGCTATTCCGTTGGCTAGTGGGCTCCTCCGAAGGCAACTCTTCTTTTCCTTAGGCTTCCCTGGTTGCTCCAGACGTGCCCTGACTTACCCTTGCTGGGTGAGTCACTCAAACCTTGCTGGTCTGCACCAACGTCCTTTCTCTATTTCCCCGTGACTTGCCGTTGCCAAGGCTTGTTGGGTCCAATCCGGTCGCCAATATGCCAGCAAGCGACAGACGTTGTGGGATAGCTCGATTCCAGCTCCTGGTTGTCATCGAGGCCTCCTGGACCTCGTGGCTGAAGAGTCAAGATGCCCATCAACCTACCTGAGGCACCCAACATCGGTGAGCATCCGCTCATCGCCTTCCTGGTCACTGGCTAGTGACCCAGACTCTGTCCCCTCTGCTTTCAGGTTCTTCAGATCTCCGATCCATCCTTGGATCCACCCGGACACTTTCAACTTGGTCGCCAGCAGCACTTTGCAGCAGATCGCCATTGAAAACGACGACGAAACCCGACCCCGAAAGACACCTATGCACCCGGCTTCCCTGGGTCAGGTAACTCGAGTACTCCGGTGCTCCCGTGGGTATAGACTCTAGAACGACCTAGTTCTAAAAGGGTTTGCTCCAAGTCCTCTTCTAAGTGTCCTTTTCCTTTAAAACTCCAACCGCGACTTTCCCCATAGAAGTTAACTGCGATTCGCGGCTGTGTTCTCACACTGCACGCGTCCCCCGTGGGTCCCCTGTGTCACTACCTTGGGTGGTTCCTTGTGGTCCAAACACTTCTACAGGCTCTAGGCCTTGTGTCTAGCTCAGTCGTGGTTCTTATACCACTATTTTAGTATATGGTTTGGTACGCCCCTAGGGCTCAAACGTGTATTTGTGCTATTACTGTTGATAACTGACTTGTAACTTATGTACTTCGAACTCTAGCCTCATAAAGAGACTAGAGGGGTGTGTTTAAGACTAAATACATATATTTTAAATATATACCTGGTGTGGTCCTCTTTCATTTGGTCACTCAAGAGATTATAGACTGGTAAAACAAGCTGCTTTACATTCCTTCAAGACTTAGCCTGAAGGCTGCTCTCCATAGCTACCACTAGGATAGCTTTCAATAAAGGTTGTCTTTAACCTATCTCCAATAAGGGGTTGTTTGGACTGGTGCAAGGTGCCCACTATAATTAGTGGACAGCATATACCCGGCCAACTTCTCACACAAGGGACACAACATTGACGAGGAGATTGCAATACACCTACATGAGGAATAGGGGTGTAATACAATACTGAGCCAACTGTATACACAAATGTAACTGCGCATGCCAAGTGCTGTTTATAATTGTGCATTATTTGTCACCTAGTCTGTGTTTTTAAGATTTTAACTTTCTATCCTTTTTCTCTTCACAGGAGGAAAGGAAGGGACACACTGGATGGAATCGATAGAACTACAGGGGTCCCTACGCTTTTCTTTGTGGCATCATTCTCCTGATGTTCCGATCACCTCAGATAAGACTTTGTCTTTCTATTTCCTTAAACGTTTCTTTTATGTTGTGTATATTCTGTACATCACGATTCACATGCTGTCACATTGGTTTTCCATGCCTCAGTCTACACAGCTGCCTTGCACAGATTTTCCCACTTGGGGAATGTATTTTGAGTTGCTGCTGTTTCGGTCCCTGTTAAATTGCACTTTGCAGTCCATATCAACACACTGCTGAGATTCCACCTGGCCAGTTGACCTATCTCACTTGGGGGTCTATGACCGTTTTTCACCTATGGCTTAACCTGTATTCACATTTTGATTATCTATCATTTGAAGCCAGGGCATGTCCCCATGTGGGACACTTAGACATTTCAAGATGGCGACCGTATCCGGTTTTGCTAAATCTCCCTTTTCTTGGACCGTGCAACGCGCACACATCAGCATGTGACCATTCACCTTTGCCATTTATGCTTTATGTTTTACTTATATGGATTCCATTTCTGTGCTTGATGGTCGTACATTGTGATTTAGCATGTGATTTAACACGTTACAACATGGCGGCCAAGCAACTTCGGCATTTACACTGATCTGAGTAGAATACATTGTCCTACCTCAGTTTCTTATGCTGTGTATGTAATGAGGACGTTTTGCACTGTGCACTTTGTGTGATCAAGGCCGCTTGCCGGCCGAAACGCGTCACGTTTTGATTTATGATGGAATAAATCAACTTGTTCCCAACACTTGGTGTGGTCTCTGAGAGCGCGATCGATTGACTTTGTGCATAATTGGATTATCGGCTGCTCCGCCGACTTTCGCGCCACCTCCCACGGGACTCCGGCTTCCAGCAGGAGTGCTTTTCCCTTGGATATATATATATATATATATTCACTGAAAAAACCATAGGTTTTAGGGACAGTTATAGTTAGTTGGACATTGCACTCGTACAAAACCCGTGAAATTCCCCCGTTATAGTTAGTTCAGCTAACTATAACTCGCGCCCCCGCAATGCACTGCTGATGACGTCACATATTACATCACTCATGACATGGTCAGTGACATCACTGATGACATCTCAAATGACATCACTGATGACATCACTGATGACATCATCCAGTGACTGTGTGTTTCTGTAAAGTTTAAATATGTTTAATATATATAGGGAAAGGCGTATTGAAGAATGAGTGGGTGTATAAGTGTCTGAATGGATGATTTAGTACGTGAGTGACTGACTCTACAAGTGAGTGATTAAACGTATCTTACTGAATGCATGGGTTAGTGACTAAACTGTGAATGTCTGTATCCGTCTGTTTGTTGGTGTGTAAGTGGATGCATGGATTTGCGAATAGCTACATGAGTGTCTATATGGGTTATTGATTGGTTCTCTGAGTATCTGTATGGCTGCCTGAGTGTTTGTGTGGGTGGGGTGTGTGTGACTCTATACATAGATGTGTGAGTGGGTGATTCACTGTGTGCATGATTTCAAGAGTGCATCTGTGATGGACTGCTTGGGTGGGTGAGTGTGTGTATGGGTGTGTTAGTGAGTGAATGTATATCTCAGTGGTACATGTGCGAGTAACTACATATGTAAAAGGCAGTATATATGTGTGTTAGAGTATTTAAATGGCTATAAGTGAGAGTGTGTTATTGTGAGAGTGGCTGTATGGATGCGTGTGTGCTTGTATCAGTTATTGTATAAGAGCGTAAGAATGTGCTAGTATTTGTATGAGTAAGTGAGCTGGTGTGTGTATAACTGTATAGGTGAGTAAATGGGTGTGTGATTAATTTTTGCATGACTGACTAGGTGTGTGAGTACCTCTATGGATGAGTGGCGGTGTGTGAGTATTTATATAGGTGTATGAGTGCATATGATAGTCCTGTACTGAGTGACTGTAAGTATGAGTGACTGTACAGGTGAGTGAATGGATGTGTGTGTAGACCTAAGAATCAGTGAGTGGGTATGTAGTTTTTGGTGTTGGAGTGTCTATGGTTTTGAGAATGGCAGTCTGTAATTTAGAGTGGGTGTATCAAAAGTTATATTAGGGTGTGAGAAGATGCATGAAATTATCACATGGATGATGTCATCAGTGATGTCATTTGAGATGTCATCAGTGATGTCATCAGTGATGTCACTGACCATGTCATGAGTGATGTAATATGTGACGTCATCAGCAGTGCATTGCGGGGCGCGAGTTATAGTTAGCTGAACTAACTATAACAGGGGAATTTCACGGGTTTTGTACGAGTGCAATGTCCAACTAACTATAACTGTCCCTAAAACCTATGGTTTTTTCAGTGAATTTCAAAGGTTTTTAAATGCTAATTTCTAACTATAACTTGTCTGAAACCTATGGTTTTTCAGTGAATTTCAAAGGTTTTTTAAATGCTAATTTCTAACTATAACGTGCCTGAAACCTATGGTTTTTTCAGTGAATTTCAAAGGTTTTTAAAAGGTAATTTCTAACTATAACGTGCCTGAAACCTATGGTTTTTCAGTGAATTTCAAAGGTTTTTTAAATGCTAATTTCTAACTATAACGTGCCTGAAACCTATGATTTTTAAGTGAATTTCAAAGGTTTTTAAATGCTAGTTTCTAACTATGCCAACAGAGGTAGGACATGTGAAGAAAGAAGAAAAAACGCACAGAAAGAAGCAAAAGATGTGCAGAAAGAACCAACAGAGGAGCAGAAAGAGGCCTTGTTGCAAAATCATCCTGTGCCCACAACTTTTTCAGACGGGTACTGGTGGTAACTGACTCTGACTAACCAGAGCCAGTGCGCGTTTGCACAGTGGTGAAGGGAGGGGGCCTGAGGTGACATGTGTGCAAACGCGCCCCGTGGCGCGTTTTAAGTTGCGGGATTAAGTCCCCTTGAATCCTGAGGGTCCCTGGGGCCCAACTAGCCCCCAGGTACCTACAGTTAGGACCACAGAGCTGAGTTGCAGAGAGGCGTTCCGAGGCCACGCACCTTTTTCACCTCTCTGCAACGCAACTCTGTTGTGCTTACTGAAGGTACCTGGTGGGCTAGTTGGCCCCCAGGATTCAAAGGAATTAACTCCCCAACTTAAAACGCACCACAGGGCGTGTTTGCGCACATGTCACCTGAGGCCCGCCCCCTCCCTTCACCACTGTGCAAACGCGCCCCGTGGCGCGTTTTAAGTTGGGGGATTAGGTCACCTTGAATCCTGAGAGTCCCTGGGGCCCAACTAGCCCACCAGGTACTTCCAGTAAGCACCACAGGCCTGCGTTGCAACGCCTGTAACAAATTGTGCAGTTGTGTTTAGGTAGTGAAGAGGGTTGTGCTGGGGGTAGTGTTTTAGGGTTTAGGGTAGTGCAGTGGTGTTTGTGTAGTGTAGGGGGTCATGCTGGGGGTAGATTTAGGGTTTAGGGTAGTGCAGTGGTGTTTGGGTAGTGTAGGGAGTCGTGCTGGGGGAGTGTTTTAGGGTTTAGGGTAGTACAGTGGTGTTTGGGTAGTGTAGGGGGTCGTGCTGGGGTTAGTGTTTTAGGGTTTTAGGGTTTAGGGTAGTGCAGTGGTGTTTGGGTAGTGTAGGGGATACTGCTGGGGGTAGTGTTTTAGGGTTTAGGGTAGTGCAATGGTGTTTGGGTAGTGTAGGGGGTACTGCTGGGGGTAGTGTTTTAGGGTTTAGGGTAGTGCAGTGGTGTTTGGGTAGCGTAGGGGGTACTGCTGGGGGTAGTGTTTTATGGTTTAGGGTAGTGCAGTGGTGTTTGTGTAGTGTAGGAGGTCGTGTTTTAGGGTTTAGGGTAGTGCAGTGGTCTTTGGGTAGTGTAGGGAGTCGTGTGGGGGTATTGTTTTAGAGTTTAGGGTAGTGCAGTGGTCTTTGGGTAGTGTAGGGGGTTGTGCAGGGGGTAGTGTTTTAGGGATTAGGGTAGTGCATTGGTATTTGGGTAGTGTAGGGGTCATGCGGGGGTAGTGTTTTAGGGTTTAGGACAGTGCAGTGGTGTTTAGGTAGTGTAGGGGGTCGTGCTGGGGGAGTGTTTTAGGGTTTAGGGCAATGCAGTGGTGTTCGGGTAGTGTAGGGGGTCGTGCTGGGGCGAGTATTTTAGGGTTTAGGGTAGTGCAGTGGTGTTCGGGTAGTGTAGGGGGTCATGCTGGGGGTAGTGTTCTAGGGTTTAGGGCAGTGCAGTGGTGTTCGGGCAGTGTAGGGGGTCGTGCTGGGGGTGGTTTTTAGGGTTTAGGGCAGTGCAGTGGTGTTCAGGCAGTGTAGGGGGTCGTGCTGGGGGTGGTGTTTCAGGGTTTAGGGCAGTGCAGTGGTGTTCGGGCAGTGTAGGGGGTCGTGCAGGGGGTGGTGTTTCAGGGTTTAGGGCAGTGCAGTGGTGTTCGGGCAGTGTAGGGGGTCGTGCAGGGGTTGTGTTTCAGGATTTAGGGCAGTGGTGTTCGGGCAGTGTAGGGGTCATGCTGGGGGTGGTGTTTCAGGGTTTGGGGCAGTGCAGTGGTGGTCAAGCAGTAAAGGGGGTCATGCTGGGGGTGGTGTTTCAGGGTTTAGGGCAGTGCAGTGGTGTTCGGGCAGTGTAGGGGGCGGTGCAGGGGTGGTGTTTCAGGGTTTAGGGCAGTGCAGTGGTGTTCGGGCAGTGTAGGGGGTGGTGCAGGGGGTGGTGTTTCAGGGTTTAGGGCAGTGCAGTGGTGTTCGGGAAGTGTAGGGGGTCGTGCAGGGGGTGGTGTTTCAGGGTTTACGGCAGTACAGTGGTGTTCGGGCATTGTAGGGGTGGTGCTGGGGCTGGTGTTTCAGGGTTTAGGGCAGTGCAGTGGTGTTCGGGCAGTGTAGGGGGTCGTTCTGGGGCTGGTGTTTCAGGGTTTAGGGTAGTGCAGTGGTGTTCGGGCAGTGTAGGGGGTCGTGCTGGGGCTGGTGTTTCAGGGTTTAGGGCAGTGCAGTGGTGTTCGGGCAGTGTAGGGGGTCATGCTGGGTCTGGTGTTTCAGGGTTTAGGGCAGTGCAGTGGTGTTCGGGCAGTGTAGGGGTTTTGCTGGGGCTGGTGTTTCAGAGTCTAGGGCAATGCAGTGGTGTTCGGGCAGTGTAGGGGGTCTTGCTGGGGCTGGTGTTTCAGGGTTTAGGGCAGTGCAGTCGTGTTCGGGCAGTGTAGGGGGTCGTGCTGGGGGTGGTGTTTCAGGGTTTAGGGCAGTGCAGTGGTGTTCGGGCAGTGTAGGGGGTCGTGCTGGGGCTAGTGTTTCAGGGTTTAGGGCAGAGCAATGATGCTCAGGCAGTGTAGGGGGTTGTGCTGGGGGTGATGTTTCAGGGTTTAGGGCAGTGCAGTGGTGTTAGGGCAGTGTAGGGGGTCGTGCTGGGGGTGGTGTTTCAGGGTTTAGGGCAGTGCAGTAGTGTTCCGGCAGTGTAGGGGGTCGTGCAGGGGGTGGTGTTTCAGGGTTTAGTGCAGTGGTGTTCGGGCAGTGTAGGGGGTCGTGCTGGGGTGGTGTTTCAGGGTTTAGGGCAGTGTGGTGTTCGGGCAGTGTAGGGTGTCGTGCTGAGAGGTGGTGTTTCAGGGTCTAGGGCAGTGCAGTAGTGTTTGGGCAGTGTAGGGGGACGTGCAGGGGGTGGTGTTTCAGGGTTTAGGGCAGTGCAGTGGTGTTCGGCCAGTGTAGGTAGTCTTGCTGGGGGTGGTGTTTCAGGGTTTAGGGCAGTGCAGTAGTTTTCGGGCAGTGTAGGCGGTCGTGCTGGGGCTGGTGTTTCAGGGTTTAGGGCAGTGCAGTGGTGTTCGGGCAGTGTACGGGGTTGTGTTGGGGCTGGTGTTTCAGGGTTTAGGGCAGTGCAGTGGTGTGCGGGCAGTGTACGGGGTTGTGCTGGGGCTGGTGTTTCAGGGTTTAGGGCAGTGCAGTGGTGTTCGGGCAGTGTAGGGGGTCGTGCTCGGGGTGGTGTTTCAGGGTTTAGGGCAGTGCAGTGGTGTTCGGGCAGTGTAGGGGGTCGTGCTGGGGCTGGTGTTTCAGGGTTTAGGGCAGTGCAGTGGTGTTCGGGCAGTGTAGTGGGTCGTGCTGGGGCTGGTGTTTCAGGGTTTTGGGCAGAGCAGTGGTGTTCGGGCAGTGTAGGGGGTCGGGCTGGGGGTGGTGTTTCAGGGTTTAGGGCAGTGCAGTGGTGTTCGGGCAGTGTAGGGGGTCTTGCTGGGGGTGGTGTTTCAGGGTTTAGGGCAGTGCAGTGGTGTTCGGGCAGTGTAGGGGGTCTTGCTGGGGGTGGTGTTTCAGGGTTTAGGGCAGTGGTGTTCGGGCAGTGTAGGGGGTCTTGCTGGGGGTGATGTTTCAGGGTTTAGGGCAGTGCAGTGGTGTTCGGGCAGTGTAGGGGTCTTGCTGGGGGTAGTGTTTCAGGGTTTAGGGCGGTGCAGTGGTGTTCGTGCAGTGTAGGGGGTCGTGCTGGGGGTGGTGTTTCAGGGTTTAGGGCAGTGCAGTAGTGTTCGGGCAGTGTAGGGGGTCGTGCAGGGGTGGTGTTTCAGGGTTTAGGGCAGTGCAGTGGTGTTCTGGCAGTGTAGGGGGTCATGCTGGGGGTGGGGTTTCAGGGTTTAGGGCAGTACAGTGGTGTTCGGGCAGTGTAGGGGGTCGTGCAGGGGGTGGTGTTTCAGGGTTTAGGGCAGTGCAGTTGTGTTCGGGCAGTGTAGGGGGTCGTGCTGGGGCTGGTGTTTCAGGGTTTAGGGCAGTGCAGTGGTGTTCGGGCAGTGTAGGGGGTCTTGCTGGGGGTGGTGTTTCAGGGTTTAGGGCAATTGGTGTTCGGGCAGTGTAGGGGGTCTTGCTGGGGTGATGTTTCAGAGTTTAGGGCAGTGCAGTGGTGTTCGAGCAGTGTAGGGGTCTTGCTGGGGGTAGTGTTTCAGGGTTTAGGGCAGTGCAGTGGAGTTCGTGCAGTATAGGGGGTCGTGCTGGGGATGGTGTTTCTGGGTTTAGGGCAGTGCAGTAGTGTTCGAGCCGTGTAGGGGGTTGTGCAGGGGGTGGTGTTTCAGGGTTTAGGGCAATGCAGTGGTGTTCGGGCAGTGTAGGGGGTCACGCTGGGGGTGGTGTTTCAGGGTTTAGGGCAGTGCAGTGGTGTTCGGGCAGTGTAGGGGTTCATGCACGGGGTGGTGTTTCAGGGTTTAGGGCAGTGCAGTGGTGTTCGGGCAGTGTAGGGTGTTGTGCTGGGGCTGGTGTTTCAGGGTTCAGGGCAGTGCAGTGGTGTTCAGGCAGTGTAGGGGGTCGTGCTGAGGCTGGTGTTTCATGGTTTAGGGCAGTGCAGTGGTGTTCGGGCAGTGTAGGGGGTCGTGCTGGGGCTGGTGTTTCAGGGTTTAGGGCAGTGCAGTGGTGTTCGGGCAGTGTAGGCGGTCGTGCTGGGGCTGGTGTTTCAGGGTTTAGGGCAGTGCAGTGGTGTTCGGGCAGTGTAGGGGGTCGTGCTGGGGCTGGTGTTTCAGGGTTTAGGGCAGTTCAGTAGTGCTCGGGCAGTGTAGGAGGTCGTGCTGGGGGTGATGTTTCAGGATTTAGGGTAGTGCAGTGGTGTTCGGGCAGTGTAGGGGGTCGTGCAGGGGCTGGTGTTTCAAGGTTTAGGGCAGTGCAGTGGTGTTTGGGCAGTGTAGGGGGTCATGCTGGGGCTGGTGTTTCAGGGTTTTGGGCAGAGCAGTGGTGTTCGGGCAGTGTAGGGGGTCCTGCTGGGGGTAGTGTTTCAGGGTTTAGGGCAGTGCAGTGGTGTTCAGGCAGTGTAGGGGGTCGTGCTGGGGGTGGTGTTTCAGGGTTTATGCCAGTGGTGTTTGGGCAGTGTAGGGGGTCTTGCTGGGGGTAGTGTTTCAGAGTTTAGGGCAGTGCAGTGGTGTTCGGGCAGTGTAGGGGGTCATGCTGGGGGTTGTGTTTCAGGGTTTAGGGCAGTGCAGTGGTGTTCGGGCAGTGTAGGGGGTCGTGAAGGGGTGGTGTTTCAGGGTTTAGGGCAGTGCAGTGGTGTTCGGGCAGTGTAGGGGGTCGTGCTAGGGGTGGTGTTTCAGGGTTTAGGGCAGTGCAGTGGTGTTCGGGCAGTGTAGGGGGTCATGCAGGGGCTGGTGTTTCAGGGTTTAGGGCAGTGCAGTGGTGTTCGGGCAGTGTAGGGGGTCGTGCTGGGGGTAGTGTTTTAGGGTTTAGGGTAGTGCAGTGGTGCTTGTGTAGTGTAGGGGGTCGTGCTGGGGGTAGTGTTTTAGGGTTTAGGGTAGTGCAGTGGTGTTTGTGTAGTTTAGGGGTCATGTTTTAGGGTAGTGCAGTGGTGTTTGGGTAGTGTAGGGGGTCGTGCTGGGGGTAGTGTTTTAGGATTTAGGTTAGTGCAGTGGTGTTTGGGTAGTGTAGGGGGTCGTGCTGGGGTAGTGTTTTAGGGTTTAGGGTAGTGCAGTGGTGTTTGTGTAGTGTAGGGGTCATGTTTTAGGGTAGTGCAGTGGTGTTTGGGTAGTGTAGGGGGTCGTGCTGCTGGTAGTGTTTTAGGATTTAGGTTAGTGCAGTGGTGTTTGGGTAGTGTAGGGGGTCGTGCTGGGGGTAGTGTTTTAGGGTTTAGGATAGTGCAGTGGTGCTTGTGTAGTGTAGGGGGTCGTGCTGGGGGTAGTGTTTTAGGGTTTAAGGTAGTGCAGTGGTGTTTTTGTAGTGTAGGGGGTCATGTTTTAAGATGCAATGCTCCAATACCTGACCAGTCTGCACTACATAAAACTGCAAAAAAACTAAAAATAAAAAGTGTTTTTCACACTTTTGTCATTGGGCTATATGTGGGCTACATTTGGGTAATATTTGTGCTACATTTGGGCTCTTTTTTCACTGGTGGCCATCTTGGAAGACTTCTTTGTTATGAAGTTTCCTAATTTCTTCATTTACTGCAGTCTCCTCAGTAGGAAATGCTTTCAGTTTTTACTTTGATTCCATCAAGAAGGCATTCAGATGTGTCTCACATCTGTCATAAATTCAGAATGTTAGCACTCTAGTTGCTCATTAGATCACTGGAGTAAAGCTACTGCTCACCAGGGAGTTAACTGGTAGTCTGCTGCTGGTATTTAAAGTGATTGTTTCAGTCTGCATGTCAGAATTTTCTAATGAAATAGAAGAGGATTTGAGATCTCACTTAAAACATGCCCTAATTTTTCTTTCTGCAGCACTAACCATAATTTCTATTTCAAAAAGAACCCCTCATTTTGTTCCTTTTTAAATTAAATGTTTTAAGTGTTACCGGTTTATTCCAATCAAGATGGCTTCAGGTGTGCCATACTTTTGTCATAAGTAAGGCTGTTAGCGCTCTAGTTGTTCTTTAGAACACTCTGGGAAGCTGCAGTAGAACACAAAGGCATCAACTGGCAGGCTGCTCCTGTTGAAATATAACAGGAAGATATTTGAGATCACACTTGAAATATGTCCTAATTTTTCTTTCTACAGCACTAACCATAATTTCTATGACAAAATGAACCCCATCATTTTGTTCCTTTTTAAATTAAATGTTTTAAGTGTTACCAGTTTATTCCAATCAAGATGGCTTCAGGTGTGCCATACTTTTGTCATAAGTAAGGCTGTTAGCACTCTAGTTGTTCTTTAGAACACTCTGGGAAGCTGCAGTAGAACACAAAGGCATCAACTGACAGGCTGCTCCTGTTGAAATATAACAGGAAGATATTTGAGATCACACTTGAAACATGTCCTAATTTTTCTTTCTACAGCACTAACCATAATTTCTATGACAAAATGAACCCCATCATTTTGTTCCTTTTTAAATTAAATTGTTTAAGTGTTACCAGTTTATTCCAATCAAGATGGCTTCAGGTGTGCCATACTTTTGTCATAAGTAAGGCTGTTAGCACTCTAGTTGTTCTTTAGAACACTCTGGGAAGCTGCAGTAGAACACAAAGGAATCAACTGACAGTCTCTGCCCTTGTTGGATGTACATGTTTTACTGAGAATGTCAGACTTCATTCTCACATGACTGAGAAAGATAATGTGAATTTACAGAAAATATGCTCTCATTTTAGCTTCTGGAGCACCTTCCAAACCTCCATGGGACAAGCATGAGAAAATAGTGTTCTCTCAAACATGATTCATGATATCCCAGCAGAAGGTTTTTCACATGGTAAAATCACCTTAGAATACACCACAATTCCTAAAATTAGTATGGTACCATCAACAAATAAATTCTAATGTAACTAAAATCTGTTATCACCCTTTATAGTTCTCCTTTTGGTGACCCTCAAAATCTTCTATTCACTACAATGCATTTCAATGAGGTACTATCATTTATATTGGTCCCAAGATGGCTGCCAGCAATTCCAGGATGAAGTGCTGACAGCCAATCAGATCTCACGATGACATGTGTGGTTAGGCTCCGCCCAGATATATATGTGACTTTACTTTTGATTTTCTCAGGAACTACTGAACGGATTTACACCATTTAAGCAAAAGGCACGACACTGAACCAAGGGCTACCTCTTTGCCAAATTTGGTGTAATTCCGTTCAGCAGTTCGGGCTGTAGCTGCGACTAAAGGTTCCTATGGAAAAATGAATGGGGAAAACGCGTTTTGGGACCCCCCTTTTTCTCGGCCCCCGCTTGACGTATCACCCTGAGACTTTCAGGATAGGAGCGGACCGGAGCGCCCCAACAAGTTGGAAACTTTCGCGAAGATTCGTCAACCGGCGCCAACGTTATTTCAAATAGAATGTCGCGGATTTCCTATGGATAATAGGTTTTAACTATAACTATCTACTGGCGACCGCCAGTAGATAATATATATATATATATATATATATATATATATATATATACGTATATATATATATATATATATATATATGTAATATAGGCTATCCTGCGGACTCGTCAGCACCAGTAGGGACCTAGTACGCAGGTGAGTACTAAGCGGGCCGCATTCAATAAGGCAACTCTCACGCTTTCCTAAATATGCACGGCCGATCACACGCAGGATACTAATAATGCGCGTGGTTCCCCTTACCCCCCCTATTGTCTTTAGCTCCCTGTAACCGCGGGCACACACAGCCCTTGATTTTGGGAACACACGGCTAATTCAATGGGGCAGTGGGAAGCCGATTTGTTCTCTTAGCACACAGTAACTTACGTGATCGGGCGCTAGTATTGTCTCGATTTTGTTTTATATGTATTGCAAGGCTCGAGCATTTGCATGCTAACGGTCTGTCTCCTGGGCCTCTGCCTCATATTGACATAATTTTCACTCAGTCTGTTTACCATGTCAGTCTATGTCAGAACTCTGCTGATGTCACTGCCACCAATCGCAGTAAAGCAATGTTACAGTAAAAGCATGCTACATGTAGTAAAATGCCTATTCACTGCAATCAACATAGAAAAAATACTGCCACTGTCACTGTTATATATATTGCACCATTTTCACTTAAGCGATATTGAACAAGGCCGCTGGCGGCCGAAACGCGTCATTTGGACTATGATGGTATAATAAACTACACTTACCTGCATCTTTGCCTGCGGAGTCTGTACCATGGTGTTGCGCCGTTCCGGCCGTCTTCGCTTTGGGATTTCATTTTGGATATATATATATATATATATATATATATATATATATATATATATATATATATATATATATATATATATATATATATATATATATATATATATATATATAAGAAAACACCCGATTTTGCATCAACAAAAACTGTTCGGGCACAGACTCCATTTAACGTGCTTCTTTATTTTTATTGCCTTAAACAATCCATATGACGCGTTTCATGTGTATATATTCCACACAAGATCCAATTGTTTCACATTTCTTGCTTGAGTTACAAGAGGTAGCATATTTACTATAGCTGCACCAACTCATATATTTGCATTCACCTCTGGTGCAGTGTTGTTATCGTGGTACTTCTGGCAATGCAGCCGCAGGCTATTAACTGAATTGGAAAGGAAATGCCGGTTTTTGAAAATAAAAGGTTCTGGAAGAATCATCTACTGTGAGTGCGTCTTCATATCAGGGCACATGATGGAAACATCTATATATGTATAGATATATGCGGAGTGCGTCCTTATTCTTCCGATGGGCAATGAAGGATTGTGTTTGATGTATTGGCGGCGTGGCCCGACGCCGTTTGGGACTGCACCACCTCGCTAATAGTAAGCTTCGTGCTGCCTGGAGGATTGTGGGTGGCCGTTCCTACCGCAGATTCACTGCGTAGAGGGCCCGATTTTGCCTTTGATGATGGGCAAAATATGGGCGAGCAAGCTGTTCATATAAGAGGAACGTGAACCATGCTACTACACCCATAGTAACTGTCATGCCAAGGTATTATTTCCAATTGGTTTCCCCATCTGGGGGACATTGATCTTTTGATGCACTTCTAGGACCACAATGCATTGTGACATACCCAATTGGATTGCCCAATGACTGGAAGGAGCCTGTGGTTTTAAAAGCAATATTGTTACTAACAAGTGCCACAACAGCCGGATGTACCCATGATTAAGGTCAGGTGACCAAAACGAATAGGGGAGGCACACGTTGTTCTACGTTCCAGTACGAATAAATTCAGATTATACTTGCTGCGGAGTGCGTCCTTATTCTTCCGATTGGCAATGAAGGATTGTGTTTGATCTATTGGTGGCGTGGCCCGACGCCATCTGGGACTGCACAACCTCCCTAATAGTTAGCTTCGTGCTGCCTGGAGGATTGTGGGTGGCCGTTGCTACCGCAGAGTCAATGCGTAGAGGGCCCGATTTCACCTTAGATGATGGGCGACATATGGACGAGCAAGCTGTTCATGTAAGAGGAACGAGAAGCATGCTACTACACCCATAGTAACTGTCATGCCAAGGTATTATTTCCAATTGGTTTCCCCATCTGGAGGACATTGATCTTTTGATGCACTTCTAAGACCACAATGCATTGAGACATACCCAATTGGATTGCCCAATGACTGGAAGGAGCCTGTGGTTTTAAAAGCAATATTTGTTACTAAGGAGTGCCACAACTGCTGGATGTACCCATGATTAAGGTCAGGTGACCGAAACGAATAGGGGAGGCACGTGTTGTTCTACATTCCAGTGAGAATAAATTCAGATTATACTTGCTGCAGAGTGCGTCCTTATTCTTCCGATGGGCAATGGAGGATTGTGTTTGATGTATTGGCGGCGTGGCCCGACGCCGTCTGGGACTGCACCACCTTGCTAATAGTTAGCTTTGTGCTGCCTTGAGGATTGTGGATGGCCGTTGCTACCGCAGATTGACTGCGCAGAGGGCCCGATTTTGCCTTTGATGATGGGCGAAGTATGGGCGAGTAAGCTGTTCATATAAGAGGAACGGGAACCATGCTACTACACCCATAGTAACTGTCATGCCAAGGTATTATTTTCAATTGGTTTCCCCATCTGGAGGACATTGATCTTTTGATGCACTTCTAGGACCACAATGCATTGAGACATACCCAATTGGATTGCCCAATGGCTGGGAGGAGCCTGTGGTTTTAAGAGCAATATGTGTTACTAAGGAGTGCCACAACTGCCGGATGTGCCCATGATTAAGGTCAGGTGACCGAAACACATAGGAGAGGCACGCGTTGTTCTACGTTCCAGTACGAATACATTCAGATTATACTTGCTGCGGAGTGCATCCTTATTCTTCCAATGGGCAATGGAGGATTGTGTTTGATGTATTTGCGGCGTGGCCTGACGCCGTCTGGGACGGCACCACCTCACTAATAGGAGCTTTGTACTGCCTGAATGATTGTGGGTGGCTGTTGCTACTGCAGAGTCACTGCGTAGAGGGCCCGATTTTGCCTTTGATGATGGGCGAAATATGGGCGAGCAAGCTGTTCATATAAGAGGAACGGGAACCATGCTACTACACCCATAGTAACTGTCATGCCAAGGTATTATTTCCAATTGGTTTCCCCACCTGAAGGACATTGATCTTTTGATGCACTTCTAGGACCACAATGCATTGAGACATACCCAATTGGATTGCCCAATGACTGGGAGGAGCCTGTGGTTTTAAAGCAATATTTGTTACTAAGGAGTGTCACAACTGCCGGATGTACCCATGATTAAGGTCAGGTGACCATAACGCATAGGGGAGGCACGCGTTGTTTTACGGTCCAGTACGAATAAATTCAGATTATACTTGCTGCGGAGTGCGTCCTTATTCTTCCGATGGGCAATGGAGGGTATATATATATATATATATTCCACACAAGATCCAATTGTTTCACATTTCTTGCTTGAGTTACAAGAGGTAGCATATTTACTATAGCTGCACCAACTCATATATTTGCCTTCACCTCTGGCGCAGTGTTGTTATCGTGGTACTTCTGCCAATGCAGCCCAAAAGCTGCAACTTCTTCCTTATCTGAGTTTTCCATTCACAGATATAGATAGCAGAAAAGACTGATTCTCATGCTTGAAAAATTCTTCCAAATTACTATTTCTTGCCTGACACCCAATCTATAATCTAGCTAACAGATTGCAATTACTTTTTAACAAGGATAGTTTGTCTTTAGATGCAGACTGGTGCTGAATAATTGAAGTTTGTTTCTTGGTATTGTATCTGTTATGGACTTTAAACATGTTTGCAACATCTCATGAGAATAGGAGTTAATTGCGATCTATCTATTTCATGTGCTGTTTTCACAGATGTGATAACTGTAGCAGGCATAACTTTGTTTCTGTCCAGATTGAATGGATCACTGCTCTCCTCCATAAATGGATTACCAACTTCCTCAATTGTGTATTGTGAAGATTTGACACCTTTTGCGAAAGATTTTTGTATACCAGGTATTTGTTACCGGTGACAAAGGTTGTTTTTTTTGGTGTTCACAAATGTTTGTTCCAATTCATTTACAACTCTGGAAATATCTGACCCAGATATCATCCATCTTCTGAGAGCTCTTGGATTTTCCTTTAGACCCACGGCACCTCCGTCTCCCTTAATGATAGCACTTTCCTGCTCATGATTTTGATCTGTATCAATTGATGAGAAAGCGCGGTTGCTTTTATTGACAACAAACTTTACGAGCGACCCCTGACCTTGACTGGTAGGTCGCTCCCCCACCACACAGCTCCGTCTGTGTGCCCTGCTGCTGCCCCTGATTGTGCTCGTTTTTCCTTTCTGTGCCCCCTTGCTGCCCCTGATTGTGCTCGTTTTTTCCTTTCTGTGCCCCCTTGCTGCCCCTGATTGTGCTAGTTTTTTCCTTTCTGTGCCCCCCTTGCTGCCCCTGATTGTGCTCGTTTTTCCTTTCTGTGCCCCCTTGCTGCCCCTGATTGTGCTCGTTTTTCCTTTCTGTGCCCCCTTGCTGCCCCTGATTGTGCTAGTTTTTTCCTTTCTGTGCCCCCTTGCTGCCCCTGATTGTGCTCGTTTTTCTTTCTGTACCCCTTGCTGCCCCTGATTGTGCTCGTTTTTTCCTTTCTGTGCCCCCTTGCTGCCCCTGATTGTGCTCGTTTTTCCTTTCTGTGCCCCCTTGCTGCCCCTGATTGTGCTCGTTTTTCCTTTCTGTGCCCCCTTGCTGCCCCTCATTGTGCTAGTTTTTTTCCTTTCTGTGCCCCCTTGCTGCCCCTGATTGTGCTCATTTTTTTCCTTTCTGTGCCCCCTTGATGCCCTGATTGTGCTCGTTTTCCCTTCTGTGCCTGTTTCCCGCCGCTGCGCCTGCGGCCCCGCCCCTCACTGCCCATTTGCTGCCCCATTCCCTGCTCCTCCCTCCCACCTCCCCATTTATGGCAGCCGCTGCGTGGTGAAGAGAGCGACCCCTGACCTTGACTGGTAGGTCGCTCCCCCACCACACAGCTCCGTCTGTGTGCCCTGCTGCTGCCCCTGATTGTGCTCGTTTTTCCTTTCTGTGCCCTCTTGCTGCCCCTGATTGTGCTCGGTTTTTCCTTTCTGTGCCCCCCTTGCTGCCCCTGATTGTGCTCGTTTTTCCTTTCTGTGCCCCCTTGCGGCCCCTGATTGTGCTCGTTTTTCCTTTCTGTGCCCCCTTGCTGCCCCTGATTGTGCTCGTTTTTTCCTTTCTGTGCCCCCTTGCTGCCCCTGATTGTGCTCGTTTTTCCTTTCTGTGCCCCCTTGCTGCCCCTGATTGTGCTCGTTTTTCCTTTCTGTGCCCCCCTTGCTGCCCCTGATTGTGCTCGTTTTTCCTTTCTGTGCCCCCTTGCTGCCCCTGATTGTGCTCGTTTTTCCTTTCTGTGCCCCCCTTGCTGCCCCTGATTGTGCTCGTTTTTCCTTTCTGTGCCCCCCTTGCTGCCCCTGATTGTGCTCGTTTTTCCTTTCTGTGCCCCCTTGCTGCCCCTGATTGTGCTTGTTTTTTCCTTTCTGTGCCCCCTTGCTGCCCCTGATTGTGCTCGTTTTTCCTTTCTGTGCCCCTTTGCTGCCCCTGATTGTGCTCGTTTTTCCTTTCTGTGCCCCCCTTGCTGCCCCTGATTGTGCTCGTTTTTCCTTTCTGTGCCCCCTTGCTGCCCCTCATTGTGCTAGTTTTTCCTTTCTGTCCCCCTTGCTGCCCCTGATTGTGCTCGGTTTTTTTCCTTTCTGTGCCCCCTTGATGTCCTGATTGTGCTAGTTTTCCCTTCTGTGCCTGTTTCCCGCCGCTGCGCCCCTGCGGCCCCGCCCCCTCACTGCCCATTCGCTGCCCCATTCCCTGCTCCTCCCTCCCACCTCCCCATTTATGGCGGCCGCTGTGCGGCCGCGCAGCTGGCGCGCCGAAGGCGCACCTAAGGCAAGCCCGTCTGCGCCCGTCCGCGCCGTGACCGCGCCCAGCGACAGACCCCCTGGTCCGGGCATCCCCCGCGCCGGCCACATCAACAGACGCCGATACGACGCCAGTACCCTCCACGCACTCAACCCCGGAAAAGATCACGCCTGCTACCAGGCCACCCCGAAGCGCACCCAAGGGCCCTTCACCTGCCGGAACTGCAGCTTCGCCAGCACCCGCCCCGCCAAACCACCGCCCAGGAAAGAACCCAACTACCTCAGATGCATCCTCCTCAACACCCGCTCCGCCCGCAAACACGCCATCGAACTCTGGGACCTTCTCGACTCAACCTCCCCAGACGTCGCATTCCTGACGGAGACCTGGCTGAATCCCGCTTCAGCCCCCGACATCGCCATTGCCATCCCGGATGGATACAAGATCACCCGCAGGGACCGCACCAACGGAGTCGGAGGAGGCATCGCCATCGTCCACAGGAACACCCTCAGAGTCTCAACCAACACCGACGACACCCTCAGCACCGCCGAACACATGCACTTCCAGATCCACACCGATCCCAACACCACCCTCAGAGGAACCCTCATCTACAGACCCCCGGACCCCGACCACAGTTCAGCGATTCCATCGCTGACTTCGTCAGCACACACGCCATCGCCTCCACGGACTACATCCTCCTCGGGGACCTGAACTTCCACCTCGAGAACAACAAGGACACCAACTCCACCACCCTGATCGACAACCTCGCCACCCTCGGACTCAGACAGCTCGTGACTACACCCACCCACGCCGCCGGCCACACGCTCGACTCCATCTTTTCCGCAAGCCCACACGTCTCCTTCAACCACACCTCCGAACCCCACTGGACTGACCACCACTGCATCCACTTCACCTACAGGAAGCCCACCACGCACCACCGCACCGAACAAATGCCTCGCCGCTGCTGGAGCAGAGTCACGGAAGACCAGCTAACCACAACCCTCGCCCTGAGCCCACCCGCCGAACCCTCCGACCCCGACACCGCCGCCCGCAACCTCAGACAGTGGATCAATGACTGCGCCAACACCCTCGCCCGCTCAAGAATCCGCCCAACAGCCACACCAGCAAGAAAGCCACCTGGTTCACCGAAGACCTCCAGGCCTCCAAACGAACATGCCGAAAACTGGAGAAGATCTGGCTCCACGAACGGACAGCGGACAGCTACGCCGCCCACAAGAGCGCCACCCGCAGTCACCATCACCTCATCAGATCCGCCAAAGGGCCTCACTCAAAGACCGCCTAGACAACAACGCACACAACAGCAAAGAGCTCTTCAACATCGTGAAGGAACTCTCCAACCCCAGCTCCAACACCAACGACATCCAGCCGTCGCGAGACCTGTGCGACTCACTGGCCACCTTCTTCCACCGCAAAATCGCCGACATCCACGACAGCTTCAACACCACGACCGCCCCGGCAACCACTGAGACCACTGCCCCCACAACCACCAACCGCCTGCTCTCCTGGACCAACATCAACGACGAGGACACCAGCGAGATCATGAACACCATCCACTCCGGTTCACCGCTAGACCCGTGCCCTCACCACATCTTCAACAAAGCCAGTACAGCCATCGCGCCCCATCTCCGGAAAATAATCAACATCTCCTTCGAGACAGCAACCTTCCCGGAAAGCTGGAAGCACGCCGAGATCACCGCCTTACTCAAGAAACCCAAGGCAGACCCCAAGGACCTCAAGAACTTCCGACCCATCTCTCTGCTCCCGTTCCCCGCGAAGGTCACCGAGAAAATCGTCAACAAACAACTGACCCGCTACCTCGAGGAGAACAACATCCTGGACCCTTCCCAGTCCGGCTTCCGCAACAACCACAGCACCGAAACCGCCCTCATCGCCGCCACCGATGACATCAGGACCCTGCTAGACAACGGAGAAACAGCAGCCCTCATCCTCCTGGACCTATCAGCCGCCTTCGACACGGTCTGCCACCACACACTACGAACACGCCTTCACGACGCCGGGATCCAAGAGAAGGCCCTGGACTGGACCACATCCTTCCTTTCCGGCAGAACACAAAGCGTCCGCCTCGCCCCCTTCCGATCCAAGGCCACCAAGATCATCTGCGGCGTACCCCAAGGCTCCTCCCTCAGCCCAACGCTGTTCAACATCTACATGGCACCCCTCGCCCACTTCGCCCGACAGCACAACCTCAACATCATCTCCTACGCCGACGACACCCAGCTGATCCTCTCCCTCACCAAAGACCCTCACACCGCCAAAGCCCACCTCCACGAAGGAATGAAGGCCGTCGCCGAATGGATGAGGACCAGCCGCCTGAAGCTGAACTCGGACAAGACGGAGGTCCTCATCCTTGGTTCCAACCCTTCAGCCTGCGACGACTCCTGGTGGCCAACATCACTGGGAACAGCCCCGCCACCCACCGACCACGTACGCAACCTAGGGGTCATCCTCGACCCCACCCTCTCCATGACTAAGCAGGTCAACGCCGTTTCCTCATCCTGCTTCAACATCCTCCGAATGCTCCGCAGGATCTTCAAGTGGATCCCCACCGAAACAAGAATAACAGTCACCCAGGCCCTCGTCACAAGCAGGCTGGACTACGGAAACGCCCTCTACGCAGGAACGACGGCTAAGCTCCTGAGACGGCTGCAACGCATCCAGAACGCCTCTGCACGTCTTATCCTCGACATCCCCCGACGCAGCCACATCACACCCCACCTGAGAGACCTGCACTGGCTCCCTGTCAACAAGAGGATAACCTTCAAGCTCCTCACCCACGCACACAAAGCACTCCACAATTCCGGACCAGCCTACCTCAACAGACGACTCAGCTTCTACACCCCCACCCGCCAGCTCCGCTCGACCAGCCTCACCCTCGCCACAGTCCCCCGCATCCGGAAAACGACCGCCGGCGGCAGATCCTTCTCCCACCTCGCCGCCAAGACCTGGAACACCCTCCCCACCAACCTCCGACAGACCCAAGACCTACTGGCCTTCAGAAGACTCCTCAAGACCTGGCTCTTCGATCAGTAGCAGCACCACCCCCCTCTTCTCCCAGCGCCTTGAGACCCTCGCGGGTATGTAGTGCGCTTTATAAGTGACATGATTGATTGATTGATTGATTGATTGAAACTCTGAGTGAATGTGTGGGTGGTGTTCTGCTAGTGTAGCCATGTCATGAATGTGGACAGACAGCCATTGAGAATATTGACTATGATTTGTAGCAGACATCCATAGAACATCTGATCAAGTACTTGTACATACAAATCAAAGTTACCTTCTCTAATTGAATGAACAAATTCAAGTGCAAGTATCTGCAGATCCATACAACTGCTCAAAATTGGAAGTGTGGTCGATTTTCACTTAATCCAGTTAGAAAACTCCCTTATTTCTTTATGGGGCTGTCTAGATTCAGCATGACATTGATAAGCCTTCCTAAGTAATATGTACAGCGCAGCAACAGCAATTTGATGAGCATGACATGTACGGGTTAAGTGGGAAACCTTCACTATATTATCAGCTTTTCTTTTGATAGTGATGTCAGCTCGCACTAAAATACTGGTCCATCCACTGTTCAAAAGTCAGCCTCCAAGTAATTTAAAGAAAGTCATTTTGATATGAAGTTCCCCCCTCATCACAACATATTTATCTTCACCATATAGATGTGGTACATCCCATTGAATTGTTTTGCTAGGGCTAATAGAGGTTGGTACATTGAAATAATAGGTGTTTGTGCTGGATTGATATGATGAACAGACTCTTTAATGACTTTCATGCAATGTAAGACCATGGACCTAGATAAACACTTTCTGTGAACAGAGGCAACAATGCAGTAGTTGACAGTGATCTATTAATAGGTGGTAGCAATGATGCATGATATGCTGCCCAAGATATGCTTTCATCAGAAGAAATATTTCCACTCTCAACACTGCGCATCACTCTTTAAAGCCATTTATTTTCATAGGTGTTAGCACTTTGGCAATCAACTACTACAGACAGTAATGGACCGTGATAATCTGTATTGTTCATTAAAGCTGGTTCGATATTTGTATACAGTACTGGAAGAGTCTGTTTTGACTTTGCCATATTAGGATTAATCACCACAATACCACGATCAATTCCTTTAAGTTATTGTTCTAGATGTTGTGTCAGAGGTATTGCTGTTCCATGGAAGGAGTCTTTAGCTGTCATGGAACTTGGGTTGTGATCTATGTTATCAATATTTCCACTGATGAGTATATGCAACTGCAGTTTTGGTGGACACAGAACTTGTTCACTCTCATACAGTGTGCAAATGCTATTTCCTAAGTCAGCAGATATTTGCAAAACCCTATCATATGAAATACAAATACCTAATTTATGGAGCTTGCCTATAAGTTCTCAATTTCTCGTTTGACTGTGGATAGAAAGAGCAATGGATATTAACAGAGGAGTTTCTTTGTTGCTGTTATGTCTAGGAACTGAAGAAGAGACTGTTCTTGAATTCTTTACAGTGTTAAACGTAAGTAATTTGGAAGTAGATAATGCTATATTGGAAGTGGCTGTTTCATAGAAATACTGATCTCTTATGTCGGATCTATCAAGTATTTTAACAAGGTCAAGAAGCGATTCAGCAACTAATCGGTTTCTACAATCATCCCCAAACGTTCCATTGAAGTTTTCAGACTTCTGCATCATGTTTCTTCTAACAATATTTGCTGCCTTAGCAATGTTTATGGCGTCAAAATCTGAATTGTCACAGGCAAATACTAATGCGGATCCTACGTCATCTTTGAAAGCTCCTTCATTGTATGCCTTCATACGTCTTATATTTCTGAGAATTCCCTCTTTTATTCTTGACGAGTTAACCTTACTCACAGTGAAATCGAGCTGCTTTACTCTGCGTGTGTAAAGGTTTACTAAGTCACAGAGTTTGAAAATTATTTTAAAATCTCTCACTCGTGGATTTTTCAGATAAGATACAAGCTCGGCCAGAGCTATTTCTTCTACTGAGGTCACACTAGGTGATTCAATTTGATTATTTTATACACTGGTTGCTCTGTTATAGAGCCCAACTAAACATTTATGAAGATTTTCAGCATCCTGCGATTGCATTTGACCCATAGACAGTTTTGCAATAAGAGCTGTATCTTGAACTAACTTGGCACACTGACGAACATTAGCATCCAGATCATCTGTTTATTCTTAATGAATTTCAGATGTATCTGAATCGTTGCAAAAGAAACATGCTTTTCTTCCAGGAATTTTACTTGGAAGTGGAATTGCCAAACGTGTTTTAACTGGGCCGCCATATAGATTTTCATAACTACGTTTTCTTTTCTGATACCGTTGCAGCTTTAGATTGTCACACTTATTAAAACATGATTAATGCCACACTGCAATGTTAGTCCTTAATGTCTGCTCAATACTAGAACCATCATTCAGCCGTTCTAGTATGATATTCATAGGAACGCATTACAATTCTTTACATTTCTTCAGGTTATGATCTAAAGCACTATGGACCTGATCTAGATCTTGGTGGATCAGGTCCCGCAGACACCTTTTCTATGGTCTTCCTGCCCGCGGATTTGGCAGGCCGTCCGATTTAGAAGTTGGTGGGTCTGTAGGCAAAAGATCGCCACAGTCCCGCTGCCTCTGCCAGGAATCTTCTCCCACACCGACAGCTCAACAGCCAGAAGCTGCTGGCAGTGGGACTCCAGCCAAGATTCCTGCCAAGCTGGTTACGATGTGCCTTTCTGCTGTAGCAACTTCGAGTCGGCGGAATCAAAGAAAATGAGGTAAAAACATGCCCTTTTTCCTGTTTTTCTCTTCCATTTCCATCTTCCAACTCATCATTCAGATTCCCTACTTTGCTGCTCCAACTCTGGCCCTTATTTATGAGGACTTGCACCTCCGTTGCGTCTCTTTTTTGGGGCGCTACGGCGGCGTAAACAATATGCCACACTGCGCCCTATTTACAAAGTGACGCATCTAGGCAGATGTGTCTCTTTGTAAAGACCTGCCCTACATTATACCTGCAGGGTGGGCGTTCTCACGTAAAAAAGCCTTGTAGGAATGGTGCAGTGAAATCTGCGTCTAGTCAAGCAGGCATAAGGAGTGACGCAGGGCCTTTTACATGGTACTTGCCCCATGTGTAATGACACATTGCTGGAGTTGCATCAGTTTACCAACACACTCCAGCAATGCATCATAACTGCGTTACCAGATACATCAGGATTCCTGACATATCTGTGCAACCCTGCGACATGGAGCACTGTAGTGTAAATATCACGCATAAATGGTGTCGCAAGGACGGCGCAATGAAAAGTGTTGCATCGCAGTTTTTCCCCGGCAATACAACAGTTTTTATACGTGAGGCCCTCTGTTGTCGCCGAGATCCAAGGTAAGCTACTTGTATTATTGTCCTATCTATCATGTGTTGACAATTGCTGTAGCATTATTGCATTGCTCTTACATGCAATACTTTTCTTAGATGTAATGCAGTAGTGTTCATTTTCCTACTACTCAAGGCAAATTGAGCACACCTGTATTGACACTTAAAAAAATATTTGTTGTTGAGGTGCTTGGGGGTGTTATGCTAGCGGTGACTGTGGGTATGCATTCAATAGTGTGGTTATGTTGTGTGAGTGACATGCAATATGTAACACAAAGGAACATAACACATTGCATTTCCAGTCTCCACACCACCAGGAACCTCACTCCATCAGGTCTCTGCTGCCAGGACACCTTCAGCACCACAGGAACATCTAAATCGGCTTGGCGCAATCGCACCAAACTGATGGCAGTGAAGTACTGTCAGCCAGCAGAGAAGACCTATGCCTCCATGGCCTGCTGTCTGCAGCTTCAACATCTAAATTGGGTATGTGGACAGCTGTCAGGTTGACGGAATACTTGAGACCGCTGCCACGGCAGTACGGTGGTAGTCCAGCCAAGATCAAAATCAGGCCCCAGATCCAGGCCTATAATCTTTGCGTGCACTCTTTCTGAAGTGCTTCCCTGACAAAGAACACAGATGGACCAATTTGTTACTACAACATCATTGTGCTGGGTAGCTTGACCACTGGTTGTAGGTGTTGCAATAAGGTATTGTTTCGACATGCTACTCATTTTGAGGCATTACAGAACACATGTTGAAGCTGAAAAAAGAAAGGTGCATATTAATATATAATAAATATTAATAAATGTTGATATATGTCAGTAAGAATGAATATTTTCATCAAATTTATAACTGATTTGAATTTATTAATTTTTTACATGATTTTGGCCGCCATTTTGGTTTTAGATTTATGACATCAGGCTAAATCTAACGTGGGTATACACATGACATGCACTGATGTGTACACATGAATGTTTGTCCCAAATTTGATGCAAAACAGAAGTTTTAAAATGTTTTTGGATATTTGTTGCCCATCCTGGATTTTGATTTGACTATATGACGCCATAGGTAAGATCCACTTGGAGACTTGCTCTATATGATTACTAATTGAATGTCTGTACCACCTTTCAGCTTTCCATAACAAGATGAACAATTGTTGTTAGAAAATGGGCTTAACAGCCATACTATATGCAGTCTCATTGTGCCTTCATTCATATTTACTAGAGTAGTGAACTCAGTACTTCATTTGGGTCAATGCATTTGTCCAGGGTTTCATTTAGCCCATGCAAATTCACTGGTAAATGTTGTTTAAGTTTTTGTACAAATCTTGTCAGGCCATGAACATTATTTTTGACTACTCTAGGTATAGCAGTTCCACATTGTATAACAGTCGCAATCAGTTTGGGTTCCAGAGTGTCTGCTAACCATTGCAATTGGTGGTCTACATCCCATGTTCCAAATCCATGTTTGTGAGATGTGACATGCATGCTTTTGCAAGTTCCACTCCTTTGTATCAGAATGAAGGTCCTATGAGGTCCTTAAAGATTATGCATACATATATTTATATAATTTCTATTTGTGTACTAAAAGGTACCTCACCTTCAACTTTTAATCTTAGCCGTGTTACTTTCACCCACTCTGTGTCTCTCATTGACAAGGCTTGCTTTTATTCCTTAGTACATTTTCTATGCATTAAAACACTCTTTTCGAACTAGAAGATTTCTGGTGTTCCTCTCAGGCCTTATGAGAATAATATAACATTTGGGAAAAAATATACACCCTAGTAGCCCTGCACTGGAACACAAGATGGCAAACACCTCCACGGCCACCATGTACTTTCCCCTTGTACTCAGGTATGCTGGGATGAAGGAGATCCACACACTGACAAATACCAGCATACTGAAAGTGATCAATTTGGCCTCGTTGAAGCTTCCAGGGAGATTCCTTGAGAGAAAGGCCACAATAAAGCTGACCATGGCCAGGAGAGCCATGTATCCCAGCATGCAATAGAAAAACATGGTGTCTCCTGCATTGCATTCAAAGGCCATTTTCTCAATATAAGACTTCAGGTTGAGCTCTGGAAATGGAGGTGATTCAACCAGCCAAACAACACAGATGATGATCTGAATCATAGAACAGAAAAAAACTATACAGCTTGGTGTCCTTGATCCCAGCCACTTTCTGGCAGAGCTGTTTGGATTGATTGCCTTGAAGGCAACAACTACAATGATAGTTTTCGCCAAAATAGAGGAGACACTGATTGAAAATACTATCCCAAAGACAGTCTGTCGGAGCATGCAGGTGAGCTTCCCGGGACGGCCGATGAATATGAAGGAGCAGAGGAAGCAGCACATGAGTGCGATGAGGAGCAGGTAACTGAGTCCACGGTTGTGAGCTTTTACAATAGGAGTGTCTTGATACCTGATGAAAAGGTACAGCACACTTGCAGTGAGGAAAAACAGGAACACACCGCAGGTGGAAAGAATTACACCCAGGGGTTCTTCAAATGAGAGGAACTCAGTCACCTTGTGGATGCACTGATCATGTTTTAGATTGGACCACTGATCATCAGGGCATTTCCTGCAATCATCTGTATCTACATAAGAATGGAAATTAAGACATATTTTGTGTTAAACTGTAGTTCATAACACACTGCTATACAACTGAAACAAGTTTAATCCCATCAAGATATGTTAAGTACCAACGTGACTTAAATATTCAATCCATAGGTAACACATTTATTCTGTAATTCAGGTAACAGCAATTTTAAAGTGGATGGCTCATTTTTGTAGGTGCTAGGATGGCCTTAATATTAAATAAAGTTAACAGATGATTATACATGGGGGCCACAATGATTGACATAATTATTTTGAATTTCCAATTGTGGTAATTAGGGAGGAGGACCCCTACACCTTGATTGCTGAGTTACTGTCTCTTAGCTGTGGCTTGTGTCTCTGGCCATTGTCCTCTCTAAATGTCATATTGCCAAGTCATCAAAGGGCATAACCATTCTATTACTCCTTCTAGTGGAGACAATGAGTTAACGTGGGAAAACTATTTTAGACACCTGTTACTAGATTCATTCCTAGTAGTGAAATGTTTAAACTCAAAAAGCCACTGAAATTCACCACTTATAGTTGTAGTTATCTCAAGTAACTATAACTCATGCCCTAAAATAACTATAACTCACGTCCCCCCATGCACAGGAATATTAATGATGTCAAATAAGATGTCGTGAGAGAGGTAATATGTAGGGTAATTAACAGTTAATGGTGAGAGCGCGAGTTATAGTTACTTGAGATAACTCAAACTATAATTGGTGAATTTCAGTGGCTTTTAGAGTGTAAAACTAAACATTTTACCTAACTATAATGTTACTTTAGCCTTTTGTTTTTTCAGTGAATTTCTAGTTTTTTTTAATGCCAAGTAATATTTAATTACATACATTAATCCAATCCCCCGCAGCGCACAGCATCCAGCCATGAACTGGGGGACTTTGGCTGCAAAACCATAGAAATTCAGCATTTATAGCTACCTGAGCTAACTATAACGTACACTCCGGCAATGCACTGCTTATGACCTCAGATGTTACATGGTCAGTGACATCACTGATGACATCACTGATGACATCTCAAATGACATCACTGATGACATCATCTAGTGAGTGTGAGTGTATAAAATTCAATGGTGAAATAAAGCAAAAAGGATGGAATCATTTTCTAAATAAATCATCCATTTGAACCAATCACAATCATTCCTGAGGGTGTGATTCCTCTCCCGGATCTCACACCAGATACCCACGAGCACCTCTCAAGATCGTAACAATATTATTGCTATATATTTCATGGAACAATTCATAATCAATTTTTCCTAGCTAATCAACATTCCTAAAGTCTTAAATTATTTAGAATTATAAGAAACCTCTGTTATTAACTTAATTACATATGCATGATCTCACGAGTTGATCATGAGAGCAGAACAGGAAGTACAGCCCACTCGGAGTCCACGCAGGGGATTGTGTGTTTAACTCCCGCAAGAGTCTTGCGAGATCGTAAAATCCTATTGCTTTTTTGTATTCAATGGAACACATCATCATCATCATCATATTTCCTTTATTTGGGTTGAATAAAACTATAAAAGGTACAGTATAAACATTTTAAAATAGAAATGTAATAAAATGTAAAAGATCATTGCGAGAAAATATTTCTAGGTAATACTAAGTTGTGTGGGAAATTTTACTCCAACAAGATCCATAATATTATAGTAAAAAATGATAAAATAAGTTCAGATGACACATCCCAATGCTAAAATGATTTACAAAGAGGACAAGTGAACTCCTAGATAAAAGGGTACAAAACCAATCATAAATACAATTGAAACAGTACATTAAGTATGCACGAAAAATGCTATTTTAAAAAGCATTCGACCTATTGTACCATATTGCCAACAGATATTTAGTGATTGAATACACCACACAGTCTCTGGTGTTGGCTTTACACATTCTGAGAGCTGCATAGCGGTCCCTAAACCCAAGAAGTTTACAAAGGGGAATAATCCAACATGTACGTTGTTTAGCATAGGCCTCATGGAAAAATAACAAGTTTTCAATATTCTCTGGAGCTTGAGAACCCAACGGACACAGATTCGATATGTCTCCCTTCTTCAAACAGGAATGGGTATACGTAGCCAGCGGTACCATATCCCCAATCTTGATTTAACATAAAGTGCACGTGCAGCAGGGTTGATAACCATATTCAGGTATTGCTCTTACTCAGGTACACATTTAAACATCAAGAAGGAATCTTCCAAGGTACTAGGGGATGCAGAAGGAAGTCTTACGCCTACTACATAATTCCAGCAGGACGTTTTCAGCTTCTCCCGAGCACCTTTGGGTAATGCAGAGGGCTGTAGCCAAAACAATTCCAGACCTAACTTGAGTAACCAATTTTTAATATGGACAAGCCAGGGGATCTTCCCAACATGGTGGTCATCTAGTATGATTCTAATACAATCCCTATAGGGACCTATATCCTTATCCAATGTTGGATAGGTCTCAACATACCAATGTCAGTAATCGATCTTAGGTTTAGATCGAATATAATTGGCAGAGTCAGCGCACTGGTGGGGAGTCTCAAGAGGGACTTATTAAAGACATTTCCAGATTTTCAAGGGTATTAAGATTACATTGCCCCCATAAATCTGCCCCATACATAGCCCCCTCACAGGCTTAAATCTTATATATCTCCAAAGGAGGAGAGATAGCGAAATTGGGTGATCTATTGGCAAATCTTAAGACAGACCTTGTTCTTTGCTTTAGAGTCATAACAATTTACTGTATCTGTGCTAACCATCTATGGGAGTCTTCCAGTCTTGCGCCCAAATAGTCAAATTCATGTACCCTATCCAATGTCCCCCCTAAGAATACCTTAGCCTTGGGTATTTTCCTCCTATTACCAAGACCATGCTCTTGGTTTTGGTATTGAAAATGTCCAGGCCATTGTCTAAACACAAATTTTTTAATATGTCTAAGAGAATAGATAGACCACAAAGAGTCTTTTTCACAGTTTAAGCGATAGGAGATGCAGCCATTTATGTACAAGAGAAAAGGTTTGGGGGCTAAAATACACCCTTTTCTAACTCATCTCCTGAATGGAATGCCTTTCGTCAATTCCCTTGCAGCACCCCATCTAACCCTTGCAAAATCTTTCATGTATAATGCCTCTATCAGGGACAGTAGTTTACGCGGGATCCCGATCTTGTGAAAAGCCACCCAGAGTTTTGCCCCAGGGACAAGATCGAATGCAGCTCATAGATCCACAAAGGCGACATACAACAACCCCCTATCAATGTCTATTAACTTCCACTTAATGGACAGAAATCAAACAATCTGATCTATGGTACTAATGTTGGATCTGAATCCTGCCTGTAAGTTTGATAACACTTTGGCTTGGGAAATACAGTCCCATAGCCTAGATAACATTTGTATGCTGTAGACTTTCTGGATATTGTCAACAGATTTACTAGTCTGTAATTTCCGGGTGTGGATTTATCACCCCGTTTTATAAATAGGGATTATTTCCGCTCCTTTCCAGGGCCTCAGGATCGGTGCTCCAGCCATCAATGCGTTTCACAGGGAAGTATCATAGGGTGTCAAGAAGTGGTTCAGCCACGCAATCTGAGAGGGATAAGTCTCTATGGCTGTCATTTGTAACTAACTGCCAAAAGCTCTTGTTGTTTCTAAGCCTACCACCTCTAATAAACCATCTCAAATTGCACCCTCCCAGTGGGCTTTACTGCTTTTAATAGCCCTGGTATATCCCCTTCTAGACTGATTAATGAGTGCTCTTTGGTTACTCTTTTAGGCTTCTTCCAGTGATTTTGCATGATTTGTTGAACCACTCATTAACTCTTGGTCTCTGGAGTCCCCTTCCATGCAGTCCTTTACAAACTTCACCTTGCCTTTGTTATTACTAATCACCACAACATTAATTGGCTCAGGAGGGATTAGACTTTCCCTTTTCCTTATCTGTGACTTATCCCAGACGAGTGTGATAGGAAAACAACCGCTATCATGGCGATCAAGTACTGTCATGTCTTTTATTTTATTCCATACCCGAACATCCAAAAGGATGGTATCTACGTGGCTCTTAAATTCGCTTTGCATCAAAATCTTATGGAAAGCGACCATTGCATGGCCTCAAATCAAAAGAGACTGAAATATCAATAATCTGGAGGGCACCAGAATTCATTTTATGTGGTTTCCTTTGGACACAGACTCTGGGTATCCTTCCAGATTCTTCCTCATCCTTAACCAATTCCAAGAATGGGGTATAGGGTTCAAAGGATGCATTAAAATCTCTTGCAATGATCACATTATGGCCAAGGCCAAAGGCTTCCAAAAATGCATTCAAGGTTCTAAGACACTGAGAGGGTTTGGAAGAAGGGGCCGACCTGTAGTAAATGTTAATCAACAAATATGGAATCCCAGACTTGGGTTTCAGGCTAAGAGCTAAAAGGTCACAAAAGTCAATAGGGATTTTCTTAATTGAATACTCAAGTAAAATTTTGGACCATATTAAAAGCCCCCCAGATGGCCTACCCACTACTGATGGCAGTGCTTCAATGCTGTGTGTTAAGAAACCCTGCCTATAAACCTTAGTGAGCGGCCAAGTCTCCTGGAATATGCAGTATTCGAAATTATCAATAAAACATCCTGAATCCTCGTCATGCATTTTTGACCGGATCCCAGCAATGTTGCAGCAGATAAGATGGAGAGCAGAGGCTAGATTAGTTGACACCTACATGAACCTTTGAGCAGACGACCCTTGTAGCAAAGAATTTGTGGTCAGATCAAGGTCATTAGTGGATCCCATGATAACTGGAGCAGGGGTGGCTCCTCCTGCCTAAGACCTGAACAAAAAGCCTCTCTGGGTAGTCAATCAACTTGTTCTGAAACCACTAACCAATTCGACACTGGATCACTATAAGACCCAGCTGACCACTGCAGGCCACTGATGGGAACACTTGGGCCTATTTGGGGATGTGGCAGGGGAGGGGTTTGAGTAGCCCAACCAATACATGATGACGGTTTGTAAAAGTATCCCATGCGGAGCAGATCAATCCTAGCTTGACTCACTCATATGCGCGCCTTTTCAGTTAACAATTTTTATACCAGGGAGTGATCTTTAAAATTCATGACACAGTCCCCTGGGTGGTCATTCTGACTCTTCCCAATCCAGCGCACTCTGCGAGTAAGGAAGATATTATGAGCCAGAGAAGTGGGGAAATTCATATTCTTGGAGGGCCAATTCATACACTTATTAACCAAGTTTTCATGTGATTCTTTCTGCTCTTCGCTCAAACCTGGTACTCCTGACAAAATTACCGCAAACGGGCAAGCTGCAGGGGGGGGAAGTTAATAACAGAAAGGTTCCTAGTCTCTTGTGTTAGTACATCCGCTCCCTTGTGACTGGTGATGACCCCCTGTTGGTGATGTTATGTTGGTCATAGCTCTTCCCTGAATTAACCCCTGCATCCAATATATCAGTACTGCTGATTGGTCTTTAGTAATGGCAGCAGCTTCTGCAATACAAATGCCAGTCTTATTTTTCCCTGATTACACAACTAAGGGAGTTGGAACAGGATCTACTCTGACATTAGGCTGAAGGGGGAATGGCCAGGGTTTGGAGATGTAATTCAGTACTGGTTCGATCTCTGACAGGCATGCCAGAATGGGCAAGAGTTCACTTCTTATGATCCCTTCCAGTCTGCCAACTAGATCCTCTACCAAATTAGCAACCCAACTTGGTTTTATGCTGCAATCCACATCACCCACGCAACAGTTGGAATTAGCAGGAGCAGTGTAAATTAATATGAGTACTGCTCTTCGGCTGTTTATTTTGGGCAAATTTCCTCGTTCTTTTGGCAGCTTGTCTGGGTTCCTCATGCATAATTTTGGGGGGAGTGACTGTTGTGAGATATCAGTCAAGTGGCCATCATCCAACATATAAAACTCACCCACGGGACACTTCTTGTTGGTATGGTCACAAGCAGTGATTGTGCAAGATCCTTTGGCCCATGGAGAGTCTCCTCTCCATTAGCTCAATCTCAGAAGCTATGATCCTGATCGACCTCTCAATCATTCGATCTATCGAAGGTTGTCCTGTTGTGGGGGCTTATTGCTAAACCCCCTACAGCCCCCTAGCGCATTTGCGCTTGTCCATGAGGTCTTCTCTGTAGGAACACCCAAATAACGGCAAGCCGTTGGCAAGGTGAGGGTAGAAGAGGGTATAAGTCAGAGTGGTAATCAGGGCAATAGTCAAAATCAATGGCAATGGCAATTTTAAGAGCAGTGCTAGGGATGTGTTAGATCAAATGGCAATGTGGCACTAAAACTCAGCTACACTGATGCAGAGCACAGTAGCAGTTAGCCACTTACCTCCACCCCAGTATTTGATAAGTTGCCTCCACCACCCACATGCGGAAAGCTGTGTTTTCAGCATAACAGCACAAATACCTGGAGGCTGCAGAGAACTCTTGTTACAAAGGGGCAGGGATGACAATTGCTTTTTATTCATTAATTGAGCCCAGCGTCCAGAATCCAAGGCACAAGCACAAATACCGATGACCCAGTCAATCCCAGTCTAGTCCATCCACGTAATATGCTGCAGTGAAGTAGACGTCTCAGGGATCAAAAAGTCACTTGCATATAGCCTGGCAGCATGAGGACATGAGGACATGTGGAGCACCACAAAAGTAATGAGAAGGCACAGGCAAAGCCATCTGCAGCTGCATCACATTTGGTACCCAACCAAACTCTACCCCCCGATGCCCTGCCACATACCCGCACCCGCTCATCTCTATGAGCGAGCCGGACGCAGTGGCAGCACGAAGGCAAGGCAAGAGAAGACGGAAGTGTCAAGATCAATGGCAGCCGTAACAGCAACAACAGCTATGGTGCCGACGGACCTCCAGGGAAACCTCATTCAGCTAGACTCAGCTCCAAACCCTCAGAGCAGCTTTAACTTGGTACGAGACCGGGCGGATTTACCCCGAAGAACACAACCTTGACTCAACTCCAAACGCGAGCTCCTTCCCGATGCGTGAAGTGTGGGTGGGTGGTCGGGGCACGAGCACGGTATAGCACCAGGGGAGGAGGAGCATTTTTGAGAAACAAATTATTCAGGCAAATCATAAGCAATTTTACTAATATAATCAACATATGCTGTATGTTACTTTGTTGAGATTTACAGGAAAACACTGTTCTTTACTTAATTTCAAATGTACGATCTCACAAGAGTGTTTTGAGAGTTGACAAGGAAGTACATACCCCTCGGAGTCCGTGCAAGGGATTGTGTGCTCCACTACCGTGAGCGTCTCACAAGAGTCACCACCTTTTTAAAAACCATATTTTAATGGCTCTCTTTTTACAGATTAACATTAAATAATAAATGAACACATGAAAAAGAACTCTAAACGGTAGATTAACATAAAATATAGAATTCTAGTAAGAAATCACACACTTAAACAGATTCATATATTGAAACGTAACACTATACAATATTCAAAAAACTGATTACTCTCTTCTTAATTATAATTGCAACTTTAATGTAAAAAACACATACAAAGGCTATAAACAGTATGCTATTAGAACATTATGAACTTGCTGGGAAAATGTCTCAATGTGAGAGTCAGAAGAACTGAGGAGATAGACATTTTCAACACAAATATTGTTGTGTTACTCTGTTTTATACTCAAACATCATTTTTTAGAAAACATTTTACAAAGTGTGCACTCTTCCGGTTAAGTTACAATACTGCAGCAATTTTCTTTCAGAATAATGTGTGCACACATGATATATTATTCAACTATTCTATCATATCTACCCTTTAAAAACAAAACATTACCTAGAAATTCATTGAAAAAAAGCAAAGGTTAAAGTAACATTATAGTTAGGTGTGATAAAAAGATCTGTTTTTGTTTTTAAAAAAAACCTTAGAAATTCACAGAAAAGAACAAAGGTGAAAATGACATTATAATTAGTGTTGTAAACCAAAAAAACACAGAAATTCAGCAGTTATAGTTAGTAGCACTAACTATAACTTGCCCCCATCATGCAATGCTTATAACCTCACATATTTCATCACTCATGACATGGTCAGTGACATCACTGATGGCAAGTCAAATTACATCATCCAGTGAGTGTGTTTCGTAAACGTCTTTGAGACTTAAAGATCTATACTTACCTACTGCAAAAGTTAAATTAGTATTCTTTCTGTACTACTAATTAGTGATAACATTTCTCACATATGTCGTTTGATTTCTAATCATGTTTTTAAAGCAGGTATACTATTTATCAATAAACTAGCCTCTACATTGACACATGTATCCTGATGATGTATGTGTATAGGTACTGCTTTGCAACTGTCTAAGCTGTTCCTTGAGACTTCACTCCACAGTGATGGCTGAGTATAGTTCTCTTTTACAACACACTGACCCTTTTCCTTAGTCCTCACTCCTTTGTGATCAATTAATGTAGTAGGAGATTGCAATAAATTCATCTGCTCACTAAGACCTTTATCTAGGTTGATGACTCAGTGTAGTAGACATTAACAACAGACTCATCTCTCTGCTCACACCTTTCTCTAGGATGAAGAATAATTTTATTAGTAGTGTGTGACACAGTGGCTTAGTCTGGTATGTGAGCGGGGGTATGGGTGTGCGACTGGGTGTGTCAGTGGCTGGATGGAAGTGAGAGTGCATGTGTGAGTGGCACAATCGGTGTGAGACTGGGTGTGTGAACGATTGTATGGGTGTGTGAGTGGGTGTGTCAGTGGCTGTATTGTCGTGTGAGTGCATGTGTGAAAAGACAGGACAATCCACTGAATCTGCCTCTTACGGGATAATTGAGTGTAGTAGTTGAGCTCTGTGCTATACATCTCTCACCTGTGCCTTCTTATTTTTTTAAATATAAATGGTGTTTTATTAAGTATATTAAAGTTTGTTTTGGTGGATGATGTCATGAGTGATGTCATCTGAGATGTCATCAGTGATGTCATCAGTGGTGTCACTGACCATGTCATGAGTGATGTTATATGTGAGGTTATGACCACTGCATTGCGGGTGCATACATTATAGTTAGCTCAAGTAACTATAACTGCTGAATTTCAATGCTTTTGTGCAAGTGAAAACTGAGCCTAACATTAACGTCCCTGTAACTTCTGTTTCTTTCTGTTAATATCTATGTTTTTTTAAATTCTATTTCCTATCTATATCATCACTGTAACCTTTGTTGTTTCAGTGAATTTCTAAGGTTTTTATATTCTATTTCCTAACTATGATGTCCTTGTAACCTTTGGTTTTTTCCTTAGGTTTTTTAAAATTCTGTTTCTAATTTAGAACATCCCTGTAATGTTTGATGTTTTTAAGTGTTTTTTGTTTTGTTTTAGTTACTAACTATAACCTATAATGTTTGAGAGGGTGTGTGAGAGTGGCTGTATGGGCAGCTGAGTGAATTTGTGAGTAGCTGTGTGGATCTTTGATTGGATGTCACAGTGGGAGAATGGGTGTACATGTGGTTGTCTCATTGTTTGAGTGAGTGATTGGAGGAAAATGAAAGCTTACCTGTTCCTTTTCTCAAGAAGAGTCTACAGTTTTGCACAAAATGTGTACCCAACTGAAGTACTTTCATCTGGTTAATTAGTAAGTGCTATCTGGTTGGGTAAATATGTAGTGCATATTCTACAGTACAGCTGTGTAATGGACCAGAATGAAATGTCTCTAGTGGCCAGGGGGTACGTTTCAGCAATGGGATTGTTCTTCATACATTTTTATCCTGAAACGTGTGATAACATGAATTTTCCTATGGAGAAGACAACAAGAGTACAAAGAGGTGTCTCACCCTCAAACAAGGGTACATAGCCTCAACTACATAAACTAAGTGCATCTTTGTTTGGTGGAGATGTCATCATATTCTTTGGCATCAAATGAAAATGAGCTGAGCAGCCATTTGCTTAGCTGCACATCATCCTGGCAAAAAGTGGGGAGAAGTTTCTTTGCTACTAAGGTAGATGTGGCAGGGCCAAACAGCCAATGCCTTCTAATGTTTTTCAATATTTATATACTTATAAAAATATTACGGGTGAGTCAGTTATTCTCCTCTCACCAGAAGAGCACAAAAACAATGTACTTGTCACAGCCACTACAATTTGCACTCTGATAGATGAATGACACGTTCATATTGATCCTACCATTTGAAATCATTTTTTGAATGTGGAATTTGTGCATAAAACACACTTACTTTGTCATCACATAGCCCAATAAGTTCGACTAAGTTAAATTTTACTGAAATATTATACTTTAGAAGAAACAGATGTGCCTCGAAGACTTTTCTTTTTTTAAATTTTTTTTTAAATATTCATAAATTCGTTGTGAGAAGTTTCGATAAATATATTCCAGGACTGCACGTATCTGCAAAATCAGTGTGAGTTTTAGAAAGTGAAAAAAACATATGCAAACATATTGTAATTAATGTTTGTGGTAAATAGTTTACTAATATAACATATAAAGTGAGATTTTTATAAGTAATTTTATTGTACAACACTGTTTTGTTCTACTTCCCATTTTTGCGAATACATTGGTGTTGGTGATGATGTCTGCATTGACGAATATCACATGACTACGGTCATTTCTTTACACTTCCAGTTTTCAGATTGGAGGTTCATATTCCAGCATCTGCTGTTTTCCAATACTGGAAACTAAGGGGCCCATTATGATAACGGGCGGATCGCCACTGCCCGTATGGCGGTGGCGATCCGCCCGCTATTTTCCTCCGCCCGCCACACATTTTCCCCCTGCCATATTAGTAAGGCGGGGGGTACCGTGGCGGACGGGAAGACCGTTCGCCGCTTTTCCGCCCGGTCCACAAGTTGACCGGGCTGAAAAGGTTTTAATATGGTGGCGGTGTCTGTTAGACACCGCCATCCATATTAGGATACGTTTGGGGATGTGCCTTTCCGTGGTGGCGTTGCCGCCACGGAAAGGCATGTGGTCTTTTCTATTGGGGGCCCATAGCGGGCCCCCAGGAAGTTGGGGGTGGGGGGTGCACATGGGGGGTACCTATGGTACCCCCCTGCATATGTATGCACAAGGTGGCAGGCACTGCGCGGTGCCTGTCACGTTGTGCATACATATGCACGACGTGCATTCTCAGCATTGTGGCGGGCGGTGCTGTGAACACCGCCCGCCACAATGCTGGGAATGGAGGATGCTACCGCCATGGTGGCGGTGGCATCCCTAATCGCCTGTGCGGGACCGCCGCACCACTGTCAGCCGGTCCCAGCACCGCTAGGGTGGCGGGCGGGTCGAAAGTCCGCCCGTCATCCTAATGGGCCCCTAATTTTGGAGTTTCTTGGATTTCTTTTTAAATCTCTTTTTTCTGTTCTCAACTTTTATACTTGTGCATCATAAACTTAGTACTGTATGAAGATTCATCCTTGAACAGTGGGAAAGAAACAATTGCATGTATTGTAGAAAAGAAAACTGCACAGTATTTCACTACAAATAAGTGACACTATGCATTGCACTCACTATAATTATTTAATCAGTTGTTTTACCCCCGAACTAATCTAAACAAACATGTTAAAAATAATAAAAAATTATTATAACTGCTACAATACTACTAATAGATGTAAAGCACAAATTACTTATGGAGATCCTTTTGAAAACATTACACCTGGTAGGCCGAATGATGTCTTAAACCCTAACGATCCATGTAGAAGAAATACTGTACACCACTTTTTTTTTTTTTTGTACCAGAAATCCTCCTTAGAACTTTGGCTGAAGAATCAAGAGGTAAGAATTTGGGGGCATATCTACAAGGGCTTTATCTCCGCTTTTTTGGCTTTTAAAGCCAAAAAGTGGAGATAAAACTATACGCCCTATTAACAAGAGGGTGCAAACATGCATAATCGCATGTTAGCACCCTTTTCCCAACGCCTCCCTTTGCATCTCTAATGAGATGCAAAGTGGGCATCACTAGGCGTACCCCGGATGGTTTACCTTGCAAATATCGCTGATGTTCACATCGTGATATTTACAAGGCAGCCCACAGGATTTTAGCATACGTTAGATTTTGGCGAAAACAGACGTTTTCGCCAAAATCTAACGTCTGCTAAAATCCTGACTTACCTATGTTTGACATAGAGGGTGGATTATGCTGATACGACCACAGGGTCGTATCAGCAAGGTTATCGCCGTTTTGCAGGGAACATCGCTGGAAAACCAGCGATGTTCCCTGCAAAACGGCGATTTCCCCCGCTATCGCTGGATTTCTTATCGCCGTTGTGATAAGCATTGTTGATACAGCGCTATCACGGCGATGAAATCCAGCGATAGGATAAACATCGCTAAACGCGCTTAGCGATGTTTATCTCTAATCGTTGTTGATATGCCCCTTGGAAGTTTGAAAGGCTGTTTTTGTTTGAATTCAAAGTTGCTTCATTGTATTCTGTCAATCCAGTTTTACTCTTTAAATAGACTGTATGGTATCCAGATGTTACATGAAGTCCTTTGTGAAAGATGATAGCCAAAGTATAAGTTCTTCCAGAATTTGATATTTTCCAGCTTTGAAGTTTGTAATTTTGGTTTCAAATTTAGATCCATCTGCTCTGCGTCATGGTAGAATTAATATAATGTATTTTCCACGTTTCTGTATAAGTAATATAGACATAACATCTGATCTACAAATTGGGAAGGTCATATTTTGGTCAGCCTTTTTGATCAATCTGTCAAAATACACACATTTGGAATCCTGTAGTGTTAAGTACAGAAATCGCTCAGAATTAATTTGAGTGGTAGACAAAAAAGAGCAATCTTCACACTCATGTTTCCATGTGTAACTTAGTCCAAATAAGTTATCAATACTTACTTCTTCTAAAACTCCAAGGATGACTATTATAAATTCCTGAGCTTATTGTTGACGGTTGTGATTAAACACTACTGATCCACTACATTTATCTACAAGATCTCGAAGGCCTGAAGCCCAATGAATTACAGTCCTATCACTATGTAAACATTGCAGCAAACCACAGAGTGCAGAACTATGCTCTATTGGATTTCTAAGATTTGGTAAATGAAAGAGTACATTGAGAACAACATTTGCATAGCAGTTGACACCAGAAATTATGACAACTTGACACCTACAATCTCTCCCTCACTCTCCAGTTTTTTCTTCATAACACCTTCCTTGTCCTTCTTCTTTTCCTTCTTTGCAGCAACATCCGTCGATTATTTTGTAAGCTTCCGCTTTTGACAGATTATCTGTTTTTATTAAAAGCGATACTGTCCTAAATGAGGAGCATATACACTTCTTAACTGATTGCACTCTCTGACACAACTTGCACTGGCACTAACTTTCCTGTCATCAAAATCAACTAAAACAAACAGGACAATGTTGTAACTCAAGACATTGCTACATATGACATCCCTTCTTTAAAAACAATGCCACCAATATTAATAAAAGCTGCATCTAAACTTAAACCTTGTGATTTATGGATAATTACAGCATACACCAGAGAGCGTGGGAATTGCTGCCATTAGACTTATAAGTCCTTTAGAAACAAAAAATGTAAAACACATCAGCCATACTGCTTCACGCCTTCAATCTGATAAAATTTTATGGCTAACTATCCAACCTCATCCCTATTTGGAAAATTAATTAAATCAATCACTTTACACATTGCACCATTTACTTATCCTTCCTCAACATTTAAATTATGCCGCAAAATTACCCCACAGTTTTGCATATGCACAAACACTTTTCTAATCCTGCTGTCCTGGATACAGATTTCTCCAATTAATCCAACTTTGCTTGTAGTTTTCCAATTAGTAGTGCTGTCACCCCCTGGTGCTCCATTTTGTTGATTACTGTAATTTCAAAAAATATTCTTTCTCCAGTGTTAGTAATTCTTTGTTAAAATTGGAGCACTTCTGATGTGTAGGCATTAAACAGACTGGATTTCCCTTCTTTAATTAAATTGAACATTAACTGTGCTGCTGTGGTGTTAGAGGGAAATAGTTTCTTGATAAGACGACATTCTAAGGAATATTTTCCCTCCTTTGTCCAAACTGCTACTCTAATGTCCTACAGAATATTTCTGTATTGCACATCAGATGCTTGAAACACATTTTTAAGTAGTTCCTTGTATTAGAGGTTTAGCCAAATGTTTACATTGCCAATACTTCCGAAAAGAATTTGTTTCGAGTTTAAACACGGAGAAGTTTCTTGAAAACAGGTTGTCCTTTGAGGGGGTCAGTTGCAGTAGGTCACCAAAGACAATTAAATGCTTTCCTCTAAACAGCACATTATACTTTTTAAAATCTGTTGCATTCTCAAGAGTATAAAGGCAAACATTAAGTTTGAGACCATGCTCACCTCATCAATGATTAAAAAGTTTCTTCAGTACTCATGAAACTACATGAGAAGCTTCACCGGATAACATCTGATATTCCAGTTTATTGTCATGTTCAACAGGTAGCATAAGTAATCGATGGACAGTAATTCATTTAATGTTGTGTTCAGCTCATTTTGATTCTGTAGTCCTCTGAAGGTAAGCTACGAGAACTTTATATAAAAAGCTTTTCCCGGTGCCAGCTTGACCACTAATGTATAATTGTATTGGCTTAAACAATGAGCATTTACTTTCTTACTCCTCATGGAGGAATCCGTGCTCTATTTTTTCTTTCACATCCATATAAATTTCTTTCTGTTGGTTGTTCAATAATTTCCTGTCTCGCTTGTTCCATTGCACTTCCCACCTCATTCATAGCTATTGCAACTCCATTGTCAATAATTCATTGTCCAATAGGATCTTGACTCAATGATTCACAAGATCAAGAGTACAGTACAGACAGGAAGTACAGCCCCCTCGTAGTTCACACAGGGGATTGTGGGTTCAACTCCTGTGATCGTCTCGCAAGAGCCGTAAGTTAGTAAGCAAAATAATTAATACAATATACATACCGTAATGACTCAATTATTAAATATTAGCATTCAATAATAACTCACCACGTGAAAAAGAACTCTGTTCAAAAGATTAGAACAAAATTTATAACTCGACGATTTTGCGAGTCTCTTGCAAGCCATCCATGAGCCTCCTGTGAGAGCAAGCACACACCTTAAAAATGGATGTACATATGAAGTTTATGTAAATAATAGATTCAAACACTATAAATCTATGCTGGGAATATTTCTCAGTATGTGAGTTACAAAAACTAAGAAGATGTACATTCTCAGAGCAAACATCACTGGTGTAGTTAGTTTATGTGTATTTGTAAATATAGTTTTTAAAAACCCTTCAAAATCACTTATAATACCAATGGTTAAAGTAACATTAGAGCTAGGTGTCATAATGGGATCTGTTTTTTTTAAACATTAGAAAATTACTGAAAAAAACCAAAGTTTAAAGTAACATTATAATTAGGTGACAGTGTTAACTTTTTTACTAAAATAATACAAAAATTCACAAGTTATATTTAGCAGCACTAACTGTAACTTGTGCCCCAGCCATGCACTACTTTTGATCTCACATATGACTTCACCCATGACATGTTCTATGACATAATTTATCATTATCATCATCAATATAGTTTATTTTATTTTGGATTTACTATCCTTAAAAACAACATCAATCACATTAAGACAATCAACTATATGACATTACAATTACAATAAAATTACATGACAATGAAAAGGTAGATAACACTGTATCTTTTGCACACAAATAAAAGGACCATAAGTCATCGTTAGGATCCATTGATGCTGCTAGGCTGTACACTGATCACGAGATAACCAGACTACAAATACGAGATCCCGCTTCAGCCCCTGACATCGCCATTGCCATCCCGGACGGATACAAGATCACCCGCAGGGACCGCACCAACGGAGTCGGAGGAGGCATCGCCATCGTCCACAGGAACACCCTCAGAGTCTCAACCAACACCGACGACACCCTCAGCACCGCCGAACACATGCACTTCCAGATCCACACCGATCCCAACACCACCCTCAGAGGAACCCTCATCTACAGACCCCCTGGACCCCGACCACAGTTCAGCGATTCCATCGCTGACTTCGTCAGCACACACGCCATCGCCTCCACGGACTACATCCTCCTCGGGGACCTGAACTTCCACCTCGAGAACAACAAGGACCCCAACTCCACCACCCTGATCGACAACCTCGCCACCCTCGGACTCAGACAGCTCATGACTACACCCACCCACGCCGCCGGCCACACGCTAGAACTCCATCTTTTCCGCAAGCCCACACGTCTCCTTCAACCACACCTCCGAACCCCACTGGACTGACCACCACTGCATCCACTTCACCTACAGGAAGCCCACCATGCACCACCATACCGAACAAATGCCTCGCCGCTGCTGGAGCAGAGTCACGGAAGACCAGCTAACCACAACCCTCGCCCTGAGCCCACCCGCCGAACCCTCCGACCCCGACACCGCCGCCCGCAACCTCAGACAGTGGATCGACGACTGCGCCAACACCCTCACCCCGCTAAAGAATCCGCCCAACAGCCACACCAGCAAGAAAGCCACCTGGTTCACCGAAGACCTCCAGGCCTCCAAACGAACATGCCGAAAACTGGAGAAGATCTGGCTCCACGAACGGACAGCGGACAGCTACGCCGCCCACAAGAGCGCCACCCGCAGTCACCATCACCTCATCAGATCCGCCAAAAGGGCCTCACTCAAAGACCGCCTAGACAACAACGCACACAACAGCAAAGAGCTCTTCAACATCGTGAAGGAACTCTCCAACCCCAGCTCCAACACCAACGACATCCAGCCGTCGCGAGACCTGTGCGACTCACTGGCCACCTTCTTCCACCGCAAAATCGCCGACATCCACGACAGCTTCAACACCACGACCGCCCCGGCAACCACCGAGACCACTGCCCCCACAACCACCAACCGCCTGCTCTCCTGGACCAACATCAACGACGAGGACACCAGCGAGATCATGAACACCATCCACTCCGGTTCACCGCTAGACCCGTGCCCTCACCACATCTTCAACAAAGCCAGTACAGCCATCACGCCCCATCTCCGGAAAATAATCAACATCTCCTTCGAGACAGCAACCTTCCCGGAAAGCTGGAAGCACGCCGAGATCACCGCCTTACTCAAGAAACCCAAGGCAGACCCCAAGGACCTCAAGAACTTCCGACCCATCTCTCTGCTCCCGTTCCTCGCGAAGGTCACCGAGAAAATCGTCAACAAACAACTGACCCGCTACCTCGAGGAGAACAACATCCTGGACCCTTCCCAGTCCGGCTTCCGCAGCAACCACAGCACCGAAACCGCCCTCATCGCCGCCACCGATGACATCAGGACCCTGCTAGACAACGGAGAAACAGCAGCCCTCATCCTCCTGGACCTATCAGCCGCCTTCGACACGGTCTGCCACCACACACTACGAACACGCCTTCATGACGCTGGGATCCAAGAGAAGGCCCTGGACTGGACCACATCCTTCCTTTCCGGCAGAACACAAAGCGTCCGCCTCGCCCCCTTCCGATCCAAGGCCACCAAGATCATCTGCGGCGTACCCCAAGGCTCCTCCCTCAGCCCAACGCTGTTCAACATCTACATGGCACCCCTCGCCCACGTCACCCGACAGCACAACCTCAACATCATCTCCTACGCCGACGACACCCAGCTGATCCTCTCCCTCACCAAAGACCCTCACACCGCCAAAGCCCACCTTCACGAAGGAATGAAGGCCGTCGCCGAATGGATGAGGACCAGCCGCCTGAAGCTGAACTCGGACAAGACGGAGGTCCTCATCCTTGGTTCCAACCCTTCAGCCTGGGACGACTCCTGGTGGCCAACATCACTGGGAACAGCCCCGCCACCCACCGACCACGTACGCAACCTAGGGGTCATCCTCGACCCCACCCTCTCCATGACTAAGCAGGTCAACGCCGTTTCCTCATCCTGCTTCAACATCCTCCGAATGCTCCGCAGGATCTTCAAGTGGTTCCCCACCGAAACAAGAAAAACAGTCACCCAGGCCCTCGTCACCAGCAGGCTGGACTACGGAAACGCCCTCTACGCAGGAACGATGGCTAAGCTCCTGAGACGGCTGCAACGCATCCAGAATGCCTCTGCACGTCTTATCCTCGACATCCCCCGACGCAGCCACATCACACCCCACCTGAGAGACCTGCACTGGCTCCCTGTCAACAAGAGGATAACCTTCAAGCTCCTCACCCACGCACACAAAGCACTCCACAACTCCGGACCAGCCTACCTCAACAGACGACTCAGCTTCTACACCCCCACCCGCCAGCTCCGCTCGACCAGCCTCGCCCTCGCCACAGTCCCCCGCATCCGGAAAACGACCGCCGGCGGCAGATCCTTCTCCCACCTCGCCGCCAAGACCTGGAACACCCTCCCCACCAACCTCCGACAGACCCAAGACCTACTGGCCTTCAGAAGACTCCTCAAGACCTGGCTCTTCGATCAGTAGCAGCACCACCCCCCTCTTCCCCCAGCGCCTTGAGACCCTCGCGGGTATGTAGTGCGCTTTATAAGTGACATGATTGATTGATTGATTGATTGAGATTAGGGCTCTAAGCTAGTACTTTAGATCGCACTGTTTCTCTTAATTTTTAATCATTCCCACGCATTTTTAAACTTTTTAAAACTTTCAAATATTTTATTTATGTAACGTACTTAACTCACCTGTGTATTCTCTTTGCCTCCAGCCCTGTTCCATCACGGCTGCATTGCCGTTTGCGCAGAGGGCAGTTAAAGGTTTCCCTGCTCTATTCCACTCATTTCCGCTCTTTACTCACTTCCGGTGGGTGCGCAGTCTAGTCTTCGCATCCCACCGCTTATTTAAACTATGGCAGAGCGGGTGCACAGCGGACAGCGTTAGGATCCATTGACGCTGCTAGGCTGTACACTGATCACGAGATAACCAGACAACAACTACAAGATTAGGACTCTAAGCTAGTACTTTAGACCGCACTGTTTCTCTTAATTTTTAATCATTCCAACGCATTTTTAAACTTTTTTATACTTTCAATTGTTTTATTTATGTAACGTACTTCACTCACCTGCGTATTCTCCTTGCCTCCAGCCCCGTTCCGTCGCGGCTGCATTGCTGTTTGCTCGGAGGGCAGTTAGTGGTTTCCCTGCTCATTTCCGCTCATTTCCGCTCTTTACTCACTTCTGGTGGGTGCGCAGTCTAGTCTTCGCATCCCACCGCTTATTTAAACTATGGCAGAGCTGGTGCGCAGCTGATGTGCCGTGGGCGCGCTGAAGGTGCGCCTAGGGCAAGCCCGACTGCTCCGGTCAGCATCCCGGAGGCGACCGGCACCGGCCATGCTGCCATTTCCAGTGGAGTCATGAATCATGTGCTACGCTACAATCGTGAAGAACTGCTGAATTTAAAATTGCCCCAGGTCTGTTATAATATAACCACCAATATGGAGACATGGGTTAACTCTAAATGCCTTTGGTGCAACTGGACGCCTCCCAGTCTTCCAGCTGAGTGCCCGTGTCTTCCCCCCTCAACTAAGATGCCTAAACACGTAAATCTTTTCAGAGCCACTTTATTGAATACACATTCACTGCAAAAACATGCAGCCCAAATTTTTGATCTGCTGGCAGATGAGGGGCCGGATCTCCTGTTTCTTACTGAAACATGGCTATCCGAGCCCTCATACCCCTCTATCGGGGCGGCCATCTCTGAGGGGTATAAAATCATAAGGAAGGATCACCCAAATGGCGAGGGAGGCGGTGTGGCCATCATTTTTTTTTTTAAACCTTTATTTATCATTTTATTGCATGAGTACATCACAATGATCATGGTATAAATTCTCAAACGTCTAGTATAAATTACAGTTGCGTTACCTGCTTTGTCACACTGATACGCTAATTCAAAGTGTAATTATCATTAAGAATGATTAGCATATAACAGCCATCATGGGGAGCATTCATCAGTACATGGTGGTCCAATGACACAATGCAACAGTATGCTGTACACAGACAGCGGTCAGATTTCGGCATATTGTATATGTGCGTTTCAAATGTGGCGGCCATCTGTCGTATCTGACAAGTAGTCTTGGCTGGACAGTGTCTAGGGATTGTAGACCTTCATCCCACCCCAGTTGGCACTATGCCTTGTTCGAGTTGTGAGGCTGCATTGTCGTGTCGTGATGCGAGGTGGGTTTTCAGCGGCCCCCAAATGTCTCTGGGTCTGGAGGATGCGGGAACAGTCGCAGAGTCGTGATCGCTGTGTGTGCTACAAGTGACCATGCTTTTCAGCCATCCCTGCACCGAAGGTGCTGTCTTCCGGCCCCAGTGGATTGCAACCTCCCTCTTGGCCAGCAATAAACTAAGAGCTGCGAATTTCCGGACTTTTTTGGGGAAGTTTACCATGTATCCCATTAGTGCAATCTCAGGGACTGGATCAAGTGGTATGTGTATAATGTCGCCTAACTCTTTATGCACTTCTTTCCAGTACGGCAGCAGCCGCGGGCAAGTCCACGACAGATGCGCAAAGTCAGCATGTGGATATCCACACTTGCGGCAGCTGTGGGGACGGGACGGGTCTATCCTGTGCACGTTGGCCGGGGTGACGTAGGCCCTGCAGAGAAACTTAAAGTGGAGCAACTTGTGCCTGCTGTTTAGGGAGATGTCTTTAGTGAGAGCACAGCATGCGGCCCATTGGTCGTCTGTGATCTGGCTTCCCAGGTCTCCCTCCCAAGCACTGCAAATTTTTCCGTCGTCGATCGGGACAAGTTTCATGCATGCTTTGTACAGCTTGGAAATGAGGTGGGACCCTTGTGTGCTTTCAATGACTAGCGAGAGGGGGCCAAAGGAGTCCGGCTCCACGGGGAAACTGGGTATTGTGGCACGCAGCGTCGATATAAGACGTCTAATCACAAATCGGTCTATGAATGTAGCGTTAGGGAAGCGGGCGTCATCATTCCCCAGACATGCATGGCCATTCGGGAACAGATCCCCAGCTTTCGTCAGTGCGAATTTGGTTAAGGTGCGTTGCACTAGAGTCTCGCCCGTTAGTGGTAGCCAACGCGCATTGGGGAGTGGAAGAGCCGTAGAGTACAGAAAGGCAGTGCCTGTGATTCGCCTAAGCTTTTCCCAAGCCCAGCTTGTTGTAGAGACTGTTTGGATGTCGTTGGGATCTCTGGGGAAGCCTTTGGGGAGGACTGTAGACAGGAGTCCAGGTAGGACGAGGTCCGCCTCCGGGCGGAGGTATGGGATCCTGGCGTCGGGGTGGTACCAGGCATAGGCGTAGCTGCATTGGGCTGCTAAATAATACATGTGGAGATCAGGTACTCCGAAGCCACCGCGGTCTTGGGGAGGGTAAGAACCTGCCATCGAACTCGGGCACGTGCATCACCCCACACCAACCGTATCAAATGCGAGCGGAGAGTCGCAAAGAAACTGTTGGGGAGAGGGATGGGGATATTGTTGAAGAGGTATAGGAACTTAGGGAGAACAACCATCTTAATTATGGCCACCCTTCCCCCTATTGATAGTGGTAACTTTAGCCATTTATCTATTTGTGTTTCCAGGGCAGTAATCGCTTGTCCATAGTTGAGGCGAACTATCATCTCCGCATCCAAATGGATGTGTATGCCCAAGTATTTAGCGGAGTCCGTACACCACTCTAGTGGGAACTCTAGCTCCCAGCGGGCAGTGCTGCGAGTCAGGGGGAATATGACAGACTTGTGCCAATTGATGCATAGGCCAGAATATTGGCCAAATCGAAGTATCTCGCGTATGAGGGGGTCTAAGTTGACCCGCGGCTCGCGGACATACAAAATAGTATCGTCGGCGTATAATGAAACTAGGAGGGGCCTGTATTAAATTGCAATCCTCTCTGTAGGTGTTTCTCTTGAAAATGCCTGATCAGTGGATCCATGGCAAGGATGAAAAGTAAGGGTGATAGTGGGCATCCTTGCCTGGTGCCCCGTGTCAGCGAGAAGGGGTTAGAGAGTATACCATTCAATCGAAGGCGAGCAGTCGGGAGGCGGTAAAGAAGCGCCGTGGTGGCCATGAAGCCCATCGGCATGCCCATGCGACGCATGATTGACATGAAAAAGGGCCACTCCAGTGAATCAAAAGCCTTTTCCGTGTCAAGCAGAATCGCGGCAGCTGGCGTATCCGGGTTGATCCTGTGTAGTACTGAGAAAAGGGTCCTAAGATTTAATGAAGTTGAGCGGTTAGGAACAAAACCGGATTGCGCAGGGGATATGATAAATTCAAGTAATTGAGAGAGACGCCCAGCAACGATTTTGGCAAGGATTTTGTAATCTAAGTTTAATAAAGATAAAGGCCTGTATGAGCTACAGAGTAGTGGATCTTTACCCGGCTTCGGTAGGAGGATAATGGCGGCTTCCCGAAATGTGGGCGGTAATACCTGTCTTTCTAAGGCCTCTGCGTACACTTCAATGAGCTGCGGGGCTAGCAAATCCTTGAATGCCTTGTAGAAGTCGCCCGAGAACCCGTCCAACCCTGGGGCCGAAGAGGATCGGAGGGAATCAATGGCCCCCAATACGTCGTTCACAGATATGGGTTCAGCCAGGAAGTCCTGCATATCTTTCTCAAGATATACCAACGCTACCTCAGACAAGTAGGATTCCAGGGCGGTATGGTCTGTCCCAAGTCTGGAAGTGTATAGCGTTTTGTAGTATGTCAGGAATTCATCTCTGATCCCAGCAGTGCCAGAGAGCGATCGGCCTGTTGATGTTCGGAGCTCGGTAACATAGGCTTTACTGTACGGGGGTCTGAGCAGTTGCGCCAAAACCCTCCCCGGTCTCGCTCCCTCCCCGTATTGTTTTGCCGTGTGGTACTTGCCCATGTATAGAATCTCCCGGTCGGCAGCCTCCCTGTATTCTGCAAGCAGGCCCAGCCGTGCCCGTTCAGTTTCGGGGCTATTCGCCTGAGCCAAATTGGTGTCCAAATTAGCAAGTCTGCGCTCCAATCCCGCCAATGTGGCCCGCAGAGCACGTAGCACCCCAGCCTGCTTTGAGATACACACCCCCGTATGTACGCCTTGAACCCCTCCCAGAGAACAGCCCTGGTGTCGACCGTGCCAGTGTTTATAATAAAATAGTCTTCGATCGCCTCCCGGATCTCGTGCTGAAACAGGTCATCCGCGAGCGCGCGGCCGGGGAAGCGCCATTGCCTCTCGAATCCCTCTGGGCGAGGCACCTTAAGCGCTAGCACTATCGGGGAATGATCTGAATATGTACGCGGGAGGGTCCGAATCTCATGGTACCAGCCGATGACGCTGGGGGATAGTAGCCAATAATCAATTCTGGTTGAGGTGTTGTGGTATCCTGTGTAATGAGTGTATGCTGAGAGGGTTGGGTTGCGCAAGCGCCAGACATCTAGCAGGGACAGCTGATCGCATAAGGACTGCAGCGCGCGCCGCGCGTGGGGTTTAGAGTCCGCAGCAGTGGATGTGCTGTCCAGTGATAGGTCGGGTACAATGTTGAAGTCTCCCCCCAGTATAATGGCCATCTGGCCCAGCTTCAAAAGCTGAGCCAGTAGAGAATGGTAAAAATCAGGGGAGTCAGTGTTTGGACCATAGACGCTAACCAAGCCTACCGTCTGTCCCAGTAATGCCCCGACAACGATGGTGTACCTGCCGTCTCTGTCGTGTATAATCGTGCGCGGGCTGAAGGGGACCCTCTTGTGTATCAGGACTGCTGTGCCCCTGGCGTAATTGCTGTAGTTGGTAAAATATCTATGGGCACCCCAACTGGCTGCGAAACGTGAGGGGGTCGAAGCGGGCAAATGGGTTTCTTGCAGGAAGGCAATGTCAATATTATGACGCAGGATATAATGTAGGACATGGCATTTTTTGCGATTGTCATTGAGGCCGCGGACATTCCATGACAGTAATGACAGGTCTGAGGGCCCACTAACATTACCTATGGTGGCCATGGAGGAGTAAAAGTGAGAACATACAAAGCAGTGTGCAACATTTCAATAGGAATCGAGACAATGATCAAACATGTGAGCAACCAAGCAAATCTAATCAGTAGCAATCGCCCCCCCACCCCCCACCCAACCTTACTACCCAACCTGTAAGGCAAAACTATCATTAGCAAATAGGCAAGGAGTGCCAATCGTAAAAACATCTAGGGTCTGAATAACCCAACAAAGGCACTTCAAATAACGAAAAGGAAAATATCTGGTATACACCAACGGGGGGAGGCAACGCCCCATCGGCACACCAGCAATATGGAACAATGCGGGTACAAAGAATCATCCCAAAATTACTTAGTACAATAGGCAGGATAGCAAAGGGCGGATCCCGGGGCCAGTCAGCCATGCCCAGACCCAGAGAACAGTTCCACGCTGGCCTCCGATCCATTCTGCGACAAGGAGCGCCCAGCGCCATCCGCGACCGACTTAGTGTTGTTTTTGTACGTGCGACAAAAGTCCAAGACCTCCGTGGGACTGTCAAAGATGCGGGCTTTACCGTTGATCTCCACACGCAGTCTAGCCGGGTACAGCATGCCATATCGCAGGCCCAGATTCCTCAGTGTCGCTTTTGCGCCAGTGAACTTGCGGCGGGCCTCCTGGACCATGATGGTGAAATCTGGATAGAGGGACAGCCTGGAGCCTTGCCAGGTGGCATCTCCTTGTTCACGGGCTAGGCGTAGCGCAGTGTCTCGGTCTCTAAAGTTCATGATTCGGGCGATGATGGGCCGAGGAGGACAGCCGGGGTTAGGTCGGGGGCCCAGGGAGCGATGAGCGCGCTCCACCACACAGCCGGGAGTGAAGGCTGCCCTCCCGAACATATCGGCCAGTAGTGACTCGACGAAGGTGTCCATTCGACCTGTGGCAGTGGACTCAGGCACCCCAAGAATGCGCAAATTATTCCGTCTGCTGCGCGCCTCTAAATCTTCGTTCTTCAGCGCTACGTCTTTCAGGACGCGTTCAACCCTCTCCAATCTCTTGAGTGATTGCGCTGTGCCGTCTTCGATATCTGAGATGCGAGCCTCTGCAACGTCAAGCCGCCGGTCATGCGCCTAGAGCTGGACACCGAGGTCAGCAAGGTTCTTGTCCAGGGCATCAAACCTGCCACCCAAGGCCTTGAATCCCGCCCTCATCTCTTGAAGCAGCGATCCATCCTGTCCCGTGGAGCCTCCAGGAGGCGGCACATCCTGTCCGCCCTCCGCCATTATGGGGCTCGTCTCCGATGCCGTTTCTGTTAGTTTCTCAAACGGGAGGGTCCTTTGCTTCGGGTCATTGCGGCCCATGCCGTTAGAAGATTCGGGAGACAGAAGGCCAGGATGCGGAACAAGTGAGGATCGATGACGAAGGTTAGTGAGCAGGTCATTATCCGTCGAGGCGTCCGCAAGATGGGCCTGCCAGAGGCATGGAGTCGTTGCGGAGGGAGGGCAGTGTAGGCTCAGCTTGGGAGAGAGGTCGGTGACTGCAGGTGGAGGAACAACACACAATCGCCACGCACGTCGTCGCAGTTTACTCAAACTGGGTACTGGTGCAGGCTCAGTGGACGCCGACACAGAGGCCAGGCCAGAGGCAGGAGCTGCGTAGTGCAGTGTGGCTCAGCGTCGCATCGCCCAAGGCCCGGTCGTCAATGGGGGGTAGGATCTGGAAGGGCCATCCGGTGTGCACCCCAGAGCCTCAATGGACGCAGGCGAGTTCCCAGCAGCTGCGCAGCGACAGGGATCACCAATGCCACCGAGGAGACCGCAGCAGGCAGTAGGGAGGCAACCAGGCGCGGGAGAGGCCAACCCCAGTTAATCACGGCAGGCCCAACCCGGCAAGCAACTCCCGCAGTAGGGCCCGAGTGAGACCCGCACCGCGCAGGAGCGTCCCAGCAACCGGCCGGCGTGCGATCTAACGGACCGCCGCCCAAGCCAGCAGCGGATTTTCACGGGCCTGGGTTGGGGGTGGGAGGGGAAGGATTTAGCCTCGCGCCCGGCGCACTCACCTCCGCTCAGCCCCGGAGAGGATGGTGGTTCCCAGGGAGGATCCCAGTGGCGCCAAGCACATCTTCCATGCAATTTTTACGGGTGCATCAGGCTCGCATCATCCGGATGTCTCGCTCCCTCTGTCTCTCCGTTTTCGGCAGCCCACAACTGTCGGTCTGCGCCGCCGCCATTTTCAGCAACCGGGCTCGCGGCCTCCCGGGTCCGGACCTCCGCAATTCGGGCCGCGATCGTCAAATCAGCGGGATCGCCGGGATCGCAATGGGCTTCCCGATCCGGCGGCGCCGAATTCCCCGCAGTTTGAGCATTTTACTGGGGGATAGCTGTCATGCTGCTGGTGAAGCCGGAGGAGCTTCAATGCCGCGCGGCCATTTTGGTCCATGGCTTGGCCACGCCCCCGTGGCCATCATTTTTAAAGTAGAATTAGACTGTGTTCCTCTCTCGTTAGAGCCAATTGAGAGAACAGAGTACTAGGGTTTCTGCTGTTTCTTATCCCCCCAACAATGCCTATCAGGGATATTAATGTATAGACCCCCAGGAGCTCTTGGAAACTTCCTGCCTTCACTGAACGAAGTTATCACTCCCTTCACGATTAAATATGATAAGTTCCTCCTTCTCGGTGATTTTAATTTACATATGGATAAGCACACTGATCTCAATACAATCTCCCTGTCTGAAATTACGGCGGCGTGCAATTGGACACCGTCCATCTCTGCTCCCACCCATAATGTGGGACACACTCTTGATCAGATATTCTGTATTACAGAATTAAAAACTGACCTTCTGACCCCCATAACTTGGTCTGACCATTTTCTCATCAAATTTAAGAAACCTAACCTAGACTCTGGATTCCCACCCAGGTCTATTAGGACTGAACACAAATACGGATCCTTTCATAAAATATCTTTTCCCTCGCTGAGTGAGGCTTTGGAATCATCATCTCCTATGCTGGTCGGCGATCTTGAATGTGACGGCACCACACTGAAATGCTGGCTTAAGTCTAACTTGAAAAACGCCGCTCCCCTGTCCTCACGTACTTCAAGGAGGACCCACCCGTCCACTCCTTGGTTTAACGAACTGCTAAGAGCAAGTAAAAGGACATACAGGGTTCTGGAAAGGAATTGGCGCAAACATTATTCATTGGATGATAGGAAAATCTATAACAGTGCCCAGAAATCCTATTACCTTCTGGAAAAAGAGGCCAAAATGAATTATTTACAGGCAAAGATTGATATGGCTCAAAATAAGGGGAAAGTAATTTTTAACATAGTGAAATCCTTCACCTCCCCTTTGGCAATAAAGAAAGAATCCCCTCACTCAGCCGAATCGACTCAGCAGGTTGCTCTACCCTTCCACAATAAGATTGCCTTAATTCAACAATCTTTTGCGGAAATCACGGAAGAGAACCTAGTGATAGACCAATCTTTTTCCCAAAGGGTCGACTTTTCACCTACTCCTACGTTAGTAGAGTTCCCTAAAATACTATTAGCCGACTCGCTCCACTATCTTAAAGGTCTTCGGTCCAGCTCTCCAAGGGATGCTTGCCCTGCTAAACTACTTGCTTCTCTTGCCCCTACGATTAATGTGACAGTAAATACGGTACTAAATTCTTCTCACTCTGCTCGTAAAGTGCCACTTATCTGGAAACAGGTCAAAATCCTTCCACTTTTAAAAAAAACCTTCAGCTGACCATAATGATCCAGCCAATTATAGGCCGATATCTCTCCTTCCGGCTCTTTAAGAAGTTCTGGAAAAACATGTTAATAAAGTAATTTCAAATCATGCAGAGAGCCACAATCTGTTGCATCCTTCTCAATCTGGCTTTAGGGCTAATTGTAGCTATGAGACTGCCCTATTGGAAGTAACTGAGTATATTAGAGGAATACTGGATCAGGGTGGAAGGGCTGTCCTGATATTACTCGATCTATCTGCAGCATTTGATACTGTCCCGCACGAGAGACTCATTGACAGATTGAGGAATCTGGGAATTGGCAGGACAGCATTGGCCTGGTTGGACTCTTTCCTGCAGGACAAAGCCCAAGAGATATTGCTTCCCCCTTTTTCAGCCCCCATGCCGGGCAGGAGGGTTGGAGTTCCTCAGGGCGCAATTCTTAGTCCTACTCTTTTTAATCTGTACTTGTCCCCCCTGGCATCTATAGCAGAGGCAAACGGTGCAAAGATCATATCATACGCGGCTGACACGCATCTGATTTTCACCTGTGAAAAAGGAGCTGATTTCGACGGTGTTAATATCAGAGCCTGTCTCTCTAAGGTGTTTCAGGGGCTTAAGGCGAATCAGCTCATATGCAACTCGGAAAAATCCAAAATTGGCTTCTTTGGCCAACCCGCAGTCAGTAACTGGAACGCATGGTGGCCTGAAGAATATTCACCACCACACACCGAGCAGTCAGCTGTGAGAAACCTCAGAGTTTTTCTGGATAACACCCTGTCCATGAGGTCTCAGGTCCAAACTTTGGTTGGCACCTGCTTCGGCATCTTGCGTATGTTGAAAAAATTTCTTCCACTCTTGACAATAGAGTCTAGGAAAATAGTGGTGACATCAAGACTGGCCTATGCAAAAGTCTTGTATTCGGGCCTTCCCAGTTACCTTGTACAGCGCCTGCAAGTAGTACAAAATGCCGCAGCCAGGGCAATGCTCCAACCTAAACAAAAGGACTCATATGTCTCCCCTCCTTAAATCCCTTCATTGGCTGAGACTGAAAGAAAGGATCAAATTCAAAGCTCTTGTTGTCTTTTCTAAGGCCCTTCATGGAAAAGGAGCTGGCTACCTTAGCAAACAAGTCAATTGTTACATCCCGGCTCGATCTTTAAGATCCTCCTCCTCCGACCTTGCTCGTACTCCCAAAGTACGCCTGGCCTGGATGGGTGGCAGATCATTTGGTTTCTTGGGGGCACAGGCTTGGAACAGCCTCCCAGCCGCCCTACGTTCCATTTCAGATATCTCGTTCTTCAAGAAACACCTGAAAACGTGGCTTTTTAAAACTTAGCAGCTTATTATAGCTCTCTCCTAACCACTTCTGTCAGCGCCGGGACACTCTTCTGAGTAGCTGTTTGCACTATAACAAATGCGTTTCATTCATTCATCGTGAAAATAGAAGGTAGGCACGGTTCACACTGGTATGACAAGAAATCGATATGTTTCCAATTAGCAATCCTCATTTATGACATTTATGATGACATCTCAAATGACTAATGTGTTTTTTTAGTTCAAAACATTAATGTTATCATTGACATATTTACCTAGTTATAGCATTATTTTATCCTTTGCTTTTTTCAGTGAATATTTCACTTACCTATATGTACTAACATTTTAGTTGTAAAGGCGTTTGGTAAAGGCACATGTGTGGTAAAGACTTGCACAGTAAAGGCAATGTATGGAAAGGCATTGCGTGGTAAAGACTGCATGGTACTGACATGCGTGGTTCCATCAAACATCCATCATGAGTAGTACCAACATATACAAATAAAGAAATACAGATGTTTATGTTTGACATTGTTTGTCCCAATTTGGTAATGTGAACAAACCGTCTCAAAGAAAAATTAAGGCAAACTTTTCATCCTCCATACTGAAGCGTCTATTAACAGTATTAAACATCTGGATATATCTTGCCTCCTGTTGGGAAGTGAATCATTAGTAGGGGTAAGTAGACACCTACCACTAGCAAAAAGGCCAATAACACAATATAAGGCCCAGACAATGTCTCAATCAATTATTACCATGCTCAACCCTTGGTAGCTGGCAGCAAGCAGGTAGGTTTAACTTAGGAGACAGGTATGTAAAGCATTTAAAAACACCAATATCCTAAATAAGGACACAATACACAATAAAAATCCAACACCAATTTATAAAAACTAGGAAATATTTTTATGAACAAATGGACACCAAAATGACAAAAATCCAATGTGGGGAATCAGAGATATGATTTTGAAAGAATCAACACTTTCTAATGCATAACAACATATACCGCCGACTTGGTAAATCTGGCCGCGCTTGACCAGGACAATATCAAAGTTTGAGGCCGATCGCGATGGAGCCCTGGTTTGCTAAACTAAGTGGGAGGCCTCAGTCAAAATTTTATCTTCACATGTAGAAGCTTTTCAGGAGGATTTTCTCTTGTCGTCGAGCAAGGCTCCTCTTCAGGCCAGGATTCGAGTCAACGATGGCAACTTGGCTCAGTGCAAGGCCTCTGGGAAATCCTGGCAGTCTTGAGCTCCGGAGCTTTCAGTAAGATGAACCTGAAATCCAGGCTGGATCGCGGTTCGATGGGTTGGTCACCTTATGGAGCTTTTTCCAAAAGTTGCTCCAAACTTCTGGAACTTCTTCTTGAACATCCTCTTGAGGGTCAGAGGGTCCAAAACACAAATGCATGTATAATAATAATATTAATACCAGCATTTGTAAAGCGTGAAGCTACCTTAGGTGAGGTGTCCTGGCGCTGGGGGCCGTCGGGAAAATTAAGCGAGCTATTGCCCAGAGTCACAAGGTGCTGGGCTAACCTGCCGCCGGTGCTGGGGATCAAACTGTGAGCACCCCTGTTCCGTAGTCAGCAACCCTGGCCGCTGCACCACACCTCTTCCATAGTATCTAGAAGCTCTGAGATGGTTCTTGGTAGTTTAGGACTACAATTCCCACAATGCACCTAGTAAAATCCTTAAGAGTCCACTGGACGCACTCAAGGCTGGGGACTTCTTTGGGTAGATAGTGCAAGTGAGATCTATTAACCTGTTGCTTTCTGGTAGTCCACTCCTTCGGAAGCAAGGCAAAGTCCTCAGGGCTGTAGTTCAAAGTGTGCAGCAGGTGCAGTCCTTCAGAGTGCAAACGTTTGAGGGGGCAGACCAGGGTTCCAGCAAGGCATTCCTTTTTCTCCTTGTAGTTTCAGCAAGCAGATCTGAGTTTCTATGCATTTCTAACATATTTATCCAGTGGTCTGGGGCGACAAGCAGGGGGGCACCTCTGACCAATTGGGTACAGGGAGCCACCCAAAAACATGACGGCGTCCTCCAAAGTGTGGCATATCCTTGTCCCACAAAGCACTGTACTTTAATCTTCAAGATGGAGAAACTCTCTCCTTGGGGGTAAGTTCTGGCTAAGCCAACCTACTGGTGTGGCTCATTTTCCTTCTGGTTGGTGTGTACATGAAGAGGGGGTAGGCCTGGCTTACATCCTTGCTGTCTGGCTCTCTTTAAAACCAGTTTATTTACCTAGCCCCCTTCCTGGCCTGTTTTCTGCAGCTGTAGAGCTTCCCCCACCAGATAACCTTTGTCTCTATGCAGGCCACTTATTACCTCATCAAAGCAGTTTGGCTGACCTGGCAAGACTGGCCAATCAGGAGAGGCTGATAGAAGGCTGGAGTTTGGCTCAACAGAAAAGAAAGTTCTATAACTTTTTTTCTGTAATAGTTATAAGAAACCCCACAGTGACAAGTTGTTGGATTTATCACAACTATTCTTTTGAGCCATTGAACAATTATTTCAACTCGCTTGTGTCAATAGTTATACTTTATTAAAGTATTCCCATGTTAGCCCAAGGAGCTTGAATGCTACAATTGGGAAAAACGAAATTGGCAGTTTTTACCTCACCAGGGCATATAAAACATCGTTTAAAATGTCCCTGCTTATTTCTACATGGCACCCTACCCAGGGGACACCTAAGGTAGACTTTAGGGGTGACTTATATGTAAAAATAAGGTAGTCTAATACTTTGGAAGTACCTTAAATCCAAAGATGAATTTTAATATAATTTTAGTTTTAAAGCAGCTTGCAAAGCAGGGCTGACTTTTGAAATGACAGTAGGCAACACAGCAGGGCACAATTAAATGCATGACTGGACCTCTAAATCTACATTTGCTTTTACTGGTAACAACAATGTCATTTGTATATGGATTATGGCATACATTGACATTGCTACTGCCGGTATCGTCACTGTTGTGCAGGTATAGATTATGGCATACATTGACATTGCATTTATGGGCATTGGAATTGTTATGCAGCGCAGGTCATGGCATTTGTTGACATCACATTTATTGGTATTGCCATTGTCGGGTCTGCACATATCATAGTATTAATTGACTTCATATTTACCCATTCCAACAAAGCAGAGAAGGAGCTGATGTCACACGGAGTACAGATTGTGAGGCACCAATGCCTGGAAATTCACAATAATCAGGGCAACTAATTTCTCAATAATTATGCTGAATTACAAGCCAATCATATTGTCTTTTTGACAGACAACCAACTCTATATTCCATCAGTAAGAATGATCATGACAGCAGTATAGGGATCAATGAGGATAATTTACCCAAGTTCAAATACTGGCCAGCAGCCGTCTATGCCCCTGAGTGCGAATTGCTATGCATGTTTGGAAATCATTAAGAATCCTTTAGTGCCTGCTCGATACGGAGACACAGTCCATGGTGTGAAAACAAAGGCAAATGACATCAGCAGGATTTTATATGATACCGGAATTCTATGCCTCCAAGAGATGTGGTTGTGTGGACCAGTAGCCACAATAAATGGATTTATACAGTCATAGAAATATACAAGTTCCAATCATTAAGGTCAAGTTAATTAATTGGCTATAGGCTGAGAATACTAACCTTGGAGTCCACAAGAATAGCAAGAAATATAGAGACTGATTTAGAGTTTGGCAACGAACGTAGGTCCGACAGTATGGTGGAATACTTTACTCCTACCATACCGAGGGTCCTTTACTTTGCCAAATTTAGTGTTACCCGCCAGCCCTGTGGACAACTCTACACATTGACAAGAAACGCCATCACAGCGTTCCGTTAATGTTGTAAAGGTTTGTTGGATGGCTTTACAACGTTTTACTTTTTCCAAAAACAAACTCCCACAGTGGGAGTTTGTTTTTTATGGGAAAACTAAAACTAAAGGCCCACAACACCTTGGAAGTTTTCTCTCATGGTGTGTGGGTCTTTAGTTTTTTTATTGTCAACCATCGCCAGGTGATGAACAGCAAAAAAAAAAACATAAAATGCCAGCTACTCTAAAACTGAAGGACGGTATCATATGTGAACCTCCAACAGTCCACACTCCATTGGGCTGTTGAAGGAATATGTTAGTGATGGAACTGGTGTAGTCTCTATAGCTGATATACCTAAGGTCTGTCCACCTGTTAACTAAGCTACCTACAAAGTATAAATGGGACTAATTCAAATTTGTTTAATGTAGTTAATGTATGCATCAATCTAAATAATATGTCTAAACATCAACAATTATTAATCTTTGAAAGGGATATGCTAATAACAATGGCATTTTTCCAAATATTATAGGGGATTTTAACTTATGAATAAAAACTGTAGAATGTGATGTGGTGATTTATTGGCTAGGTACAGCATTCCTGAAGCAGTATTTCCAAAAACAGCAGGGTCCCCCCTTAATAAAGAAGTATTCTCACTTATATTTCCCCAGGCAATGCTCACTTTACTTGGACTTTTCAGACTAGACTCCCCGGCCAAACAAACTTTACTCAAAGGGAGTCAAAGATGTCCAATTGATTAGATGTTTGTCCATGCTTGGAATTTGGAGGAGGTATATATGGTGGGATACACTGATCGAGCATGGAAACCGCCAATTAGTACTGTTGAGTTATCTAAGTTATTTTCCACATCAATGGGACCAAAATACAATACATTAAAACTAACGGGGGGTGAGGGCCCAGGTACCCTACCAGTAATTGTATTTAAAACTAATATAGATTGGTGGGCCAAGCTATCAGCTACAATATTCCAAAAGATACTCAAATAGAAAGAAGGGAGGCAATATAAAAGTGATCCTCAAAACGGAAGTCCACTTACAACCAAAAAATTACTACAGTTTAATAAATCTCCAAAATGTAGGAGCCAAAATGTTTTAAAAAATACTGCTCCATAGATTGAAGAATGGTTGGAAGTGAACAATTTGATACTGAAGGAACAAAGAGGGTTTAGGGAGGGAGATTTGACTCTCAATCACTGTTTAACTTATGGGCACTTGCTTGGAAGTTGATAGAGATAAGAGGTATTCTTTCAGTTGTTTTGTTGACTTCTGAACAGTTTTTGACCTGGTAACTGAAATAACTTGTGGGAGATGTTGAATACATTAGAAATCCTTATGGGGTATTTTCTTTAGAAAACTACATAGAAATAATTGAGCAAGAGAGTAGAACTCGATAAAGAAGGGACGCGTTCAAGGTAAATTTTAATTAAAAATAGCCTGAGGCAGGAATGTGTATTAGCAGCACTCTAAATTGATTTTTTTCTATCAGATTTCCCTTCAGCCCTTATCCATACCTCCCTTTTGCTGAAAATGGGCAGAATCTACATTTCATTCTTGGTGTATGCAGATGAACTAGTAGTATTAAATATGAACCAGGGTGGTCTTCAAAGGAAACTTACCAAGGAAGGAGGAAACTCAGTAGGAAAAAGACTAAGGGGCTGATTCCGATTCGGGCCGGAAATCTCTCCGACCAAGCCGGACCTGGAGAGATTTCCGACCGAATCGGACTCGGGCAGTCCGACCGAACGAGTACGATGCGCACGTATGCCATCGGACTCGAGTCGGTCGGACTCCCATTGACTCAATGGGTGCGAGGCGGACAAGGGCGCCCCCTACAGCGTGTACGCGGCGAAGCGATTCGCGCCGTACACGCACAGGTAGGGGGGACCCATGGGTCCCCCCTGTGTGCGACTCGTGCGCCTACGCGTACAGGGGGGTCCGACGCGGACCCCCAAAGTCCGGCTCCGACAGCTTTTTCGAGCCGGACGGCGCGAGTCGATCGGACTGCTCGCGGCGCGCATCGTACTTACCCGGCCGGGAAACGTCTCCATAGCGCGGTGCGAGTCGTGTCCATGCGAGTCGGTCGGAGCGTGTTGAAGCCGCGTTCCAGTCGGTCGGAGTTTTCGCGGGTGCCTGCATCGTACTCGCTCGGCCGGACCCGCGTACGATTCGGTCGGGAAACAGGGCTCCGAATCGGATCCGGTAAATCCGATTCGGAGCCCTACCGGCCGAGATCGGAATTGGCCCCTTAGGGCCTCATTTAGATTGTGGCAAATGATTTACTCCATCACAACGGTGACGGATATCTCGTCCGCCAAAATATAAATCCCATAGGATATAATAGGATTTATATTTTGGCGAATGGGATATCTGTCGCCGTTGTGACGGAGTAACCCGTCTGCCTAAATCTAAATCAGGCCCTAAGTTTTCTAGGTTTATGAGAGGGGAAGTGGGCTCCGACAAATGCTTGGGAATGTTGTTCTACAAAGGTTATAGTTGGTCTTATCATATTATGTCATTAGAGACAAAAGCATTATTTACAATGATAGGCTTAAAGAAGTTTACCAAAGATTATGGGGAGCTGTCAAGAAGCACAATATTGAAAACATATTCAGTGATAATCCAGCCACTGATTTTATATGAAGTCAAGATTAAGGGGCCGATTCCGATCTCGGCCGGTATGGCTCCGAATCGGATTCGGATTTACCGGATCCGATTCGGAGCCCTGTTTCCCGACCGAATCGTACGCGGGTCCGGCCGAGCGAGTACGATGCAGGCACCCGCGAAATCTCCGACGACTCGAACGCGGCTTCAACACGCTCCGACCGACTCGCATGGACACGACTCGCACCGCGCTATGGAGACGTTTCCCGGCCGGGTAAGTACGATGCGCGCCGCGACCACTCCGATCGACTCGCGCCGTCCGGCTCGAAAGAGCTGTTGGAGCCAGACTTTGGGGGTCCGCGTCGGACCCCCCTGTACGCGTAGCCACGCGAGTCGCACACAGGGGGGACCCATGGGTCCCCCCTACCTGTGCATGTACGCCGCGATGCGCATGGACGCGTACATGCTGTAGGGGGCGCCCTTGACCGCCTCGCATCCATTGAGTCAATGGGAGCCCGCGTACGCGTCGTACGCCAGGCTCCCATTGACTTCAATGGGAGTCCGACCGAATCGAGTCCGATGGCATGCGAACGCATCGTACTCGTTCGGTCGGACTGCTAGGGTCCGATTCGGTTGGAATTCTCTCCGGGTCCGGCTCGGTCGGAGAGAATTCCGGCCCGAATCGGAATCGGCCCCTAAATGTCTAGATTCTAGGCAGAATTGGCATAATATGGAGGGTTGCTGTTTTAAAATATTTCTGGGCTTGGCAGAGAACTGTACAGTACAGCCAATAAGAGCTGAAGCTAATTATGCTGTTCAGGGATACTTAGCAGAATCACATAGCCTGTTCTTTTGGGAAAAGCCTAACAAAGAATAGCCTGGATAAATTGAACATTATTCCCAAGAAGCAATTGTTTATGGCAAAAGATTTGGGCCCAAAGGGTAAGGAAGCACTTGTGTAGGAGAACGATTAGCTTGGATTTAGAGTTGTCTGTGACAGACTGTCCTGTGTTTCTAAAAAACATAAAGAATTACAACTCAAAACAACCTTAGCAGCAAGAAGAAGTGATTTAAGTACTTGAGTCATAAAGCATCAGTTGAATATCAGTTTTTGCATCACTTGCCAAGTATGTAAACAAGACGTTTGCTTTTAAGGTTTAAACTAGTTTGTAATCCTCTTTACATTCACAACAAGATGGGATCTGCATTTTTTGAGAATGTATTTATGTGGGATTGGCTTTAAATGCAATATTTCCTATGTCTCACTGGATTATGTATTAGAAAAAAACAATGAGCAAACGAACAAAGTTTTTAAAATCTATTTTATGTAGGCATAAAATAGGAAACCAAAATGATGGAGGTAAATTATTGCTTTGTATGGATTCGCTGTGGGTAGGTTTCGAATTGCCATTAATAAAAAGAATTTGTAATTATTATATGTAGAATGCACACAAAATTGCAGATTTAAATTAACTAATTTATGATGATGATGATGATGAACCTACTGAAAAATGTAAATAAACATACTGAACAACTAAATCATGCATAATGTAAATTCCATGAATATAAAAAATGTGGTACACCATCACATAAGCTGAATTTTATATTTAAAAACATGAAGTATGAGCATTTAGTCATCTTTGTATTTGATCTTTGCTCATGTTGTATTTTTGGACACTATGATTGCTTTAAAGTGCTTGTACTTCCAGTCTTTAATCTTTGTTAATGGTATCAGTAGTGTTGCAAGCTCAATACTGCAGTGTTTCTGCAGCAGGAGTGGGTTTCAAACTGAAAGTCCTAGGCTACGAGGGTGGTGGTACTCACAGATGGTCTTCCATTCTGTGTCTAGCTGCACCCGTTATACCTCAAGCTTATACAGAAAGCAGAGTCATTGTTGTTCTCTCCACAGTGCCGTGGATACCTCCCACACCTCTTATCTTGGCTCTACAACAGTGCACTTGTACAGTGCTGCACTACCAAGGCACCCTCTTGCTGCTACCCTATGCTGATCAGGACGAACAAGAGATGTCTCAGTTCTCTTTCCAAATGCAAGTAGAAAGCTCTTCGGCACAGTTTAGGGGTAGGACTAAGGGGTTCTAGATCTTAGAGCTATGACCTGAGAAGAAGTCTATACTGGGGTGATGTTCCATGTAAGAAAGAGCCTCAAGGCTTAGTTCTCCACCAGAAAGTATTGGTCTTTTTGTCAGATAGTAAGAACATCATTTTTGGAAGAGTTTCAACTCAGAACTGGTATGACATGATCAAAGAGATAAGTGATTAAGGGGCCAATTTGTATGTTGATGGTGTGTAAACTCTGACAAAATAATTGAAAAGGAGCGTCTACTACATTAATCTATTTCCAGCCAAGATTCAAGCAATAAAAGTCCAGAAACATATCCAATATTCTTGTAGGAGTGGCAGTCCAAATTATCATCTGCCACCTCACCACGTTACGCTAGAACGTCATCCTGTTCGGCCAATCACAGTACTTTGTAACTTTTTTATCACTCTCAAAGTCTAACAAGAGAGTTTACTCTCTGGTCCACCCAAGTTCCACCAATCTGAAAGCTGACTTCTGGAGGAACGGCAATGCAAATTCTCCTCTGCCGCCTCACCCTGTTATGCTAAAAACATCATCACACTCACAGCACTTTCTAGCTTTTATATTTCTCAGACTGTCAACGGATTCTAAGAGTTTCCTCTCCAGTCCGACCATGTGTTATTGCAGATCCCAACACTTCTTTAAGATTCATCCATTGAACCATTGAAATCAGTTCATCTGCAAGCACGTCAATGCAAAATCTGCTCTGCCGTCTCACCGCATTACGCTAAAGGTATTGTGGGTGTATTTTGTAAATGATTATTAATTGATTGTTTCTATGACAAATATGCATTACACATTACAGTGATATATGTTTTTTATTTTTACATTTACAGCCCTGATGAAGTCCTAAGCGACGAAATGCGTTTGCTGGGCTAATTGAAAAAGTTGTGTTTTGAAAAATGAATAAAAGTTGGATTCTGAAACACAATCGCAAGACTCATGAAAATTGAATATTGTTGAATTTTCCATATTGGATATGTTTCTGGACTTTTTATTGCTTGAATCGTGGCTGGAAATAGATTAACATAGTAGCAGCTCCCAAGGAAATGGGAGAAGATATGGGGGGGCCTGGCAGATTTATAGGGGTCTATAATGTTTACTGCAAGTTGCACTTGCCACAATTGCCCGTAATTGCTGGGGCAAATGATGATGTACTATTGGTTCTTAAACAAAAGTATCAAAAGAGATGACAACACATTATAACTGTTCCTTATATGTACTGAATACTGATCACGTACCAATAAAAACAGTTAAAAAAAAATAGTAGAAGCTCATTTAATTGTTTTGTTGGCTGTTTATTAGGTGTGGCTTCTAAGCAGTGGGGCCATGAAAAGTAGAGTGTACGAGTTCTCAAGATATTCAGTAAGACAAACTAGTCAGAAGTTAGGGCCCACACTGCTGGTGCTCATTTTCTAGGTGTGTATACTCTGTCGCAACGGTGAGGGAGTATACACACTGCCAACTTAATGGTACACTTGCTGGATTTAATTGCATGCAGACCTTAGCCAAACCTCTCCAATGGCCCAACGGAGTAAGGTGTGTTGCAGAAATTACTACATTGATGAGGATAAACACCTGGATTTAATTTTTCTTCTGATTGGCTGGAGTACTTGGGCATTCAGCTATGCTTGTATATGGAGAACAGAGGTTGTGTTGCAGATGAGAGGGATCTCAGTCTCCTGGGAAGGGAGTTTGAGGTGGTGTTCTATCATTCAGGAAGATGCATCTTCCAATGCCTGTGTCAGATAAAGGATTTCCTGTTCTGGAAGTAGTGCTAGGTGTCATAAGTATATAGGCATCATAGAAAAGCCTCAACAGATTTGATATTGACCAGAGTAGGAAAAAGGATTAAAACCGGTGGGACTTCATTTTGTACAGGCACATGGTCGCAAGATAGTGTTCAGAGGTGAATGGATTTTATGCAGAATTGTGGAAAGTAAGAAGTAAACGTACTAAGATCTTGGAAAGGAAAAATAAATAAAAGGCGATGCCAGGGTAAGGTACCTCAGATCCAAGTATAAATCATATAAATAATGCCCCTAAATCATTGCCTAGAACAGGAACAATGTGAGTTTGAAGGACCACCATAAGTAGGATGGTGATCCTCAAGTACATTGACCCATGGGCCTGTGCAGACGGACTGACGATCACAGGTTTCTCCTGGAGGAGAGGGCTGATGCTCCAATGACAGAAACTGGGAATTTGTCCATCTCTAAATAGGTGAAGCAAGAGTTTGGTGTTTGCGGCAAATGGCATATTTTTTTATGGATTCCCCTCTGCATCTTTGAAATTCTAAGTGCCCCCCTAGATTTGTGAATTGTTGATGTCTTGAATATCATTAGAGACTTGTAGAATTGTCGATATATTATTTCTATTACCTCTTTTGAATATATATTATTCTTCATTATGAAACAAACAAACATATATAGAAAGGTCCGTTTATTATTGATTTAACTCTCTTTTAAATGGGAGCCATGCCAGTGGTAATTTTAGTTTGAGAACTTTTCTTAAAAAAGTGTTCCACATGTCAAAACTTACGAGGGTCGGTAATCTCCCCAGCTGAACACGCAACACACTCAAAGCAACATATAGGTTTTCCTTCTTTAGCGGCCTTTCTGTACCCAGGGAGACAATTTGCATTGCAGACAGAGATTGGAACCTATGGAGGGATATAGAGAGTATATCAATGTAAAGAATCATAAATGACTTGTGCAATCTGAAAGAGAAACCTTGAAGTACATAATCCTTGACAGAGAACGGGATATTCAAAAGAAACAGATAGAGAAGTAAAGGCACAACTAACAGTTTGGATCTAACAGAAAGACTGAGGGAGAGATGACTTTTACAAAATAATTATGGGCATAATTTAAAGCTGTTAGGAGAAAATAATTAAAGTAGAATTTTTAAGAGAGACATTGTGGTGTTAGACATCTGCTCAAGTTGTGTACAATGTTCTGCTTCATTTGAACTGAAGGTGATGATTACCAGCTATCTAGATATTGCCTCTGTTAACTCTGCGTCCCCAGAGTTACTGGTACCTGGGTACTGAAAACACAGGGTGGTTTAAATATTAAGAATTACCGGAGGAACTACGAGGAGAAGTAGAAATTATGTGTTGAATTCTCCCAGTATTTCTTCATTCTATCCTAGAGTTTCTCCTGGAGATTTGGGCTGATATCCGTGACCTGTGTCTCTGAGTGAATCATGCTGGGTCCCCAGAGGTACCGTGGACGCGGAGCTGGCAACCACTCTTATCAGCGACCTTGGCAGTCGATGCTTCAACAGCAATCCTTGGCTGTGGCTGTTGGCCTTATGCAGTGCACTGCTCTTACTCTGTATAAGGGTGACATTGAAATAGAGGGACCCTTGAGACTACAAATGGCCACCGTGAGAGGCACAACTTCTGGGTGCCCATGCTTTTTTAGTTGTACCATACAGTTATGAAAGGTGCCCTCTCTGATGTTTAATATTCAGGATTCCAGGGCCATTCCAAGGAAAACTGAAGACAAACTAGCTGGATAGGGGATCCCTACGACTCTGTTGGTCCAGAAAAGGCAGCACGCGTTGCGCTTCTAACAAGAATACATGCAAAAGCCTACATTCCTATTGGAAAATCGAACGCTTAGCATGCCTTTGAGATACAGTGCTGGTGACACCTGTGGGGACAGATGTAGCTTCTAAGACAAAGCTTGTGGAAGGAGTGAGTGTTGGATATACACCAAGGAATGGAGCTATTCAAGGAAAGCATGGCTGAAGTAGTTGAAATGGAAGAGACAATGCAAAGCATAACCGCCAAGTCAAAATAATTGGACAAAAAGCTTAAGAATCTAGAGACACAAAAAAATGTTAGGACTTGGAAAATATGGCAACAAAAGACAATATTAGAATATTAAAATAGAGAAAATGGCTGAGTACATGAAGGGCTCAGACATTCACGAGTATGTTGATTCCCCAGTACACTTACAAAGATGAGCAATCCTCTAAGAATTGTTTTGTGGAGGAAGGGACCCAACCCTCTCAGCAATGCAGGTACTCCTGCAACATGATGCAAGGGAGCTTGCTTTGGAGCTGGGCTATACGGAGTGTGAAAGCAGAAGGAAAAGATGGGGAGTGCACCATATCTTTGTAGATACAGCACATTCTTGCCCTCTCCCTGTGATGCAGTTCAGCACAGCAAGTTGTCTTGCTATGTTACGCTGCGTCAAAGTTTGATAAATGGGTCCCCAGACTCTGGATGCTTATCTATACTGTTGTGTCAGGACTGATATTATAAAAAGGACAGATTAGAAAGCTGATCTTTCCTCTCCCTCCTTTTTAGTGATGATCACAGGCTGTCATTTCATGTAAATGATAGTCCTGCCCTTGATTCCGCTATGCCCTTTTTATTGTTTTGTTGCAAAGTTGCAGGGCAGAATTTTTGTACTTTTAGATGCTCAGAAGCCCCTTGATGCACATTGGCTCAATTTTTAAACTAAGCCCTTACAATGATGATTAGTTTTGTGCAGTTTGTAAACTGTAACTAAGTGCTATTAGGAACTGTGACCATATGCTGGATATTGTTGTATAGTTTGCAACATGAATGCATATTATACAGTTCTGTGCTAATTTTGTGGCTACCTTTATACCAACCAAACTAAATCCATTTTTGACTTAAACCTTTGCATCTCAGAGAGAACAGTAGAGTAGAGTCTAACAGACCAGATGGGAAGAGAACTTGATGAAGAGCCCCACTGGATGGTCAGTAGGCTACATGGGAATGGTCGCTGGGTATGACTGGGTGTGCCCATGCAGGGCTGGAGGACTGTATAAGAGGGACTGCTTGTTGTGACCATTCAGAGCAGTAGGGCTAAACGGGAGGGATCAATGGGAGTGACCATTCAAAGAACAAGTGCCTGATGGGAGAGATCACCGGATGTGACCACACACAGCAGGAGCACTAGATGTGAGCAGTCATGGGATGTGATCACTCCGAGTAGGAGGGTTTGATGTGAGACATCATTGGAGCGGCAGATGGGAAGGAGCACAGGGTGTGACTGCGCGGGGCAGAAGGACTAGAATAGAGGGATCATTGGGTGTGACCACTCAGAGCAGGAGCAGTAGTTGAGAGGGATCACAGGATGTGACCACTCAGAGCAGGAGGTCTAGATCGGAGGGATCACTGCATGTGACCACTCAGAGCAGGAGGGATAGATGGAAGGGATCACTGAGTCTGACTGCGTAGGGCAGTAGGACTAGAAGAAAGGGATCACAGAGTATGACCACTCAGGGCAGGAGGGCTAGATAGGAGGGATCACCAGGTGTGCCTACCCAGGGTATGAAGACTAGAAGGGAAGGATCACAGGGTATGATCACTCAGAGAAAGGAGGGCTTTGGGCACTCAGAGTAACAGGGCTAGATATAATGGATTACTGGATTTGACTGCAGATGGACTGAAAGGAAGGGATCACAGGGTGTGACCACTTAGCGCTAAATGGGAGGTATCATGAGGGAAAGAATATCTAGAGCGGGTGGACTAGAAGGAAGAGATCACAGGGTGTGACTGCTCACTGCAGGATGGTTAGATGAGTGGGGTCATGCTATGTGACCATTCAGGGAAAGATGTCTAGATAGGAGAATTCACTGTTGTGACCTCTCAGGGTAGGAGGACTAAACAAGAGGAATCACATGGTATCACAGCTCATGGCAGGATGCAAAAATGGGAGAAATCACAGTGTGTCCACTCAGAGCAGTAGGACAATGTGAAAGTGATCAGGCTATTTGACCATTCAGGACGTCTAGATGGGAGGGATCACTGGGTGTGACCACTCAGGGCTTGAGAGCTAGATGAGCAGGTTCACAGGTGTGACTGCTCAGGGATAGTGGGCTGCATAGGAGGGTTCACAGGATGTCACTGCTACAACAGGATGGCTTGTTTAGAGGATTCCTAATGGTTGACCGCTCAGGGCTGGAGGGTGAGATGAGAGGGCTCATTGAATCTGACCTCTCAGAGCAAGAGGGCTAGATGGAAGGGATCATGGGATGTGACCACTCAGAGAATGATATTTAGATAGGAGGGCTCGCTGGGTGTGACTGCCTGGGGCAGGAGGGCTAGAAGGGTAGATCATGGAGTGTTACTGCTCATGACAGGAGGGCTGCAAGTGAGGGATTACAGTGATGTGACTGCTCAGAGCAAGAGGGCTAGATGAGAGGGATCACAGGATGTAACTGCCCAGGGCAGGAGGATTAGAAGGGTGGGACACAGGGTGTAACCACTCAGATAAAGGTGGGCTAGATGAGAGAAGGTTCACTGGATGTGACCAGCTAGAGCAGGAAGACATGGTATGAGTACTCATAGCAGGAGGACTAGCTGAGAGGAATCAAGGGGTGTGACCTCTCAGAGCAGGAATTAACATCAGCAATGATAGTGGCCTAATGGGGATAGACATGGACAGAGAATGGAGGGTGTTTCAGAGACGACAGGACTCAGGAAAGGATTAGACAGAACGTGTACGAGTCCAGTGGAAGGAGGTCGGCACTAAAGTGATTGGTGTATTTATTATTTATTTGTGAAAGTTGGCATAACCAAAGGTGTTACATTGCGTACAAAATATGAACCCAAGGACTAAACACCAATAGGTAGCAATATGTGAGCCCTAACATAGCTCTCAGTTCACTGGCATGCAGGCACGTATTTCAGGTTCTTCCAGAGGTTTGATATTTCTGCAGCTTGTTTAATAATGTGTGAGAGGATTATGCCTATTTGGTCCATTAGGGACCGAAGCACATAGGATGCTCATGAAAGATTTCCTTCTTACCTGGGATTTTTGAGCCCATATTATAGCTTTCGTATTGACATAGACATAATCGCTTTCTTGGGTATCAAAACTGCCCACATTCACCAATCTAATGTCATCAGCACCAAATATCTGCACATTGAAGATGTCGTACGCACGCGGTGCATCACCATTCGCATCAAAGTATACACGGTCACCATTTTGAAGGGATATATTGACTTTCTTCACATAGTGGAGGACCTGGAGAATATAAGCACAATCATAGTTCATTGTGTGATTGTCATACAGCCCATTGACAACGAGGGCAGAAAAAGAACTAATGTACTCATCTGATCACTGGTTATTCGAATCCTACAAGGTGCTCAGTACATTATTGTAGCCATCCCCTTCATACTATCTACATCCCATAGCATCTATTATTACTAAAGCATGCAGCAAGGTGAGGAGGTCTGGGAGGCGACCCTGAGCACATGGCCAGATCCGTCAGTGGATGAATATGAAACAGAAATTGACAATGATAAAATTCCATTCTCACAAAATTCTCCCAACAAATGGGATCACAAACTGTGGCCTACCTCCACATTCGAAGACCCCAAAACAGCATCTCTAGCTAGTACTCTTGGAGTCAGTCATTTGTAAAAACATAAGTACCAGGTCCTGAGCCATTTCTCAGGATGTCAATGTAGCTTGCCCTACCCACTGCCCCTGCCAGGTCTGCCAAATGCCAGTGCCAAGACCACTGATTAACCATCACTCTGCTACAAGTGTAACACTTTAGGCTATTCCAGGTCACTCAGAGCTGTAAGAATGGACTGGGCATGCTGATTTTGATATTTATTTTATGTATATTTATGTTTTAAACACTCTGCTAATGTGATTTACTCAAAATTAGACAGTCACACTGTGTGGTGGACTTTTATAACTAGGAGGCAGTGTTAAGAAACAAGTATTAATTTCAAGCACCAGCAACACCTGTACAAATTAAGCACTTATTTGAGTCCTGAATGATTTCAATATGTTGTTAGGTTCTCATCTGGCAGCTGTGCCCAAAAATTGCCTTTAATATTTCAGAGTTCTTTTAAGAATGTTTCCAATTTTTAACCACAACCCATAAGATGTATTTATTATTTATTGAACATTTTATATAGTGGGTACATGGCCTGATCTCCTTTTGGCTGGCTTTAGGATGCTTTACCACTGCTAACCAGTGCTAAAGTGCTTGTGCTCTCTCCCCTACACATGGTAATATTGGCTCATCCTCAATTGGCATATTTAATTTACTTATAAGTCCCTAATAAAGTGAACTGCATATGCCCAGGGCCTGTAAATTAAATGCTACTAGTGGGCCTACAGCACTCATTGTGCCACCCACTTATGTAGCCCACTAACCATGGCTCAGGCCTGCCATTATAGAGCCTCTTTGTTAAATTACACTGGCATTTCAACCTAGCAAGATAAACCTCTTGCCAGGACTAAACCTCCCCTTTTTATGCATATAAGTCACCCCTAATTTTATTTAATTTATTTTATTTATGGGTTTTGTATAGCGCCTGAATCACCCCCGGAGGGGTATCTCTGCGCTTTAGACGGAGCTGCTAGCGGGCTGATGAGAAATGTTAAAACAGGGTGGTCTTAAGGAGTTTCCTGAAACGCGAATAGTCAGGGCATTGTCTCAGGTGTATAGGAAGCTGGTTCCAGTACAGGGAAGCGAGGTAGGAAAAACTGATTTCCCACCTAGTCTCGTTTTCCTAACCTTGGGGACTACGAGAAGTGATTTGCTGCCTGACCTGAGGGTCCTAGAGGGAGCGTAAGGCTTAAGTTTCCTAGAGATGTAGAGAGGGCCTTTATTATACAGGGCTTTATGGACCATACAGCAGACTTTGAATTTAACACGCTTGCGGATTGGGAGCCAGTGGAGCTTGTGGAGCAGGGGAAGGGAAGGGGTTTCGAACGGAGAGTTTGTGACGAGTCGCGCAGCGGTAAGTCACCCCTAAGGTAGACTTTGAGTAACACACAGGGCAGAGTGCAATGTATTTTAATGGCAAGGCATGTACTTATAAGTTTTACATTCCCTGGTAGTGAATAACACCCAAAATAATTTTTCAATACTGCAAGGCCTATCTCTCCCAGAGCATCACATTGGGATTACCTTGTTATATCTTTTAAGTGCAATTCCCAATTGTGACGAGATAGACTTTTTAAGTGTGGTTTCTCTGGACTCACAATTTAAAATCAAAACTTATGATAAGTTGGATATTAAATTGCTGTTTTGAAAATGCCTCTTTTAGAAAGTTACAGAAAAAAGGTGCCGCATTTTGCGGCCCCAGCTGCTGCACTGCTTTGAGGAAACAAAGTATTCCATATAAACCAAGCTTTCACTGTAAACCAAGTAATCCATGCTAAACCAGTCAACTTATCAGATTAGTTATCATAATCTCTGTATTTATGTAGAATCAATCCGGAGACAGGTAGATTGCACTGAATACTTTTATTCATGCATTTTCAAAACGCTTTCTGTTGCCAATCCAGGCTTTAACATGAGCGTGTGCAGTCAATCATATTTTACAACAAGACTTTCGGTATAACCCAATGCATTTCGAACCTATCTGGTTATTCGTCAGGGGTCGCTGTAAAAATTAGAAAGATACGCTTAGCCAACCACTCTGCTTAATGTCTCAAGAAACAAAAACAAGATAATCATAACCCTTAACCCAACCAAGAGTCACCTCCCTTAACCACCCTCACAATCACCCCAACAGTTCAACAGTATGAAACCCCATGAAAACAAAAACCTACTCTCATATCCTGCACCTAATTAATACCTAGAAAGTCGTGTTGCCCCATAAACTACCCCTTATCCATACAAAACTGAAATTAAAACCCTCATCCATCACAGAAACCAACTTAACTTCTGTTTACCTTTTGAAAGCCAAAACCGGCATTGTGATCTCTTCATGCCTCCACTCATGTTCAAAAAATCAATCCCAATGCTCACTCCCTCCCACCTTTTTAACCGCTCCCTCAGGTGAGCTCAATAAAAGCATGTGACTACCTGACTCAAATTAGAACAAACTTTTTTTTTAAAAACAACAAACACTACTACAAATCCCATAATACATTACCCCTGCTGTGCATGATCCGAACCTAGTTCACCCTAAACAATAAAAAGCTGAATAAATAACACTATGGGGTCGATTCCGAGTCGGGCCGGAAATTTCCCCGACCGAGCCGGACCCGGAGAGATTTCCGACCGAATCGGACCCGTGCAGTCCGACCGAACGAGTCCGATGCGTCCGTATGTTATCGGACACGAGTCGGTCGGACTCCCATTGAACTCAATGGGAGCCGGTCGTCACAACGCGTACGCGGGCTCCCATTGCCTCAATGGGTGCGAGGCGGACAAGGGCGCCCCTACAGCGAGTACGCCGCGAGCGCTTCGCGGCGTACACGCACAGGTAGGGGGACCCATGGGTCCCCCTGTGTGCGCCTCGCACGGGTACGCGTACAGGGGTCCGACACGGACCCCAAAGTACGGCTCCGACAGCGAGTTCGAGTCGGACGGCGCGAGTCGGTCGGAGCGGTCGAGGTGCGCATCGTACTTACCCGGCCGGAAAACGTCTCCATTGCGCGGTGCGGATCGGGTCCGACCGAGTCGGTCGGAGCGGTACGGTCCGGGTACGAGTCGGTCGGAGCGGTCGGGTCGCCCGGACGAGTCGGTCGGCGACTCGCATCGTACTCGCTCGGCCGGACCCGCGTACGGTTCGGTCGGGAAACAGGCTTTCGCATGGCTTTTTCCCGACCGAATGGTATTGGGTGCGCCTCCGACCGAGATCGGAATCGACCCCTATGTGCATGAGAAAATAAACCTAAATAATCAACAGTACATAAAAAACGTGCTATATAAACATAACATTGCCAGAGATTAATGAAAACAGTAAAATTGTCTATAATGGTCCAGAAAATAATAACGCCCGTTAAGTGGTTGAATGCACCATCCTTCTTAATCAGAGTGATACATTATTCATTGGTTCAGTCCATGTAAGATCTTATGGATGTTCCGCTGTCTCCAGAGTGATGCTCACTTTCATAAATAAACCTTTACTTCTCTACTTGTTGTTTTTAAAAAAAAAGTTTGTTCTAATTTGAGTCAGGTAGTCACATGGTTTTATTGAGCTCACCTGAGGGAGCGGTTAAAAAGGTGGGAGGGAGTGAGCATTGGGATTGATTTTTTAAACATGAGTGGAGGCATGAAGAGATCACAACGCCGGTTTTGGCTTTCAAAAGGTAAACAGAAGTTAAGTTGGTTTATGTGATGGATGAGGGTTTTAATTTCAGTTTTGTATGGATAAGGGGTAGTTCATGGGGCAACACGAGTTTCTAGGTATTAATTAGGTGCAGGATATGAGAGTAGGTTTTTGTTTTCATGGGGTTTCATACTGTTGAACTGTTGGGGTGATTGTGAGGGTGGTTAAGGGAGGTGACTCTTGGTTGGGTTAAGGGTTATGATTCTCTTGTTTTTTGTTTCTTGAGACATTAAGCAGAGTGGTTGGCTAAGCGTATCTTTCTAATTTTTTACAGCGACCCCTGACGAAGAACCAGATAGGTTCGAAATGCATTGGGTTATACCGAAAGTCTTGTTGTAAAATATGATTGACTGCACACGCTCATGTTAAAGCCTGGATTGGCAACAGAAAGCGTTTTGAAAATGCATGAATAAAAGTATTCAGTGCAATCTACCTGTCTCCGGATTGATTCTACATAAATACAGAGATTATGATAACTAATCTGATAAATTGACTGGTTTAGCATGGATTACTTGGTTTACAGTGAAAGCTTGGTTTACATGGAATACTTTGTTTCCTCAAAGCAGTGCAACAGCTGAGGCTGCAAAATGCGGCACCTTTTTCTGTGTCTTTGACATACTGTGATGGGACGATTCACGGTGCTGTTTTGCACGCACGTATATTGGCAGTTTCAGCAAAAATTAACAAGAAGATAAGGGAAGGAGTGCATTCGCTATTCTATTTACATTCTTTTAGAAAGTTGGCATTTTCTTACTTTAACCATTCTGCGCCTGTGACCTGTGAAGACTCTGCCAGGAAGAAAAACAACTGTGCTGCTGAAGGACTGCCAATCTGTTGGACTGATGCTTTGCTAGACTCCTGCTTTGCTGTTCTGCCCTACAGCCTGCTGTTCCCCTGCCTGGGTGAGAAGGACAGGACCTGTATCACTTGAACCCAGAGTGCCTCCAATGGCTTGCTGGCTTGCCTCCTGATTGAAGTCTCAGGGACATAAAAGACTTCCAACTTGCCTGCATCTGCACATAGACACTGCCATCTTTGAGCCTGCCGTGCCAAATTGTGCCACCCCAGTCCTGGACCCTTAGGCCAAAGGTGCTTCTCCAGCCAACCCGCATATTCTCATCAGAACCGGTGCATCTTCGTCTTTGTGGGGACCAGAACCAGTGCATCTTTGCCTTTGCATGAATCAGAACCAGCGCATCCTCGTCACTGCGTGGAGTGGACATGGTGCATCGGATTTGGCACCAGTTCATTTCCCTCGGAACTGATGCATCACCGACTTTGCATGGAGAAATCCAACGTATCTCCCTCTGTTGTGGGATCGGAACCAACACATCACCTCGGCTACACCCTGCAACTTTCTGGATATAGACGCAAACCAGGATCAAGATACTTTATTCAGAGGGCTCACATAGGTCCCTGTATCAGGCCCATGCTCCATCATGGTCCACCTGAACGTTTGACCTTGCCCCAGTCCAGAGCAACCTGGTATCCCATTTAAACGCTTACTGCTTCTAAGCGCCATTTTACAGTTTATTCTTTAAAAAATCATATCTCAAGTTCTACTTATTGGATTTTTGTTGTTTTGGTCTTGTTTTATTTAGTAAATTAGGTTTTATTTTTCTAACCCAGTGCGGATTCATTTTTTGTGGTGTATTCACTGTGGCTTGAAGAGTGGCCAGGTGAAGATTTGGAATTCCTATTAGTAGTGCAAGGAGTTCCCATAGTCAAACTTTGCTAAAAGTGATAGAATTAACTTCAGACGCACCGGTCTACAGCTTAAGAAACTCTTAGAGGTATATGCAAAAATTAGACTTACAAACCAATGAGGCAAAGTCTTTTGTTTTAGTCACTGGTTGTAAGGAGAAGAAGACACCATCTTTCCACATAGCAGGATGGAAATTGGCACAGACGGACATTTTCTCTTATTTAGGGGTGATATTCGATAGAAAGACAACATGGTCCCATATGATGATTAATAGGGGCCTAATGTTAGAAAAAAGTATCACTGCCCTATACTCTTTTATAAAAAAGTTAGGTTTGAACCCATTAGATGTTGTTGAAAAAGTGTATATGACTAAATCCACCTCAGTAGCTACCTACGGGGCAGGTGTATGGGGTAATACTAATTCATTGGCCCTCCAAATCATTGAAGACACCTTCTGGAAAGAACTGGTACGTCTCCCCAAAAGTTGTTCAAACTTCAATTGCAACTCTGAATTGAATGTTCCCTCAATCCATCAGGGATTTATAGAGCGCACTACTCACCTGTGAGGGTCTCAAGGTGCTGAGGTGGGGGGGGGTTCGGGCAGCTCCGTGGTCATCCAAAGAGCCAGGTCTTGAGGTCCTTTCTGAATAGGTGCAGTGTCAGGCTTCGTCTGATGCTGAGGGAGAGTTTGTTCCAGGTCTTGGCCGCAATATAGGAGAAGGATCTGCCACCCGTTCTGACCCTGTGGATGCAAGGGACCGTGGCCAGGGCTGGGTCGGCAGAGCAGAAGTTTCTCTTGGGGGCGTGGAAGGAGATTCTTTAGTTTAGGTATTGGGTTCTGGTGTTATGGAGGGCTTTTAGGCATGTGTGAGCCGTTTGAAGATTATTCTTTTTTCGACAGGGAGCCAGTGGAGGTCGCAGAGGTGCTGGGTGATGTGGTCATGTCCCCTACATATCTGACCAGATTCACCTGGCCCCAATACTTCTATGGCACTCCATTTGGAGAAGGGAATCTGTCAACCTTACCCAACAGTTTATTCAAGACTGTCTCACTTTGGAAAATGTACATAGGATCCCTTGGATCATGTATGTAAAAAACACTCTGAGCTCCCTAGGTTGAGAATTAATTTTTGAAACCCCAAGTCAATGCTTAACTATCTCCAAAAAATCGATTAAAAATAGTTTTTTTTAACTCGATTGCAAATGTAAGATATAAAATTAACAGCACCAAATATATGGTACGTTCCTACCTAGAAGGGCCGGTTGTCAATGTAGGGTCAACCTCATACTTACTTTCTGTGGCAAATCAACGCAATAAATTTATATTACTTAGGTTCCGGTTAAATCTCATCCCCTGCATGTTGGGTCACCCAGAGGGAATTTTTTTATTTACAAGTGCTACCGCTTTGCCCATGCGACGGTGTGTCCCCACAATCTGACCTTCATATTTTCTTTTTTTAAAGTTTTATTTGGAACACCGTAAAAGATTTATACTCCCAATTATGCGCAAATACAAATTTAGACAATGCCATCCAGGAATGTTCTTTTTACAATTGTTGCCTGATCACTTTGTTTGCTATTGTGTCACGTCCTTTCTATGGCTTTCTCTTAAGACTATGAGATTGTATAATAGTCTGTTATAAATTATACGTTTTTATCGGTTTTTAAAGACTGATTTTAATAGGATTTTTAATTATTTTATTTTGTAAAATGATTAATGTTTTTGTCTGTATATTTGAACCTTTTTTTAAATTTTTTAAAATGTTTTTATTTATATTTTGCCGGATTCAAAAAGCGAAAGAAATCACAACAAAATCAGTTACAGTCATGTAGTGACATACATATGGTGGTCGTGCGCCATACAGTCCCGCGGCGCTACCCTTTAGGGCGTCTTGAACACTCAATTTCTGTCCGTTCACATGTCCACATTTTAGTATCACAGGGTTCCTCCTCTTCTTGGATGAGTGAATGCAAGGGGGCAAAAACTTATGTATAGGGTTGAAGGAAGGGCCCCTCAAAGGCCCGCTAACCATTTCCCAGCCCCCCATCCAGACCATAATATGCTCTCCATTTGCCCCACACCTTGCGGAATTTCTTCGGGCACCCCCTCGCCTAATAGGTGACTCTTTCTGCCGCCATGTACATATCCATCCCTGCTTTCCATTCACGGAGCAGGGGAGCGGTTGCGGCCCCCCAAGTTCGTGCTACGTCTCTTTTCGCCACTACCAGGGCTAACATGGTAAAAATGAGGTGCGGTCGCCCAGATCCACATCCCCGGGTATGCACAACAATATGAATTTAGGGTCCAGAGGGATAGTTGTTTCCAGAACCTTGCTCAGTTCCCCCAATACCTTCACCCAGTAGGCCTGTATCTCGGTGCAGTCCCATATGATGTGATAAAAATCTCCCGTCTCATAGCCACATCTCTGGCAACTAGGGTCTCTGGCTCGGCCCATTCGGTGAAGTCTGGCCCGTATATTTGAACTTTTATGATCTTTATGAATATGGATTGAATAAAGTAATTTGATTGAATTGAAAACTTCAAATCTTATTTAAGGATGACACACATTACTTTACAGAGATGTCTAAGTTGCTATCAAACTGGTTCCCCGTTGCATTTATGTCTTTTTGGAGAGTGAGGTTTCTACAGACGCTACATTTGCAGTTCAGTACCAAAAGGTGGTTGAGTTAATTTTGAGGTGATGATGCAACATCTAGGTTAGAATAGCTTCAAGGACTTTGGCCATGTGCTCTACATCTTGAGGAGAAGAGATTTTTGGACAGCCCTGTGTGTCTTCTGCATAGAAGTGGGAATACATATTGGAGCTGCTAAGAATGGACAGTATTGCCTCCAAGTACATATTAAAAAGTGTTGGAGAGAGAAAAGAGCTATTGGGATTACTTTAATGGACATAGTGGACAGATATAGGGTAAGAGGTAAGATTGGCTATTTTTTGGGTTTGGCATCACCCACTTACTAAATGGGGTTTCAGCCATCCTTCTTCATCCATTATTCTGTTCATCTGTCTTTTACATTTTACTTTGCCCTCCAAAGGAGACAGCATGGGGCAATGGGCAGGTCCAATTCAGCCATTAATTCTGTGAGTGATGGCATTTTGCCTGTGTCCAATGTGCACAGCCTGCTGAATTAGCTCCCCTCAGTGCCAGGTCTAGTGAGCTAACCCTTCCTATTATGTAGGCTTCATGTGAGGCTTATGTACATTGTTATGCAAGTGATTATGAGGACAGCAACTCGACATGTGTCATGAAGCAAAGAAGGCTCAGTGCCTGTGGCACTTTATACTACTGTGTGCCACTCCACCCTCTTGATGTTGGGCTTCTGCATTGGCCTTTCTCCTCCTGCTGTTTTGGGTTTCAAGGCACTGCTTCCTTCATCGACTCCTGTGCTCTTTGCATGGTAAGTTCTGTTCAGACAGCTTTCAGCTCATTTGTAGGAGCATGTCTTCTGGTGATGAACACAGCTCATTTCACTGTTTTAATTCATGAGGGATGATTCAATGTAGCTGCGCTATGAGAAAGCTCTGCTATCCTTAGTTACTGGAAGTGAAGTTGCACTGTCCAGCTTTCGCCTACTCCCTCTAGCCATAGTTTATTTTGCTGTGTGGTGCTTTCCAGGCATGTGCACATGAGGAGGCCCGACTCCTTCCTTCTCCTTATGGTGACAGGCAGGCAAGCACTGGGAGGAGATACAGAGCATGTCAGAGTATGCAGTGCTTGGTGTTTTTGGAGTCATCTCACTCGCAGAGCCCTCAGAAGCAGGTACTAGCACATGGTATTTGGCTTGACTTACACTGCAAAGGGCAGCAGAGACTAAAGATGAAGGGCCTCATTTACAATATTTTGACGCAGGCTTTCCTGCTGTGCTGTCGTGCAGAAAAGGTCAGGAATGCATGGTATCTACAAGATACAGCGCATTCCTTTCCTTTACCCCTACACTGGTGCACAATGGGCTGACATGCACCAAAGCAGGCACCCTTGCGCCATGGTGCAAGGGTGTCTGTGTTGTAGGGGTGATTGCTTTTGTGCAGGAAGGGACAGAATACAGCACACATAGAAAAAGAAAAATGAGAAGAAATAAAGGCATTTCTCCTTATTGTGCTTCCCTACTGCTTCCCCTGAGGAGGTGTAGGAATCTGGCGCATTCCCAGGTTTACAAAACCCTGTAAATCTGGGATGCATCAGGTTCCATGGATGTTGTGTGGGGATACCCGCAGCAACACCCATGCAATGCCCTATTCATGCACAGTAATGCATGAAAAGGGGCCATATTTACAAGGCCATGAAAGTCACGCAGGGTGGCTTTATGAGGCCTTGTAAATATGTGCAGGCACACTGCGCCGCCAGTGCATCAAAAAAAGTGATGCATCAGCAGCAAAATGGGCTTGTAAATACACCTGAGAATCTGTAAATCAGGAATTATAATATTTGTATTTCTAATTTGCCTATTGCTCATTGCCTAATTTGACACATGTGGCTCCTGCTTATATAGGAGTGTTTCCTACTCAGCAGCATGGTATCTTAATCTACATTTTTGCTTAAGAAATTCTGCTGTGCCATCTATTTCCCTGGTACTGTTTCGTTTGTCAAGTAACCCTTGAATCGTTACAGTTTTTACAAAGAGAAACCTGTTCAGAATTCTCTTATGTTGCTTGCTAGCTTACTCTTTAAATGATCCATTTCTCCTTGCTTGCCATTTACCGACCACCCACCCAATTTAGCCATACATTTATTTCCTTCTCTCTCTGTTCTACCCCTTTTAGGTCTCACCTGAGACAGGGCATCACTTGCAAGACATTTTGTTTACTTACAATGGACTAGATCTTGTTCATTGCTTACCATTGGTTTGCTTCATTGCCAACTCGCATTTCATTGCTTTTCTCTCGTTTGCATGTGCTGGCTTTACTTCCTTTTTGTGTGTTAGTACCTCCAGTGGAGCATGGCCCAAATACTGCTCTTTTACAGTGACCAATGTCCTTTCGCTACTCTTTCACTTTTGGAGGTAGTTTCTATAAATTCCAGTTGCAGCATTCCATAAGAGTGCATGTGTTTGCAGGCCATTTCCCCTGCCACCCGCTCTTTATTGTTGTTTGGCACATTCTACCCTCCCATCCCTCTCTGTGTTGTACAAAAAGGAGTGTGAGAAAAAGTCAAGGAGTTGACCCTACCGTGTCTAATCCCATTTTACATAAAACAAGCACATCATATGAGGTGTGTGGCAACCAAGCTTGCACATAATGTAATTTTGTCATTGTTATGGTCAGACAAAAGAGAAACATGTCTGCTGATTGTGTGTCCCGGAGCCACCAGTGACAGCCCTAAAGCAGCACACTGGCCCACCACCTACTAACCCATAGGTCTGACATCTCCCAAGACATTCATGCACCCCTGCCTCTAGCTACCAAGTGGGGACAGAAAATGTGTGGACACTTGAGACAGAACTGCCTTTTTAGTAGGCAGCATTGTGTCTTCACGAATATGGAGGTGATCATTAAAAAGGTACAAGCGAGGTTACAACTTCCACAGTGTAACATGTTGCTGATGCATATTGCAAGGATGCTTATGGCTATTGGGTGTTGGGGTGGCAAGGCAAATGTGGTATGACATAAACACTTCATGGTGTAACAGAGGTGGATAAAGAACAAGACCCTGTTTCTGATGGCACAATGTGTTCAGGAGGAGGAACAGTTATACATATCTATCTTAATATAACTAGTTTTAATATTATGTATTCTTCTATATCGCACATATGTCATTAACAATGCCCCGCAGCGCTTCATGTCTCATCATTTCAAATTTCATGAGGTTTGCTGCATTTTTTCAATAGTACCTGTTGCCTCTTTAAAATCATACTTTATGAAGGCTTTGCTGAAAATATATTTGTTTGGGAAATAGGAGATCATAAACATCTAAACAGGCTTTCTTACATACTCCTGCTCAGACAAATGGAGGCACAGTAAATGCACTTATTACCTACACCCACCACCCTACCACCACCACCCCAACTCTGCCAACGCCCTACCACCACAACCTTATCCCTACCATACCACTATCAATGTACCACACCTACCCTACGACTACCCTACTGTACGCACCCTATGAATATCACGTCCACCATCAACATACCACCTTACCACCAACACACCACCTTACCACTACAACTACACCAATTTACTAACATACCACCCCTACCTACCAACACCACCACCACCCAAGCACCACCACCTTAGCACCACCACTCCCACCCTACCACCACCACCCTACCACCACCACCAGCCCACCAACCTACCACCCCCACTGACCGACCACTAACACAATTACCACCGTGACCATCGCAACTACTCTTACCACCCTACCCATCCTACCCTAACCACCACCGTTTCATTCAATATAGTTCTCAGTCTTGTAGGAGCTATTCATTTATAATAACAACCATTTTCAACGTATTACATGATTGTTTTTTCATGGAAAGTTGTGGCCTATGTTTAGGTTTGTTTACTTTCAAGTAACTTTTTCTTACGTGAAACTATACATGTAGGTATCTAGAAAAGCTAAGACATACCAAAGATTAAGAAACAGTTACACTTCATCTATAACTATCTATTGTTTTGTCGGCCTCTTCTGTGGAAATCAGTATGTGAATGTTTAAAAGGAACTCTATGGTAGGATGTTGCTGTGAAGCCTAGGGGGTGTTTGGACAAAATATCGAAAAAAATATTGTGATACAAAAATATTGTTTCAAAAATATCGGGATGCCAAAAATATAATTGACAGGAATATCAAAGGTAAAAATATAATTTCAGGTGTTGTTTTTAATATTGATTTAAAAAATATGTTTGTATGTAATATTGTTTGTGTTATTTTATATGTAACTTATAGTAGTGTATTTTATTGTATATGTTTAGTAACTTTTTAATTTGTATTTTTAGTAAGATAATTTATTAATTATGAAATTGTTAAAATGTGTGTACATATTTGTATTAATGTATAAAAATAATTGATTTATATTGGCAGCAGGTATTTGGGTTTTAGCGGCTAAAGGTATGGAGATATGAAAAAAGTGGATATTTTAAAGTTAATTTAACATTAATTATTTTAATGCTATGCAAATTATAGTTGTGAAAGATTGGAGTGGGAATAGTAAATGTTACCTCTTTAGTGTCCAAAACCTTCCTCAAATTGGTGTTGATTGGAGTGTGAATAGTAATTTTCAAACTTAATGTGTCCAGAACCTTACACAAATTTCTATAGATTGGGCTGGGAATAGTAAAATACCAAAGCAAACACAAAGAGATGATGGACGGAGCACTGAAACTTTTTAGACACTCACCCCCAGTCACAGATATGGGTTGTATCCATCATCGTTCTTTAGCTCACTTTGCCACCACAGTTCAGACCCAGCCATATGCAAATCAGTCTTGACCCTGTGCCTCATGGGAACTGTCCAGACTGAACTGCCAAGCCAGGTCTTCCCTGGACCGGAAACAAGCATCTTGGGACCGGTTTCGGGGTAACACCCCTCATCAGCCAGTCTAGCTTCAATCCAGTGGCAAAGTGAGCAAGGGTCCCACGTCTGGGCATACCCTGCCAAGATAGGCAAACAAAGCAAACACAAAGAGATGATGGACAGAGCACTGAAACTTTTCAGACACTCACCCCAAGTTACAGATCTGGGTTGAATCCATCATCGTTCTTTAGCTCACTTTGCTACCTCAGTTCAGACCCAGCCATATGCAAATCAGTCTTGACCCTGTGCCTGATGGGAACAGTCCAGACCGAACTGCCAAGCCAGGTCTTCCCTGGACCAGAAACAAGCATTCTGGGACCGGTTTTGGGCTAATAGCCCTCATCAGACAGGCTAGCTTGAATCCAGTGGCAAAGTGAGCAAGGGACCCACGTCTGGGCATACCCTGCCAAACTAGGGCAAACAAAGCAAACACAAAGAGATGATGGACGGAGCGCTGAAACTTTTCAGACACTCACCCCCAGTCACAGATCTGGGTTGAATCCATCATCGTTCTTTAGCTCACTTCGCTACCTCAGTTCAGACCCAGCCATATGAATATCAGTCTTTACCCTGTGCCTGATGGGAACAGTCCAGACCGAACTGCCAAGCCAGGTCTTCCCTGGACCAGAAACAAGCATCCTGGGACCAGTTTCGGGCTAACAGCCCTAATCAGCCAAGCAAGCTTGAATCCAGTGGCAAAGTGAGCAAGGGACCCCCGTCTGAGCATACCCTGCCAACTTAAGGCGAACAAAGCAAACACAAGGAGATGATGGACGGAGCGCTGAAACTTTTCAGACACTCACCCCAGTCACAGATCTGGGTTGAACCCATCATCGTTCTTTAGCTCACTTCGCCACACCAGTTCAGACACAGCTATATGCAAATCAGTCTTGACCCTGTTCCTGATGGGAACAGTCCAGCTTGAACTGCCAAGCCATGTCTTCTCAGGACCGGAAACAAGCATCCTGGGACCGGTTTTGGGCTTACAGCCCTCATTAGCCAGGCTAGCTTGAATCCAGTGGCAAGGTGAGCAAGGGACCCATGTCTGGGCATTCCCTGAGAACTTAGGGCGAACAAAGCAAACACAAGGAGATGATGGACGGAGCGCTGAAACTTTTCAGACACTCACCCCCAGTCACAGATCTGGGTTGAATCCATCATTGTTCTTTATCTCACTTCGCCACCCATATTCAAACACAGCTATATGCAAATCAGTCTTGACCCTGTGCCTTATGGGAATAGTTCAGCCTGAACTGCCAAGCCATGTCTTCCCTGGACCAGAACCAAGCATCCTGGGACCGCTTTCGGGCTAACAGCCCTCATCAGCCAGGCTAACTTGAATCCAGTGGCAAATTGAGCAAGGGACCCACGTCTGGGCATACCCTGCCAACTTAGGGCAAACAAAGCAAACACAAGGAGATGATGGTTGGAGCGCTCAAACTTTTCAGACACTCACCCCAGTCACAGTTCTGGGTTGAATCCATCATCGTTCTTTAACTCACTTCACCACCCCAGTTCAGACACAGCTATATGCAAATCAGTCTTGACCCTGTGCCTTATGGAAACAGTCCAGCCCGAACTGCCAAGCCATGTCTTCCCTGGACAGGAACCAAGCATCCTGGGACCGGTTTCGGGCTAACAGCCCTCATCAGACAGGCTAGCTTGAATCCAGTGGCAAAGTGAGCAAGGGATCCACGTCTGGGCATACCCTGCCAACTCAGGGCAAACAAAGCAAACACAAGGAGATGATGGACGGAGCGCTGAAACTTTTCAGACACTCACCCCCAGTCACAGCTCTGGGTTGAATCCATCATCGTTCATTAGTTCACTTCACCACCCCAGTTCAGACACAGCTATATGCAAATCAGTCTTGACCCTGTGCCTCATGGGAACAGTCCAGCCCGAACTGCCAAGCCATGTCTTCCCTGGACAGGAACCAAGCATCCTGGGAAGAGTTTTTGGCTAACAGCCCTCATCAGCCAGGCTATCTTGAATCCAGTGGCAAAGTGAGCAAGGGACACATGTCTGGGCATACTCTGCCAACTTATGGCGAACAAAGCAAACACAAGGAGATGATGGATGGAGCGCTGATACTTTTCAGACACTCACCGCCAGTCACAGATCTGTGTTGAATCCATCATTGTTCTTTATCTCACTTTGCCACCCCAGTTCAGACACAGCTATATGCAAATCAGTCTTGACCCTGTGCTTGATGGGAACAGTCCAGCCCGAACTGTCAAGCCATGTCTTCCCTGGACCGGAAACAAGCATCCTGGGACCGGTTTCGGGCTAACAGACCTCATCAGCCAGGCTGGCTTGAATACAGTGGCAAAGTGAGCAAGGGACCCATGTTTGGACATCCCCTGCCAACTTAGGGCGAACAAAGCAAACACAAGGAGATGATGAACGGAGCACTAAAACTTTTCAGACACTCATCCCCAGTCACAGATCTGGGTTGAATCCATCATCGTTCTTTAGCTCACTTCACCACCCTAGTTCAGACACAGCTATATGCAAATCAGTCTTGACCCTGTGCCTGATGGGAACATTCCAGCCTGAACTTTCAAGCCATGTCTTCCCTGGACCGGAAACAAGCATCCTGGGACCAGTTTCGGGCTAACAGCCCTCATCAGCCAGGCTAGTTTGAATCCAGTGGCACAGTGAGCAAGAGACCCACGTCTGGGCATACCCTGCCAACTCAGGGCGAACAAAGCAAACACAAGGAGATGATGGACGGAGGACTGAAACTTTTCGGACACTCATCCCCAGTCACAGATCTGGGTTGATTCCACCATCGTTCTTTACCTCACTTCACCACCACAGCTCAGACACAGCTATATTCAAATCAGTCTTGACCCTGTGCCTGATGGGAACAGTCCAGCCTGAACTGCCAAACCATGTCTTCCCTGGACCGGAAACAAGCATCCTGGGACTGGTTTCGGGCTAACAGCCCTCGTCAGCCAGGCTAGTTTGAATCCAGTGGTAAAGTGAGCAAGGGACCCACGTCTGGACATCCCCTGCCAACTTAGGGAGAACACAGCAAACACAAGGAGATGATGGACGAAGCACTGAAACTTTTCAGACACTCATCCCCAGTCACAGATCTGGGTTGAATCCATCATCGTTCTTTAGCTCACTTCACCACCCCAGTTCAGACACAGCTATTTGCAAATGAGTCTTGACCCTGTGCCTCATGGGAACAGTCCAGCCCGAACTGCCTAGCCATGTCTTCCCTGGACCAGAAGCAAGCATCCTGGGACCGGTTTCAGGCTAACAGCCCTCATCAGCCAGGCTGGCTTGATTACAGTTGCAAAGTGAGCAAGGGACCCATGTTTGGGCATACCCTGCCAACTTAGGGCGAACAAAGCAAACACAAGGAGATGATGGACGGAGCGCTGAAACTTTTCAGACACTCACCCCCAGTCACTGATCTGGGTTGAATCCATCATCATTCTTTAGCTCACTTCACCACCCTAGTTCAGACACAGCTATATGCAAATCAGTCTTGACCCTGTGCCTGATGGGAACATTACAGCCCAAACTGTCAAGCCATGTCTTCCCTGGACCGGAAACAAGCATCCTGGGACGGGTTTCGGGCTAACAGCCCTCATCAGCCAGGCTAGTTTGAATCCAGTGACAAAGTGAGCAAGAGACCCACGTCTGGGCATACCCTGCCAACTTAGGGCGAACAAAACAAACACAAGGAGATGATGAACGGAGGACTGAAACTTTTCAGACACTCACCCACAGTCACAGATATGGGTTAAATCCATCATCGTTCTTTAGCTCACTTCGCCACCCAAATTCAGACACAGCTATATGCAAATCAGTCCTGACACTGTGCCTTATAGAAACAGTCTAGCCTGAACTGCCAAGCCATGTCTTCCCCGGACAGATACGAAGCATCCTGGGACCAGTTTTGGGCTAACAGCCCTCATCAGCCAGGCTAGCTTGAATCCTGTGGCAAAGTGAGCAAGGGACCCACGACTGGGTGTACCCTGCGAACTTAGGGTGAACAAAGCAAACACAAGGAGTTGATGGACGGAGCTCTGAAACTTTTCAGACACTCACCCCAAGTCACAGCTCTGGGTTGAATCCATCATCGTTCATTAGTTCACTTTCCCACCCCAGTTCAGACACAGCTATATGCAAATCATTCTTGACCCTGTGCCTCATGGGAACAGTCCAGCCCGAACTGCCAAGCCATGTCTTCCCTGGACCGGAAACAAGCATCCTGGCACCGGTTTTGGGCTAACAGCCCTCATCAGCCAGGCTAGCTTGAATCCAGTGGAAAAGTGAGCAAGAGACACACGTCTGGGCATACCTTGCCAACTTATGGCGAACAAAGCAAACACAAGGAGATGATGGATGGAGCGCTGATGCTTTTCAGACACTCACCCCCAGTCACAGATCTGTGTTGAATCCATCATCGTTCTTTATCTCACTTTGCCACCCCAGTTCAGACAGAGCTATATGCAAATCAGTCTTGACCTTGTGCCGGATGGGAACATTCCAGCCCGAACTGTCAAGCCATGTCTTCCCTGGACCGGAAACAAGCATCTTGGGACCGGTTTCGGGCTAACAGCCCTCGTCAGCCAGGCTAGTTTGAATCCAGTGGTAAAGTGAGCAAGGGACCCAGGTCTGGGCATACCCTGCCAACTTAGGGCGAACAAAGCAAACACAAGGAGATGATGGACGGAGCGCTGAAACTTTTCAGACACTCACCCCCAGTCACAGATCTGGGTTGAATCCATGATCGTTCTTTAGCTCACTTCGCCACCCCAGTTCAGACACAGCTATTTGCAAATCAGTCTTGACCCACTGCCTCATGGGAACAGTCCAGCCCGAACTGCCTAGCCATGTCTTCCCTAGACCAGAAACAAGCATCCTGGGACCGTATTTGGGCTAACAGCCCTCATCAACCAGGCTAGCTTGAATCCGGGGGCAAAGTGAGCAAGGGACCCAGGTCTGGGCATACCCTGATAACTTATGGCGAACAAAGCAAACACAAGGAGTTGATGGATGGAGCGCTGATAGTTTTCAGACACTGAGCCCCAGTCACTGATCTGTGTTTAATCCATCATCGTTCTTTAGCTCACTTCGCCACCCTAGTTCAGACACAGCTATATGCAAATCGGTCTTGATCCTGTGCTTGATGAGAACATTCCAGCCTGAACTGTCAAGCCATGTCTTCGCTGGTCCGGAAACAAGCATCCTGGGACCGGTTTTGGGCTAACAGCCCTCATCAGCCAGGCTAGTTTGAATCCAGTCGCAAAGTGAGCAAGGGACCCACGTATGGCCTTACCCTCCCAACTTAGGGGGAACAAAGCAAACACAAGGAGATGATAGACGGAGCGCTATAACTTTTCAGACACTAACCCCGATTCTCAGCTCTGGGTTGAATCCATCATCGTTCATTAGCTCACTTCGCCACCCCAGTTCAGACACAGCTATATGCAAATCAGTCTTGACCCTGTGCCTCATGGGAATAGTCCAGCCCGAACTGCCAAGCCATGTCTTCCCTGGACCGGAAACAAGCATCCTGGTACCAGTTTTGGGCTAACAGCCCTCATCAACCAAGCTAGCTTGAATCCAGTGGCAAAGTGAGCAAGGGACCCATGTCTGGGCATACCCTGCTAACGAATGGCGAACAAATCAAACACAAGGAGATGATGGATGGACCGCTGATACTTTTCAGACACTCACCCCCAGTCACAGATCTGGGTTGAATCCATCATCGGTCTTTAGCTCACTTCGCCACCCCAGTTCAGACACAGCTATATGCAAATCAGTCTTGACCCTGTGCCTCATGTGAACAGTCCAGCCCAAACTGCCAAGCCATGTCTTACCTGGACCGGAAAAAAGCATCCTGGGATCTGTTTTGGGCTAACAGCCCTCATCAGCCAAGCTAGATTGAATCCAGTGACAAAGTGAGGAAGGGACCGACGTCTGGGCATACACTGCTAACTTATGGCGAACAAAGCAAACACAAGGAGATGATGGATGGAGCGCTGATACTTTTCAGACACTTACCCCCAGTCACAGATCTGTGTTGAATCCATCATCGTTCTTTATCTCACTTTGCCACCCCAGTTCAGACACAGCTATATGCAAATCAGCCTTGACCCTGTGCCTGATGGGAACAGTCCAGCCCGAACTGTCAAGCCATGTCTTCCCTGGACCGGAAACAAGCATCCTGGGACCGGTTTCGGGCTAACAGCCCTCATCAGCCAAGCTAGCTTGAATCCAGTGGCAAAGTGAGCAAGGGACACACGTCTGGGCATACCCTGCCAACTTATGGCGAACAAAGCAAACAAAAGGAGATGATGGATGGAGCACTGATACTTTTCAGACATTCACCCCCAGTCACAGATCTGTGTTGAATCCATCATCATTCTTTATCTCACTTTGCCACCCCAGTTCAGACAGAGCTATATGCAAATCAGTCTTGACCTTGTGCCTGATGGGAAGATTCCAGCCCGAACTGTCAAGCCATGTCTTCCCTGGACCGGAAACAAGCATCCTGGGACCGGTTTCGGGCTAACAGCCCTCGTCAGCCAGGCTAGTTTGAATCCAGTGGTAAAGTGAGCAAGGGACCCAGGTCTAGGCATACCCTGCCAACTTAGGGAGAACAAAGCCAACACAAGGAGATGATGGACAGAGCGCTGACACTTTTCAGACACTCACCCCCAGTCACGGATCTGGGTTGAATCCATTATCGTTCTTTAGCTCACTTCGCCACCCCAGTTCAGAAACAGCTATTTGCAAATCAGTCTTGACCCAGTGCCTCATGGGAACAGTCCAGCCCAAACTGCCTAGCCATGTCTTCCCTGGACCGGAAGCAAGCATCCTGGGACCGGTTTCGGGCTAACAGCCCTCATCAGCCAGGCTAATTTGAATCCAGTGGTAAAGTGAGCAAGGGACCCACGTCTGGGCATACCCTGCCAACTTAGGGCGAACAAAGCAAACACAAGGAAATGATGGACGGAGCGCTGAAACTTTTCAGACACTCACCCCCAGTCACAGATCTGGGTTGAATCCATTATCGTACTTTAGCTCACTTCGCCACCCCAGTTCAGACACAGCTATTTGCAAATAAGTCTTGACCCACTGCCTCATGGGAACAGTCCAGCCCAAACTGCCTAGCCATGTCTTCCCTGGACCAGAAACAAGCATCCTGGGACCGTATTTGGGCTAACAGCCCTCATCAACCAGGCTAGCTTGAATCCGGGGGCAAAGTGAGCAAGGGACCCATGTCTGGGCATACCCTGCTAACTTATGGCGAACAAAGCACACACAAGGAGTTGATGGATGGAGCGCTGATAGTTGTCAGACACTCAGCCCCAGTCACTGATCTGTGTTGAGTCCATCATCGTTCTTTAGCTCACTTCGCCACCCTAGTTCAGACACAGCTATATGCAAATCAGTCTTGATCCTGTGCTTGATGGGAACATTCCAGCCTGAACTGTCAAGCCATGTCTTCGCTGGACCGGAAACAAGCATCCTGTGACCGGTTTTGGGCTAACAGCCCTCATCAGCCAGGCTAGTTTGAATCCAGTCGCAAAGTGAGCAAGGGACCCACGTCTGGCCTTACCCTGCCAACTTAGGGGGAACAAAGCAAACACAAGGAGATGATGAACGGAGGGCTGAAACTTTTCAGACACTCATCCCCAGTCACAGATCTGGGTTGAATCCATCATCGTTCTTTAGCTCACTTCGCCACCCCAGTTCAGACACAGCTATATGCATCTCAGTCTTGACACAGTGCGTCATGGCAACAGTCCAGCCTGAACTGCCAAGCCATGTCTTTCCTGGACCAGAAGCAAGCATCCTGGGACCAGTTTCGGGCTAACAGCCCTCATCAGCCAGGCTGGCTTGAATCCAGTGGCAAAGTGGGCAAGGGGCCCACATCTGGGCATACCCTGAAAAATAAGGGCGAACAAAGCAAACACAAGGAGATGATAGATGGAGCGCTATAACTTTTCAGACACTAACCCCCATTCTCAGCTCTGGGTTGAATCCATCATCGTTCATTAGCTCACTTCGCCACCCCAGTTCAGACACAGCTATATGCAAATCAGTCTTGACCCTGTGCCTCATGAGAATAGTCCAGCCCGAACTGCCAAGCCATGTCTTCCCTGGACCAGAAACAAGCATCCTGGTACCGGTTTTGGGCTAACAGCCCTCATCAGCCAAGCTAGCTTGAATCCAGTGGCAAAGTGAGCAAGGGACCCACGTCTGGGCATACCCTGCTAACGAATGGCGAACAAATCAAACACAAGGAGATGATGGATGGAGCGCTGATACTTTTCAGACACTCACCCCCAGTCACTGATCTTTGTTGAATCCATCATCGTTCTTTAGCTCACTTCGCCACCCCAGTGCAGACACAGGTATATGCAAATCAGTCTTGACCCTGTGCCTCATGGGAATAGTCCAGCCCGAACTGCCAAGCCATGTCTTCCCTGGACCGGAAACAAGCATCCTGGTTCCAGTTTTGGGCTAACAGCCCTCATCAGCCAAGCTAGCTTGAATCTAGTGGCAAAGTGAGCAAGGGACCCACGTCTGGTCATACCCTGCCAACTTAGGGCTAACAAAGCAAACACAAGGAGATGATGGACGGAGGGCTGAAACTTTTCAGATACTCATCCCCAGTCACAGATCTGGGTTGAATCCATCATCGGTCTTTAGCTCACTTCGCCACCCCAGTTCAGACACAGCTATATGCAAATCAGTCTTGACCCTGTGCCTCATGGGAACAGTCCAGCCCAAACTGCCAAGCCATGTCTTCCCTGGACTGGAAAAAAGCATCCTGGGACCTGTTTTGGGCTAACAGCCCTCATCAGCCAAGCTAGATTGAATCCAGTGACAAAGTGAGCAAGGGACCCACGTCTGGGCATACACTGATAACTTATGGCGAACAAAGCAAACACAAGGAGATGATGGATGGATCGCTGATGCTTTTCAGACACTTACCCCCAGTCACAGATCTGTGTTGAATCCATCATCGTTCTTTATCTCACTTTGCCACCCCAGTTCAGACACAGCTATATGCAAATCAGTCTTGACCCTGTGCCTGATGGGAACAGTCCAGCCCGAACTGTCAAGCCATGTCTTCCCTGGACCGGAAACAAGCATCCTGGGACCGGTTTCGGGCTAACAGCCCTCATCAGCCAAGCTAGCTTGAATCCAGTGGCAAAGTGAGCAAGGGACCCACGTCTGGGTATACCCTGCCAACTTAGGGCGAACAAAGCAAACACAAGGAGATGATCGACGGAGCGCTGAAACTTTTCAGACACTCATCCCCAGTCACAGATCTGGGTTAAATCCATCATCGTTCTTTAGCTCACTTCACCACCCCAGTTCAGATACAGCTATATGCAAATCAGTCTTGACCCTGTGCCTGATGGGAACAGTAGAGCCTGAACTGCCAAGCCATGTCTTCCCTGGACTGGAAGCAAGCATCCTGGGACCGGTTTCAGACTAACAGCCCTCATTAGCCAGGCTAGCTAGGAACCATTGGCAAAGTGAGCAAGGGAACCACGTCTGAGCATTCCCTGCCAACTTAGGGTGAACAAAGCAAACACAAAGAGATGATGGATGGAGCGCTAAAACTTTTCAGACACTCACCCACAGTCACAGATCTGGGTTAAATCCATCATCGTTCTTTAGCTTACTTCGCCACCCCAATTCAGACACAGCTATATGCAAATCAGTCTTGACCCTGTGCCTTATGGAAACAGTCCAGCCCGAACTGCCAAGCCATGTCTTCCCTGGAAAGGAACCAAGCATCCTGGGACCGGTTTTGGGCTAGCAGCCCTCATCAGCCAGGCTAGCTTGAATCCAGTGGCAAAGTGAGCACGGGACCCACGTCTGGGCGTACCCTGCCAACTTAGGGCGAACAAAGCCAACACAGGGAGATGATGGACAGAGCGCTGAAACTTTTCAGACACTCACCCCCAATCACAGCTTTGGGTTGAATCCATCATCGTTCATTAGTTCACTTTCCCACCCCAGTTCAGACAAAGCTATATGCAAATCAGTCTTGACCCTGTGCCTCATGGGAACAGTCCAGCCCGAACTGTCAAGCCATGCCTTCCCTTGACCAGAAACAAGCATCCTGGGACCGGTTTCGGGCTAACAGCCCTCGTCAGCCAGGCTAGTTTGAATCCAGTGGTAAAGTGAGCAAGGGACCCAGTTCTTGGCATACCTTGCCATCTTAGGGCGAACAAAGCAAACACAAGGAGATGATGGATTGAGCGCTGATACTTTTCAGACACTCACCCCCAGTCACAGATCTGAGTTGAATCCATTACCGTTCTTTAGCTCACTTTGCCACCCCAGTTCAGACACAGCTATATGCAAATCAGTCTTGACCCTGTGCCTCATGGGAATAGTCCAGCCCGAACTGCCAAGCCATATCTTCCCTGGACCGGAAACAAGCATCCTGGTACCAGTTTTGGGCTAACAGCCCTCATCAGCCAGGCTAGCTTGAATCCAGTGGCAAAGTGAGAAAGGGACCCATATCTGGACATACCCTGCTAACGAATGGCGAACAAATCAAACACAAGGAGATGATGGATGGACCGCTGATACTTTTCAGACACTCGCCCTCAGTCACAGATCTGGGTTAAATCCATCATCGGTCTTTAGCTCACTTTGCCACCCCAGTTCAGACACAGCTATATGCAAATCAGTCTTGACCCTGTGCCTCATGGGAACAGTCCAGCCTGAACTGCCAAGCCATGTCTTCCCTGGACAGTAACCAAGCATCCTGGGACCAGTTTCGGGCTAACAGCCCTCATCAGCCAGGCTAGCTTGAATCCAGTGGCAAAGTGAGCAAGGGACCCACGTCTGGGCGTACCCTGCCAACTTAGGGCGAACAAAGCAAACACAAGGAGATGATGGACGAAGCGCTATAACTTTTCAGACACTAACCCCCATTCTCAGCTCTGGGTTGAATCCATCATCGTTCATTAGCTCACTTCGCCACCCCAGTTCAGACACAACTATATGCAAATCAGTCTTGAACCTGTGCCTCATGGGAATAGTCCAGCCCAAACTGCCAAGCCATATCTTCCCTGGACCGGAAACAAGCCTCCTGGTACCAGTTTTGGGCTAACAGCCCTCATCAACCAAGCTAGCTTGAATCCAGTGGCAAAGTGAGAAAGGGACCCTTGTCTGGGCATACCCTGCTAACGAATGGCGAACAAATCAAACACAAGGAGATGATGGATGGACCGCTGATACTTTTCAGACACTCACCCTCAGTCACAGATCTGGGTTAAATCTAGGGGTGGGCGGAATTTGCGTAATCGCGCTACGCAAAGCTCCGCGAAACGGTAAAAAATCTCCGCGAGCACGCAAAAGTTCCGCGAACACGCGGAATTGCTCGTTCCGCCCGTTCGCGATGCTTTTTTCCTGTTCGCGAACGCTGTTTGCGTGCTCGGGGAGAAATATCTCGCGAACATGCATTTTGAAGGCGCGAACAACCAAAAAACTCCGCGAAGTCGCGGATCGCAGAATTTTTGGCAATTTCGCGTTCTCCGCGGAACGCGAAATTACCCAAATTCCGCAAATTCCGCGAGCGGAACGGAATTTACCACCCAGGCCTAGTTAAATCCATCATCAGTCTTTAGCTCACTTTGCCACCCCAGTTCAGACACAGCTATATGCAAATCAGTCTTGACCCTGTGCCTCATGGGAACAGTCCAGCCTGAACTGCCAAGCCATGTCTTCCCTGGACAGTAACCAAGAATCCTGGGACCAGTTTCGGGCTAACATCCCTCATCAGCCAGGCTAGCTTGAATCCAGTGGCAAAGTGAGCAAGGGACCCACGTCTGGGCGTACCCTGCCAACTTAGGGCGAACAAAGCAAACACAAGGAGATGATGGACGGAGCTCTGAAACTTTTCAGACACTCACCCCCAGTCACAGCTCTGGGTTGAATCCATCATCGTTCATTAGTTCACTTTCCCACCCCAGATCAGACACAGCTATATGCAAATCATTCTTGACCCTGTGCCTCATGGGAACAGTCCAGCCCGAACTGCCAAGCCATATCTTCCCTGGACCGGAAACAAGCATCCTGGCACCAGTTTTGGGCTAACAGCCCTCATCAGCCAGGCTAGCTTGAATCCAGTGGCAAAGTGAGCAAGGGACACACGTCTGGGAATACCCTGCCAAATTATGGCGAACAAAGCAAACACAAGGAGATGATGGATGGAGCGCTGATACTTTTCAGACACTCACCCCCAATCACAGATCTGTGTCGAATCCATCATCGTTCTTTATCTCACTTTGCCACCCCAGTTCAGACAGAGCTATATGCAAATCAGTCTTGACCTTGTGCCTGATGGGAACATTCCAGCCCGAACTGTCAAGCCATGTCTTCCCTGGACTGGAAACAAGCATCCTGGGACCGGTTTCGGGCTAACAGCCCTCGTCAGCCAGGCTAGTTTGAATCCAGTGGTAAAGTGAGCAAGGGACCCAGGTCTGGGCATACCCTGCCAACTTAGGGAGAACAAAGCTAACACAAGGAGATGATGGACAGAGCGCTGAAACTTTTCAGACACTCACCCCCAGTCACGGATCTGGGTTGAATCAATTATCGTTCTTTAGCTCACTTCGCCACCCCAGTTCAGACACAGCTATTTGCAAATCAGTCTTGACCCAGTGCCTCATGGGAACAGTCCAGCCCGAACTGCCTAGCCATGTCTTCCCTGGACCGGATTCAAGCATCCTGGGACCGGTTTCGGGCTAACAGCCCTCATCAGCCAGGCTAGTTTGAATCCAGTGGTAAAGTGAGCAAGGGACCCTCGTCCTGGCATACCCTGCCAACTTAGGGCAAACAAAGCAAACACAAGGAGATGATGGACGGAGCGCTGAAACTTTTCAGACACTCACCCCCAGTGACAGATCTGGGTTGAATCCATTAATGTTCTTTAGCTCACTTCGCCACCCCAGTTCAGACACAGCTATTTGAAAATCAGTCTTGACCCACTGCCTCATGGGAACAGTCCAGCCCGAACTGCCTAGCCATGTCTTCCCTGGACCAGAAACAAGCATTCTGGGACCGTATTTGGGCTAACAGCCCTCATCAACCAGGCTAGCTTGAATCCGGGGGCAAAGTGAGCAAGGGACCCATGTCTGGGCATACCCTCCTAACGATTGGCGAACAAATCAAACACAAGGAGATGATGGATGGACCGCTGATACTTTTCAGACACTCACCCTCAGTCACAGATCTGGGTTAAATCCATCATCGGTCTTTAGCTCACTTCGCCACCACAGTTCAGACACAGCTATATGGAAATCAGTCTTGACCCTGTGCGTCATGGGAACAGTCCAGCCTGAACTGCCAAGCATGTCTTCCCTGGACAGTAACCAAGCATCCTGGGACCAGTTTCGGGCTAACAGCCCTCATCAGCCAGGCTAGCTTGAATCCAGTGGCAAAGTGAGCAAGGGACCCACGTCTGGGCGTACCCTGCCAACTTAGGGCGAACAAAGCAAACACAAGGAGATGATGTACGGAGCTCTGAAACTTTTCAGACACTCACCCCCAGTCACAGATCTGTGTTGAATCCATCATCGTTCTTTATCTCACTTTGCCACCCCAGTTCAGACAGAGCTATATGCAAATCAGTCTTGACCTTGTGCCTGATGGGAACATTCCAGCCCGAACTGTCAAGCCATGTCTTCCCTGGACCGGAAACAAGCATCCTGGGACCGGTTTCGGGCTAACAGCCCTCATCAGCCAGGCTAGCTTGAATCCAGTGGCAAAGTGAGCAAGGGACACACGTCTGGGAATACCCTGCCAAATTATGGCGAACAAAGCAAACACAAGGAGATGATGGATGGAGCGCTGATACTTTTCAGACACTCACCCCCAATCACAGATCTGTGTCGAATCCATCATCGTTCTTTATCTCACTTTGCCACCCCAGTTCAGACAGAGCTATATGCAAATCAGTCTTGACCTTGTGCCTGATGGGAACATTCCAGCCCGAACTGTCAAGCCATGTCTTCCCTGGACTGGAAACAAGCATCCTGGGACCGGTTTCGGGCTAACAGCCCTCGTCAGCCAGGCTAGTTTGAATCCAGTGGTAAAGTGAGCAAGGGACCCAGGTCTGGGCATACCCTGCCAACTTAGGGAGAACAAAGCTAACACAAGGAGATGATGGACAGAGCGCTGAAACTTTTCAGACACTCACCCCCAGTCACGGATCTGGGTTGAATCAATTATCGTTCTTTAGCTCACTTCGCCACCCCAGTTCAGACACAGCTATTTGCAAATCAGTCTTGACCCAGTGCCTCATGGGAACAGTCCAGCCCGAACTGCCTAGCCATGTCTTCCCTGGACCGGATTCAAGCATCCTGGGACCGGTTTCGGGCTAACAGCCCTCATCAGCCAGGCTAGTTTGAATCCAGTGGTAAAGTGAGCAAGGGACCCTCGTCCTGGCATACCCTGCCAACTTAGGGCAAACAAAGCAAACACAAGGAGATGATGGACGGAGCGCTGAAACTTTTCAGACACTCACCCCCAGTGACAGATCTGGGTTGAATCCATTAATCTTCTTTAGCTCACTTCGCCACCCCAGTTCAGACACAGCTATTTGAAAATCAGTCTTGACCCACTGCCTCATGGGAACAGTCCAGCCCGAACTGCCTAGCCATGTCTTCCCTGGACCAGAAACAAGCATTCTGGGACCGTATTTGGGCTAACAGCCCTCATCAACCAGGCTAGCTTGAATCCGGGGGCAAAGTGAGCAAGGGACCCATGTCTGGGCATACCCTCCTAACGATTGGCGAACAAATCAAACACAAGGAGATGATGGATGGACCGCTGATACTTTTCAGACACTCACCCTCAGTCACAGATCTGGGTTAAATCCATCATCGGTCTTTAGCTCACTTCGCCACCACAGTTCAGACACAGCTATATGGAAATCAGTCTTGACCCTGTGCGTCATGGGAACAGTCCAGCCTGAACTGCCAAGCATGTCTTCCCTGGACAGTAACCAAGCATCCTGGGACCAGTTTCGGGCTAACAGCCCTCATCAGCCAGGCTAGCTTGAATCCAGTGGCAAAGTGAGCAAGGGACCCACGTCTGGGCGTACCCTGCCAACTTAGGGCGAACAAAGCAAACACAAGGAGATGATGTACGGAGCTCTGAAACTTTTCAGACACTCACCCCCAGTCACAGATCTGTGTTGAATCCATCATCGTTCTTTATCTCACTTTGCCACCCCAGTTCAGACAGAGCTATATGCAAATCAGTCTTGACCTTGTGCCTGATGGGAACATTCCAGCCCGAACTGTCAAGCCATGTCTTCCCTGGACCGGAAACAAGCATCCTGGGACCGGTTTCGGGCTAACAGCCCTCGTCAGCCAGGCTAGTTTGAATCCAGTGGTAAAGTGAGCAAGGGACCCAGGTCTGGGCATACCCTGCCAACTTAGGGAGAACAAAGCTAACACAAGGAGATGATGGACAGAGCGCTGAAACTTTTCAGACACTCACCCCCAGTCATGGATCTGGGTTGAATCAATTATCGTTCTTTAGCTCACTTCGCCACCCCAGTTCAGACACAGCTAATTGCAAATCAGTTTTGACCCAGTGCCTCATGGGAACAGTCCAGCCCGAACTGCCTAGCCATGTCTTCCCTGGACCGGATTCAAGCATCCTGGGACCGGTTTCGGGCTAACAGCCCTCATCAGCCAGGCTAGTTTGAATCCAGTGGTAAAGTGAGCAAGGGACCCACGTCCTGGCATACCCTGCCAACTTAGGGCGAACAAAGCAAACACAAGGAGATGATGGACGGAGCGCTGAAACTTTTCAGACACTCACCCCCAGTCACAAATCTGGGTTGAATCCATTATCGTTCTTTAGCTCACTTTGCCACCCCAGTTCAGACACAGCTATTTGCAAATCAGTCTTGACCCACTGCCTCATGGGAACAGTCCAGCCCGAACTGCCTAGCCATGTCTTCCCTGGACCAGAAACAAGCATTCTGGGACCGTATTTGGGCTAACAGCCCTCATCAACCAGGCTAGCTTGAATCCGGGGGCAAAGTGAGCAAGGGACCCAGGTCTGGGCATACCCTGCTAACTTATGGCGAACAAAGCAAACACAAGGAGTTGATGGATGGAGCGCTGATAGTTTTCAGACACTCAGCCCCAGTCACTGATCTGTGTTTAATCCATCATCGTTCTTTAGCTCACTTCGCTACCCTAGGTCAGACACAGCTATATGCAAATCAGTCTTGATCCTGTGCTTGATGAGAACATTCCAGCCTGAACTGTCAAGCCAAGTCTTCGCTGGACCGGAAACAAGCATCCTGGGACCGGTTTTGGGCTAACAGCCCTCATCAACCAGGCTAGTTTGAATCCAGTCGCAAAGTGAGCAAGGGACCCACGTCTGGCCTTACCCTGCCAACTTAGGGGGAACAAAGCAAACACAAGGAGATGATGAACGGAGGGCTGAAACTTTTCAGACACTCATCCCCAGTCACAGATCTGAGTTGAATCCATCATCGTTCTTTAGCTCACTTCGCCACCCCAGTTCAGACACATCTATATGCAAATCAGTCTTGACACAGTGCCTCATGGCAACAGTCCAGCCTGAACTACCAAGCCATGTCTTTCCTGGACCGGAAGCAAGCATCCTGGGACCAGTTTCGGGCTAACAGCCCTCATCAGCCAGGCTGGCTTGAATCCAGTGGCAAAGTGGGCAAGGGGCCCACATCTCGCATACCCTGCCAAATTAGGGCAAACAAAGCAAACACAAGGAGATGATGGACGGAGCGCTGAAACTTTTCAGACACTCACCGCAGTCAAAGATCTGGGTTGAATCCATCATCATTCTTTAGCTCACTTCGCCACCCCAGTTCAGACACAGCTATTTGCAAATCAGTCTTGACCCTGTGCCTCATGGGAACAGTCCAGCCCGATCTGCCTAGCCATGTCTTCCCTGGACCGGAAGCAAGCATCCTGGGACCGGTTTCAGGCTAACAACCCTCATCATCCAGGCTAACTTGAATACAGTGGCAAAGTGAGCAAGGGACCCATGTTTGGGCATACCCTGCCAACTTAGGGCGAACAAAGCAAACACAAGGAGATGATAGATGGAGCGCTATAACTTTTCAGACACTCACCCCCAGTCACAGCTCTGGGTTGAATCGATCATCATTCTTTAGCTCACTTCGCCACCCCAGTTCAGACACAGCTATATGAAAATCAGTCTTGACCCTGTGCCTCATGGGAAGATTGCAGCCTGAAAAGCCAAGCCATGTCAGCCCTGGACTGGAAACAAGCATGCTGGGACCGTTTGTGGGCTAACAGCCCTCATCAGCCAGGCTAGCTTGAATCCAGTGGCAAAGTGAGCAAGGGACCCATATCTGGGCATACCCTGCTAACGAATGGAGAACAAAGCAAACACAAGGAGATGATGGATGGAGCGCTGATACTTTTCAGACACTCACCCACAGTCACTGATCTGTGTTGAATCCATCATCGTTCTTTAACTCACTTCGCCACCCCAGTACAGACACAGCTATATGCAAATCAGTCTTGACCCTGTTCCTCATGGGAATAGTCCAGCCCGAACTGCCAAGCCATGTCTTCCCTGTACCGGAAACAAGCATCCTGGTACCGGTTTTGGGCTAACATCCCTCATCAGCCAAGCTAGCTTGAATCCAGTGGCAAAGTGAGCAAGGGACTCACGTCTGGGCATACCCTGCCAACTTAGGGCGAACAAAGCAAACACATGGAGATGATGGACGGAGGGCTGAAACTTTTCAGACACTCATCCCCAGTCACAAATCTCGTCTGAAACCATCATCGGTCTTTAGCTCACTTCGCCATCCCAGTTCAGACACAGATATATGCAAATCAGTCTTGACCCTGTGCCTCATGGGAACAGTTCAGCCCGAACTGCCAAGCCATGTCTTCCCTGGACCGGAAACATGCATCCTGGGACCGGTTTTGGGCTAACAGCACTCATCAGCCAAGCTAGCTTGAATCCAGTGGCAAAGTGAGCAAGGGACCGATGTCTGGGCATACACTGCTAACTTATGGCGAGCAAAGCAAACACAAGGAGATGATGGAGGGAGCGCTGATACTTTTTAGACACTCACCCCCAGTCACAGATCTGTGTTGAATCCATCATCGTTCTTTATCTCACTTTGCCACTCCAGTTCAGACACAGCTATATGCAAATCAGTGTTGACCCTGTGCCTGATGGGAACAGTCTGCCTGAACAGTCAATCCATGTCTTCCCTGGACCGGAAACAAGCATCCTGGGACCGGTTTCAGGCTAACAGCCCTCATCAGCCAGACTAGTTTGAATCCAGTGGAAAAGTGAGCAAGGGACCCACATCTGGGCATACCCTGCCAACTTAGGGCGAACAAAGCAAACACAAGGAGATGATGGATGGAGGGCTGAAACTTTTCAGACACTTGTCCCTTGTCACAGATCAGCGTTGAATCCATCATCGTTCTTTACCTCACTTCACCACCCCAGTTCAGACACAGCTATATGCAAATCAGTCTTGACCCTGTGCCTCATTTGAACAGTCCAGCCCAAACTGCCAAGCCATGTTTTCCCTGGACCGGAAACAAGCATCCTGGGACCTGTTTTGGGCTAACAACTCTCATCAGCCAAGCTAGATTGAATCCAGTGGCAAAGTGAGCAAGGGACCCACGTCTGGGCATACACTGCTAACTTATGGCGAACAAAGCAAACACAAGGAGATGATGGATGGAGCGCTGATACTTTTCAGACACTCACCCCCAGTCACAGATCTGTGTTGAATCCATCATCATTCTTTATCTCACTTTGCCACCCCAGTTTAGACACAGCTATATGCAAATCAGTCTTGACCCTGTGCCTGATGGGAACAGTCCAGCCCAAACTGTCAAGCCATGTCTTCCCTGGACCGGGAACAAGCATCCTGGGACCGGTTTCCGGCTACCAGCCCTCTTCAGCCAGGCTAGTTTGAATCCAGTGGTAAAGCGAGCAAGGGACCCACGTCTGGGCATACCCTGCCAACTTAGGGCAAACAAAGCAAACACAAGGCGATGATGGACGGAGCGCTGAAACTTTTCAGACACTCACCCCAGTCACAGATCTGGGTTGAATCCATCGTCGTTCTTTAGCTCACTTCGCCACTCCAGTTCAGACACAGCTATTTGCAAATCAGTCTTGACCCTGGCCTCATGGGAACAGTCCAGCCCGAACTGCCTAGCCATGTCTTCCCTGGACCGGAAGCAAGCATCCTGGGACCGGTTTCAGGCTAACAACCCTCATCAGCCAGGCTAGCTTGAATACAGTGGCAAAGTGAGCAAGGGACCCATGTTTGGGCATACCCTGCCAACTTAGGGCGAACAAAGCAAACACAAGGAGATGATAGATGGAGCGCTATAACTTTTCAGACACTCACCCCCAGTCACAGCTCTCGGTTGAATCCATCATCATTCTTTAGCTCACTTCGCCACCCCAGTTCAGACACAGCTATATGAAAATCAGTCTTGACCCTGTGCCTCATGGGAAGATTGCAGCCTGAAAAGCCAACCTATGTCAGCCCTGGACCGGAAACAAGCATGCTGGGACCGTTTGTGGGCTAACAGCCCTCATCAGCCAGGCTAGCTTGAATCCAGTGGCAAAGTGAGCAAGGGACCCATGTCTGGGCATACCCTGCTAACGAATGGAGAACAAAGCAAACACAAGGAGATGATGCATGGAGCGCTGATACTTTTCAGACACTCACCCACAGTCACTGATCTGTGTTGAATCCATCATCGTTCTTTAGCTCACTTCGCCACCCCAGTACAGCCACAGCTATATGCAAATCAGTCTTGACCCTGTTCCTCATGGGAATAGTCCAGCCCGAACTGCCAAGCCATGTCTTCCCTGTACCGGAAACAAGCATCCTGGTACCGGTTTTGGGCTAACATCCCTCATCAGCCAAGCTAGCTTGAATCCAGTGGCAAAGTGAGCAAGGGACTCACGTCTGGGCATACCCTGCCAACTTAGGGCGAACAAAGCAAACACATGGAGATGATGGACGGAGGGCTGAAACTTTTCAGACACTCATCCCCAGTCACAGATCTGGTCTGAAACCATCATCGGTCTTTAGCTCACTTCGCCATCCCAGTTCAGACACAGATATATGCAAATCAGTCTTGACCCTGTGCCTCATGGGAACAGTTCAGCCCGAACTGCCAAGCCATGTCTTCCCTGGACCGGAAACAAGCATCCTGGGACCGGTTTAGGGCTAACAGCCCTCATCAGCCAAGCTAGCTTGAATCCAGTGGCAAAGTGAGCAAGGGACCGATGTCTGGGCATACACTGCTAACTTATGGCGAGCAAAGCAAACACAAGGAGATGATGGAGGGAGCGCTGATACTTTTTAGACACTCACCCCCAGTCACAGATCTGTGTTGAATCCATCATCGTTCTTTATCTCACTTTGCCACTCCAGTTCAGACACAGCTATATGCAAATCAGTGTTGACCCTGTGCCTGATGGGAACAGTCTGCCTGAACAGTCAATCCATGTCTTCCCTGGACCGGAAACAAGCATCCTGGGACCGGTTTCAGGCTAACAGCCCTCATCAGCCAGACTAGTTTGAATCCAGTGGAAAAGTGAGCAAGGGACCCACATCTGGGCATACGCTGCCAACTTAGGGCGAACAAAGCAAACACAAGGAGATGATGGATGGAGGGCTGAAACTTTTCAGACACTTGTCCCTTTTCACAGATCAGCGTTGAATCCATCATCGTTCTTTACCTCACTTCACCACCCCAGTTCAGACACAGCTATATGCAAATCAGTCTTGAACCTGTGCCTCATTTGAACAGTCCAGCCCAAACTGCCAAGCCATGTTTTCCCTGGACCGGAAACAAGCATCCTGGGACCTGTTTTGGGCTAACAACTCTCATCAGCCAAGCTAGATTGAATCCAGTGGCAAAGTGAGCAAGGGACCCACGTCTGGGCATACACTGCTAACTTATGGCGAACAAAGCAAACACAAGGAGATGATGGATGGAGCGCTGATACTTTTCAGACACTCACCCCCAGTCACAGATCTGTGTTGAATCCATCATCATTCTTTATCTCACTTTGCCACCCCAGTTTAGACACAGCTATATGCAAATCAGTCTTGACCCTGTGCCTGATGGGAACAGTCCAGCCCGAACTGTCAAGCCATGTCTTCCCTGGACCGGCAACAAGCATCCTGGGACCGGTTTCCGGCTACCAGCCCTCGTCAGCCAGGCTAGTTTGAATCCAGTGGTAAAGCGAGCAAGGGACCCATCTGGGCATACCCTGCCAACTTAGGGCAAACAAAGCAAACACAAGGCGATGATGGACGGAGCGCTGAAACTTTTCAGACACTCACCCCAGTCACAGATCTGGGTTGAATCCATCATCGTTCTTTAGCTCACTTCGCCACTCCAGTTCAGACACAGCTATTTGCAAATCAGTCTTGACCCTGTGCCTCATGGGAACAGTCCAGCCCGAACTGCCTAGCCATGTCTTCCCTGGACCGGAAGCAAGCATCCTGGGACCGGTTTCAGGCTAACAACCCTCATCAGCCAGGCTAGCTTGAATACAGTGGCAAAGTGAGCAAGGGACCCATGTTTGGGCATACCCTGCCAACTTAGGGCGAACAAAGCAAACACAAGGAGATGATAGATGGAGCGCTATAACTTTTCAGACACTCACCCCCAGTCACAGCCCTGGGTTGAATCCATCATCATTCTTTAGCTCACTTCGCCACCCCAGTTCAGACACAGCTATATGCAAATCAGTCTTGACCCTGTGCCTCATGGGAAGATTGCAGCCTGAAATGCCAAGCCATGTCAGCCCTGGACCGGAAACAAGCATGCTGGGACCGTTTTTGGGCTAACAGCCCTCATCAGCCAGGCTAGCTTGAATCCAGTGGCAAAGTGAGCAAGGGACCCACGTCTGGGCATACCCTGCTAACGAATGGCGAACAAAGCAAACACAAGGAGATGATGGATGGAGCGCTGATACTTTTCAGACACTCACCCCCAGTCACTGATCTGTGTTGATCAATCATCGTTCTTTAGCTCACTTCGCCACCCCAGTACAGTCACAGCTATATGCAAATCAGTCTTGACCCTGTGCCTCATGGGAATAGTCCAGCCCGAACGGCCAAGCCATGTCTTCCCTGTACCGGAAACAAGCATCCTGGTACCGGTTTTGGGCTAACAGCCCTCATCAGCCAAGCTAGCTTGAATCCAGTGGCAAAGTGAGCAAGGGACCCACTTCTGGGCATACCCTGCCAACTTAGGGCAAACAAAGCAAACACAAGGAGATGATGGACAGAGGGCTGAAACTTTTCAGACACTTATCCCCAGTCACAGATCTGGGCTGAAACCATCATCGGTCTTTAGCTCACTTCGCCACCCCAGTTCAGACACAGATATATGCAAATCAGTCTTGACCCTGTGCCTCATGGGAACAGTTCAGCCCGAACTGCCAAGCCATGTCTTCCCTGGACCGGAAACAAGCATCCTGGGACCGGTTTTGGGCTAACAGCCCATGTCAGCCAAGCTAGCTTGAATCCAGTGGCAAAGTGAGCAAGGGACCGATGTCTGGGCATACACTGCTAACTTATGGCGAGCAAAGCAAACACAAGGAGATGATGGATGGAGCGCTGATACTTTTTAGACACTCACCCCCAGTCACAGATCTGTGTTGAATCCATCATCGTTCTTTATCTCACTTTGCCACACCAGTTCAGACACAGCTATATGCAAATCAGTGTTGACCCTGTGCCTGATGGGAACAGCCTGCCTGAACAGTCAATCCATGTCTTCCCTGGACCGGAAACAAGCATCCTGGAACCGGTTTCGGACTAACAGCCCTCGTCAGCCAGGCTAGTTTGAATCCAGTGGTAAAGTGAGCAAGGGACCCACGTCTGGGCATACCCTGCCAACTTAGGGCAAACAAACCAAACACAAGGAGATGATGGACGGAGCGCTGAAACTTTTCAGACACTCACCCCCAGTCACAGATCTGGGTTGAATCCATCATCGTTCTTCAGCTCACTTCACCACCCCAGTTCAGACAAAGCTATTTGCAAATCAGTCTTGACCCTGTGCCTCATGGGAACAGTCCAGCCCAAACTGCATAGCCATGTCTTCCGTGGACCGGAAACAAGCATCCTGGGACCGGTTTCAGGCTAACAGCCCTCATCAGCCAGACTAGTTTGAATCCAGTGGCAAAGTGAGCAAGGGACCAACATCTGGGCATACCCTGCCAACTTAGGGCGAACAAAGCAAACACAAGGAGATGATGGACGGAGGGCTGAAACTTTTCAGACACTTGTCCCCCGTCACAGATCAGCGTTGAATCCATCATCGTTCTTTACCTCACTTCACCACCCCAGTTCAGACACAGCTAAATGCACATCAGTCTTGACCCTGTGCCTCATTTGAACAGTCCAGCCCAAACGGCCAAGCCATGTTTTCCCTGGACCGGAAACAAGCATCCTGGGACCTGTTTTGGGCTAACAACTCTCATCAGCCAAGCTAGATTGAATCCAGTGGCAAAGTGAGCAAGGGACCCACGTCTGGGCATACACTGCTAACTTATGGCGAACAAAGCAAACACAAGGAGATGATGGATGGAGCGCTGATACTTCTCAGACACTTACCCCAGTCACAGATCTGTGTTGAATCCGACATCATTCTTTATCTCACTTTGCCACCCCAGTTTAGACACAGCTATATGCAAATCAGTCTTGACCCTGTGCCTGATGGGAACAGTCCAGCCCGAACTGTCAAGCCATGTCTTCCCTGGACCGGGAACAAGCATCCTGGGACCGGTTTCCGGCTACCAGCCCTCGTCAGCCATGCTAGTTTGAATCCAGTGGTAAAGCGAGCAAGGGACCCACGTCTGGGCATACCCTGCCAACTTAGGGCAAACAAAGCAAACACAAGGCGATGATGGACGGAGCGCTGAAACTTTTCAGACACTCACCCCAGTCACAGATCTGGGTTGAATCCATCATCGTTCTTTAGCTCACTTTGCCACTCCAGTTCAGACACAGCTATTTGCAAATCAGTCTTGACCCTGTGCCTCATGGGAACAGTGCAGCCCGAACTGCCTAGCCATGTCTTCCCTGGACCGGAAGCAAGCATCTTGGGACCGGTTTCAGGCTAACAACCCTCATCAGCCAGGCTAGCTTGAATACAGTGGCAAAGTGAGCAAGGGATCCATGTTTGGGCATACCCTGCCAACTTAGGTCGAACAAAGCAAACACAAGGAGATGATAGATGGAGCGCTATAACTTTTCAGACACTCACCCCCAGTCACAGCTCTGGGTTGAATCCATCATCATTCTTTAGCTCACTTCGCCACCCCTGTTCAGACACAGCTATATGCAAATAAGTCTTGACCCTGTGCCTCATGGGAAGATTGCAGCCTGAAATGCCAAGCCATGTCAGCCCTGGACCAGAAACAAGCATGCTGGGACCGTTTTTGGGCTAACAGCCCTCATCAGAAAGGCTAGCTTGAATCCAGTGGCAAAGTGAGCAAGGGACCCACGTCTGGGCATACCCTGCTAACTGAATGGTGAACAAAGCAAACACAAGGAGATGATGGATGGAGCGCTGATACTTTTCAGACACTCATCCCCAGTCACTGATCTGTGTTGAATCAATCATCGTTCTTTAGCTCACTTCGCCACCCCAGTACAGTCACAGCTATATGCAAATCAGTCTTGACCCTGTGCCTCATGGGAATAGTCCAGCCCGAACTGCCAAGCCATGTCTTCCCTGTACCGGAAACAAGCATCCTGGTACCGGTTTTGGGCTAACAGCCCTCATCAGCCAAGCTAGCTTGAATCCAGAGGCAAAGTGAGCAAGGGACCCACGTCTGGGAATACCCTGCCAACTTAGGGTGAACAAAGCAAACACAAGGAGATGATAGACGGAGCGCTATAACTTTTCAGACACTAACCCCCAGTCACAGCTCTGGGTTGAATCCATCATCGTTCGTTAGCTCACTTTACCACCTCAGTTCAGACACAGCTATATGCAAATCAGTCCTGACCCTGTGCCTCATGGGAAGATTCCAGCCCGAACAGCCAATCCATCTCTTCCCTGGACCGGAAACAAGCATCCTGGGACCGGTTTTGTGCTAACAGCCCTCATCAGCCAAGCTAGCTTGAATCCATTGGCAAAGTGAGCAAGGGACCCAGGTCTGGGCATATCCTGCTAACGAATGGTGAACAAAGCAAACACAAGGAGATGATGGATGGAGCGCTGAAACTTTTCAGACACTCACCCCCAGTCACTGATCTGTGTTGAATCCATCATCGTTCTTTAGCTCACTTCGCCACCCCAGTACAGACACAACTATATGCAAATCAGTCTTGACCCTGTGCCTCATGGGAATAGTCCAGCCCGAACTGCCAAGCCATGTCTTCCCTGGACCGGAAACAAGCATCCTGGTACCGGTTTGGGGCTAACAGCCCTCATCAGCCAAGCTAGCTTGAATCCAGTGGCAAACTGAGCAGGGGACCCACGTCTGGGCATAACCTGCCAACTTAGGGTGAACAAAGCAAACACAAGGAGATGATGGACGGAGGGCTGAAACTTTTCAGACACTCATCCCCAGTCACAGATCTGGTTTGAATCCATCATCGGTCTTTAACTCACTTTGCCACCCCTGTTCAGACTCAGCTATATGCAAATCAGTCTTGACCCTGTGCCTCATGGGAACAGTCCAGCCCAAACTGCCAAGCCATGTCTTCCCTGGACCGGAAACAAGCATCCTGGGACCGGTTTTGGGCTAAGAGCCATCATCAGCCAAGCTAGCTTGAATCCAGTGGCACAGTGAGCAAGGGACCCATGTCTGGGCATACACTGCTAACTTATGGCGAGCAAAGCAAACACAAGGAGATGATGGATGGAGCGCTGATACTTTTCAGACACTCACCCCCAGTCACAGATCTGTGTTGAATCCATCATCGTTCTTTATCTCACTTTGCCACCCCAGTTCAGACACAGCTATATGCAAATCAGTCTTGACCCTGTGCCTGATGGGAACAGTCCAGCCCGAACAGTCAAGCCATGTCTTCCCTGGACCGGAAACAAGCATCCTGGGACCGGTTTCGGGCTAACAGCCCTCCTCAGCCAGGCTACTTTGAATCCAGTGGTAGAGTGAGCAAAGGACCCACGTCTGGGCATACCCTGCCAAGTTAGGGTGAACAAAGCAAACAGAAGGAGATGATGGACGGAGCGCTGAAACGTTTCAGACACTCACTCCCAGTCACAGATCTGGGTTGAATCCATCATCGTTCTTCAGCTCACTTCACCACAGCAGTTCAGACACAGCTATTTGCAAATCAGTCTTGACCCTGTGCCTCATGGGAACAGTCCAGCCCGAACTGCCTAGCCATGGCTTCCCTGGACCGGAAGCAAGCATCCTGGGACCGGTTTCAGGCTAACAACCCTCATCAGCCAGGCTAGCTTGAATACAGTGGCAAAGTGATCAAGGAACCCATGTTTGGGCATACCCTGCCAACTTAGGGCGAACAAAGCAAACACAAGGAGATGATGGACGGAGTGCTGAAACTTTTCAGACACTCACCCCAGTCACAGATCTGTGTTGAATCCGACATCATTCTTTATCTCACTTTGCCACCCCAGTTTAGACACAGCTATATGCAAATCAGTCTTGACCCTGTGCCTGATGGGAACAGTCCAGCCCGAACTGTCAAGCCATGTCTTCCCTGGACCGGGAACAAGCATCCTGGGACCGGTTTCCGGCTACCAGCCCTCGTCAGCCATGCTAGTTTGAATCCAGTGGTAAAGCGAGCAAGGGACCCACGTCTGGGCATACCCTGCCAACTTAGGGCAAACAAAGCAAACACAAGGCGATGATGGACGGAGCGCTGAAACTTTTCAGACACTCACCCCAGTCACAGATCTGGGTTGAATCCATCATCGTTCTTTAGCTCACTTTGCCACTCCAGTTCAGACACAGCTATTTGCAAATCAGTCTTGACCCTGTGCCTCATGGGAACAGTCCAGCCCGAACTGCCTAGCCATGTCTTCCCTGGACCGGAAGCAAGCATCCTGGGACCGGTTTCAGGCTAACAACCCTCATCAGCCAGGCTAGCTTGAATACAGTGGCAAAGTGAGCAAGGGATCCATGTTTGGGCATACCCTGCCAACTTAGGGCGAACAAAGCAAACACAAGGACATGATAGATGGAGCGCTATAACTTTTCAGACACTCACCCCCAGTCACAGCTCTGGGTTGAATCCATCATCATTCTTTAGCTCACTTCGCCACCCCTGTTCAGACACAGCTATATCCAAATAAGTCTTGACCCTGTGCCTCATGGGAAGATTGCAGCCTGAAATGCCAAGCCATGTCAGCCCTGGACCGGAAACAAGCATGCTGGGACCGTTTTTGGGCTAACAGCCCTCATCAGAAAGGCTAACTTGAATCCAGTGGCAAAGTGAGCAAGGGACCCACGTCTGGGCATACCCTGCTAACGAATGGTGAACAAAGCAAACACAAGGAGATGATGGATGGAGCGCTGATACTTTTCAGACACTCATCCCCAGTCACTGATCTGTGTTGAATCAATCATCGTTCTTTAGCTCACTTCGCCACCCCAGTACAGTCACAGCTATATGCAAATCAGTCTTGACCCTGTGCCTCATGGGAATAGTCCAGCCCGAACTGCCAAGCCATGTCTTCCCTGTACCGGAAACAAGCATCCTGGTACCGGTTTTGGGCTAACAGCCCTCATCAGCCAAGCTAGCTTGAATCCAGTGGCAAAGTGAGCAAGGGACCCACGTCTGGGCATACCCTGCCAACTTAGGGCGAACAAAGCAAACACAAGGAGATGATAGACGGAGCGCTATAACTTTTCAGACACTAACCCCCAGTCACAGCTCTGGGTTGAATCCATCATCGTTCGTTAGCTCACTTTGCCACCTCAGTTCAGACACAGCTATATGCAAATCAGTCTTGACCCTGTGCCTCATGGGAAGAGTCCAGCCCGAACAGTCAAGCCATGTCTTCCCTGGACCGGAAACAAGCATCCTGGAACCGGTTTTGGGCCAACAGCCCTCATCAGCCAGGCTAGCTTGAATCCAGTGCAAAGTGAGCAAGGGACCCACGTCTGGGCATACCCTGCTAACGAATGGCGAACAAAGCAAACACAAGGAGATGATGGATGGAGCACTGATACTTTTCAGACACTCACCCCCAGTCACTGATCTGTGTTGAATCCATCATCGTTCTTTAGCTTACTCTGTCACCCCAGTTCAGACACAGCTATATGCAAATCTGTCTTGACCCTGTGCCTCATGGGAACAGTCCAGCCCGAACTGCCTAGCCATGTCTTCTCTGGACCGGAAGCAAGCATCCTGGGACCGGTTTCAGGCTAACAACCCTCATCAGCTAGGCTAGCTTGACTACAGTGGCAAGGTGAGCAAGGGACCCATGTTTGGGCATGCCCTGCCAACTTAGGGCGAACAATGCAAACACAAGGAGATGATGGACGGAGCGCTATAACTTTTCAGACACTCACCCCCAATCACAGGTATGGGTTGAATCCATCATCGTTCTTTAGCTCACTTCGCCACCCCAGGTCAGACACAGCTATATGCAAATCAGTCCTGACCCTGTGCCTCATGGGAAGATTCCAGCCCGAACAGCCAATCCATCTCTTCCCTGGACCGGAAACAAGCATCCTGGGACCGGTTTTGTGCTAACAGCCCTCATCAGCCAAGCTAGCTTGAATCCATTGGCAAAGTGAGCAAGGGACCCAGGTCTGGGCATATCCTGCTAACGAATGGCGAACAAAGCAAACACAAGGAGATGATGGATGGAGCGCTGAAACTTTTCAGACACTCACCCCCAGTCACTGATCTGTGTTGAATCCATCATCGTTCTTTAGCTCACTTCGCCACCCCAGTACAGACACAACTATATGAAAATCAGTCTTGACCCTGTGCCTCATGGGAATAGTCCAGCCCGAACTGCCAAGCCATGTCTTCCCTGGACCGGAAACAAGCATCCTGGTACCGGTTTGGGGCTAACAGCCCTCATCAGCCAAGCTAGCTTGAATCCAGTGGCAAACTGAGCAGGGGACCCACGTCTGGGCATAACCTGCCAACTTAGGGTGAACAAAGCAAACACAAGGAGATGATGGACGGAGGGCTGAAACTTTTCAGACACTCATCCCCAGTCACAGATCTGGTTTGAATCCATCATCGGTCTTTAACTCACTTTGCCACCCCTGTTCAGACTCAGCTATATGCAAATCAGTCTTGACCCTGTGCCTCATGGGAACAGTCCAGCCCAAACTGCCAAGCCATGTCTTCCCTGGACCGGAAACAAGCATCCTGGGACCGGTTTTGGGCTAAGAGCCCTCATCAGCCAAGCTAGCTTGAATCCAGTGGCACAGTGAGCAAGGGACCCATGTCTGGGCATACACTGCTAACTTATGGCGAGCAAAGCAAACACAAGGAGATGATGGATGGAGCGCTGATACTTTTCAGACACTCACCCCCAGTCACAGATCTGTGTTGAATCCATCATCGTTCTTTAGCTCACTTCGCCACCCCAGTACAGACACAACTATATGAAAATCAGTCTTGACCCTGTGCCTCATGGGAATAGTCCAGCCCGAACTGCCAAGCCATGTCTTCCCTGGACCGGAAACAAGCATCCTGGTACCGGTTTGGGGCTAACAGCCCTCATCAGCCAAGCTAGCTTGAATCCAGTGGCAAACTGAGCAGGGGACCCACGTCTGGGCATAACCTGCCAACTTAGGGTGAACAAAGCAAACACAAGGAGATGATGGACGGAGTGCTGAAACTTTTCAGACACTCAACCCCAGTCACAGATCTGTGTTGAATCCATCATCATTCTTTAGCTCACTTCGCCACCCTAGTTCAGACACAACTATATGCAAATCAGTCTTGACCCTGTGCCTGATGGGAACAGTCCAGCCCGAACTGCCAAGACATGTCTTCCCTGGACCGGAAACAAGCATCCTGGTACCGGTTTTGGGCTAACAGCCCTCATCAGCCAAGCTAGCTTGAATACAGTGGCAAAGTGAGCAAGGGACACACGTCTGGGTATACCCTGCTAACGAATGGCGAACAAATCAAACACAAGGAGATGATGGATGGAGCGCTGATACTTTTCAGACACTCACCCCCAGTCACTGATCTTTGTTGAATCCATCATCGTTCTTTAGCTCACTTCGCCAACCCAGTGCAGACACAGGTATATGCAAATCAGTCTTGACCCTGTGCCTCGTGGGAACAGTCCAGCCCAAACTGCCAAGCCATGTCTTCCCTGGACCGGAAAAAAGCATCCTGGGACCTGTTTTGGGCTAACGGCCCTCATCAGCCAAGCTAGATTGAATCCAGTGACAAAGTGAGCAAGGGACCCACGTCTGGGCATACACTGCTAACTTATGGCGAACAAAGCAAACACAAGGAGATGATGGATGGAGCGCTGATACTTTTCAGACACTTACCCCCAGTCACAGATCTGTGTTGAATCCATCATTGTTCTTTATCTCAGTTTGCCATCCCAGTTCAGACACAGCTATATGCAAATCAGTCTTGACCCTGTGCCTGATGGGAACAGTCCAGCCCGAACTGTCAAGCCATGTCTTCCCTGGACCGGAAACAAGCATCCTGGGACCGGTTTCGGGCTAACAGCCCTCATCAGCCAAGCTAGCTTGAATCCAGTGGCAAAGTGAGCAAGGGACCCACGTCTGGGTATACCCTGCCAACTTAGGGCGAACAAAGCAAGCACAAGGAGATGATGGACGGAGCGCTGAAACTTTTCAGACACTCATCCCCAGTCACAGATCCGGGTTGAATCCATCATCGTTCTTTACCTCACTTCACCACCCCAGTTCAGATACAGCTATATGCAAATCAGTCTTGACCCTGTGCCTGATGGGAACAGTCCAGCCAGAACTGCCAAGCCATGTCTTCCCTGGACTGGAAACAAGCATCCTAGGACCGGTTTTGGGCTAACAGCCCTCATCAGCCAAGCTAGCTTGAATCCAGTGGCACAGTGAGTAAGGGACCCATGTCTGGGCATACACTGCTAACTTATGGTGAGCAAAGCAAACACAAGGAGATGATGGATGATGGATGGAGCGCTGATACTTTTCAGACACTCACGCCCAGTCACAGATCTGTGTTGAATCCATCATCGTTCTTTATCTCACTTTGCCAACCCAGTTCAGACACAGCTATATGCAAATCAGTCTTGACCCTGGGCCTGATGGGAACAGTCCAGCCGGACAGTCAAGCCATGTCTTCCCTGGACCGGAAACAAGCATCCTGGGACCGGTTTCGGGCTAACAGCCCTCGTCAGCCAGGCTACTTTGAAACCAGTGGTAGAGTGAGCAAGGGACCCACGTCTGGGCATACCCTGCCAACTTAGGGCGAACAAAGCAAACACAAGGAGATGATGGACCGTGCGCTGAAACTTTTCAGACACTCACCCCCAGTCACAGATGTGGGTTGATTCCATCAGTGGAGAAGTGTGGCTCAATGGTTAGAGCGGCAGACCCTGATGCAGAGATCTGGCCCGGGACCAGGGTTCAATTCCCGCCTCGGCGAGCCTTGGGCTCAATTTCCTCGCCTCGGTGCCTATTCTAATCATGGGTCCCACTCTGCAACTCTGGGCAATAGCTTGCTTAATCTCCACAACGGCCCCAACAGCGCTGGGATGCCTGGCTTCACCCTGGGGGTGCCCAGGAGTGGACATTTCACAGGGAAAAGTTAGGAAGTGTTCCACAGCGGTATGCGTACAGCGCCAGGACACCTCTTTGGGGGTATAAGTGCGCTTTACAAGTACGAATTTCATTTCATCATCGTTCTTCAGCTCACTTCACCACCCCAGTTCAGACACAGCTATTTGCAAATCAGTCTTGACCCTGTGCCTCATGGGAACAGTCCAGCCCGAACTGCCTAGCCATGTCTTCCCCGGACCGGAAGCAAGCATCCTGGGACCGGTTTCAGGCTAACAACCCTCATCAGCCAGGCTAGCTTGAATACAGTGGCAAAGTGATCAAGGAACCCATGTTTGGGTATACCCTGCCAACTTAGAGCGAACAAAGCAAACACAAGGAGATGATGGACTGAGTGCTGAAACTTTTCAGACACTCACCCCTAGTCACAGATCTGGGTTGAATCCATCATCGTTCTTTAGCTCACTTTGCCACCCCAGTTCAGACACAGCTATATGCAAATCAGTCTTGACCCTGTGCCTCATGGGAACAGTCCAGCCTTAGCTGCCAAGCCATATCTCCCTGGACCGGAAACAAGCATCCTGGGACCGGTTTTGGGCTAATAGCCCCCATCAGCCAGGCTAGCTTGAATCCAGTGGCAAAGTGAGCAAGGGAACCACGTCTGTGCATACCCTGCTAACTTATGGCGAACAAAGCAAACACAAGTAGATGATGGATGGAGCGCTGATAGTTTTCAGACACTCACCCCCAGTCACAGATCTGTGTTGAATCCATCATCATTCTTTAGCTCACTTCACCACCCTAGTTCAGACACAACTATATGCAAATCAGTCTTGACCCTGTGCCTGATGGGAACAGTCCAGCCCGAACTGTCAAGCTATGTCTTCCCTGGACCGGAAACAAGCATCCTGGGTCCGGTTTCGGGCTACCTGCCCTTGTCAGCCAGGCTAGTTTGAATCCAGTGGTAAAGTGAGCAAGGGACCAACGTCTGGGCATACCGTGCCAACTTAGGGCGAACAAAGCAAACACAAGGAGACGATGGACGGAGCGCAGAAACTTTTCAGACACTCATCCCCAGTCACAGATCTGGGTTGAATCCATCATGGTTCTTTAGCTCACTTCGCCACCCCAGTTCAGACACAGCTATTTGCAAATCAGTCTTGACCCTGTGCCTCATGGGAACAGTCCAGCCCGAACTGCCTAGCCATGTCTTCCCTGGACCGGAAGCAAGCATCCTGTGACCGGTTTCAGGATAACAACCCTCATCAGCCAGGCTAGCTTGAATACAGTGGCAAAGTGAGCAAGGGACCCATGTTTGGGCATACCCTGCCAACTTAGGGCGAACAAAGCAAATACAAGGAGATGATGGACGGAGCGCTATAACTTTTCAGACACTCACCCCCAGTCACAGCTCTGGGTTGAATCCATCATCGTTCTTTAGCTCACTTCGCCACCCCAGTTCAGACACAACTATATGCAAATCAGTCCTGACCCTGTGCCTCATGGGAAGATTCCAGCCAGAACAGCCAATCCATGTCTTCCCTGGACCGGAAACAAGCATCCTGGGACCTTTTTTGGGATAACAGCCCTCCTCAGCCAAGCTAGCTTGAATCCAGTGGCAAAGTGAGCAAGGGACCCACGTCTGGGCATACCCTGCTAACGAATGGCGAAGAAAGCAAACACAAAGAGATGATGGATGGAGCGCTGATACTTTTCAGACACTCACCCCCAGTCATTGATCTGTGTTGAATCCATCATCGTTCTTTAGCTCACTTCGCCACCCCAGTACAGACACAACTATATGCAAATCAGTCTTGACCCTGTGCCTCATGGGAATAGTCCAGCACGAACTGCCAAGCCATGTCTTCCCTCGACCGGAAACAAGCATCCTGGTACCGGTTTTGGGCTAACAGCCCTCATCAGCCAAGCTAGCTTGAATCCAGTGGCAAAGTGAGCAGGGGACCCACGTCTGGGCATACCCTGCCAACTTAGGGCGAACAAAGCAAACACAAGGAGATGATGGACGGAGGGCTGATACTTTTCTGACACTCATCCCCAGTCACAGATCTGGGTTGAATTCATCATCGGTCTTTAGCTCACTTCGCCACCCCAGTTCAGACACAGCTATATGCAAATCAGTCTTGACCCTGTGCCTCATGGGAACAGTCCAGCCCGAACTGCCAAGCCATGTCTTCCTTGGACAGGAAACAAGCATCCTGGGACCGGTTTTGGGCTAACAGCCCTCATTAGCCAAGCTAGCTTGAATCCAGTGGCAAAGTGAGCAAGGGACCCACGTCTGGGCATACACTGCTAACTTATGGCGAGCAAAGCAAACACAAGGAGATGATGGATGGAGCGCTGATACTTTTCAGACACTCACGCCCAGTCACAGATCTGTGTTGAATCCATCATCGTTCTTTATCTCACTTTGCCACCAAAGTTCAGACACAGCTATATGCAAATCAGTCTTGACCCTGTGCCTGATGGGAACAGTCCAGCCCGAACTGTCAAGCCATGTCTTCCCTGGACCGGAAACAAGCATCCTGGGACCGGTTTCGGGCTAACAGCCCTCGTCAGCCAGGCTAGTTTGAATCCATTGGGAAAGTGAGCAAGGGACCCACATCTGGGCATACCCTGCCAACTTAGGGCGAAGAAAGCAAACACAAGGAGATGATGGACGGAGCGCTGAAACTTTTCAGACACTCACCCCCAGTCACAGATCTGGGTTGAATCCATCATCGTTCTTTAGCTCATTTTGCCACCCCAGTTCAGACACATCTATATGCAAATCAGTCATGACCCTGTGCCTCATGGGAACAGTCCAGCCCGAACTGCCAAGCCATGTCTCCCTGGACCGGAAACAAGCATCCTGGGACCAGTTTTGGGCTAACAGCCCCCATCAGCCAGGCTAGCTTGAATCCAGTGGCAAAGTGAGCAAGGGACCCATGTCTGGGCATACACTGCTAACTTATGGCGAGCAAAGCAAACACAAGGAGATGATGGATGGAGCGCTGATACTTTTCAGACACTCACCCCCAGTCACAGATCTGTGTTGAATCCATCATCGTTCTTTATCTCACTTTGCCACCCCAGTTCAGATACATCTATACGCAAATCAGTCTTGACCCTGTGCCTGATGGGAACAGTCCAGCCCGAACAGTCAAGCCATGTCTTCCCTGGACCAGAAACAAGCATCCTGGGACTGGTTTTGGGCTAACAGCCCTCGTCAGCCAGGCTAGTTTGAATCCAGTGGTAAAGAGAGCAAGGGACCCACGTCTGGGCATACCCTGCCAACTTAGGGCGAACAAAGTAAACACAAGGAGATGATGGACGGAGTGCTGAAACTTTTCAGACACTCACCCCCAGTCACAGATCTGGATTGAATCCATCATCGCTCTTTAGCTCACTTCGCCACCCTAGTTCAGACACAGCTATATGCAAATCAGTCTTGACCCTGTGCCTGATGGGAACAGTCCAGCCTGAACTGCCAAGCCATGTCTTCCCTGGACCGGAAACAAGCATCCTGGGACCGGTTTCGGACTAACAGCCCTCATTAGCCAGGCTAGCTTGAATAAAGTGGCAAAGTGAGCAAGGGACCCACGTCTGGACATACCCTGCTAACTTATGGCGAAGAAAGCAAACACAAGTAGATGATGGATGGAGCGCTGATAGTTTTCAGACACTCACTCCCAGTCACTGATCTGTGTTGAATCCATCATCGTTCTTTGGGTCACTTCGCCACCCTATGTTCAGACAAAGTTATATGCAAATCAGTCTTGACCCTGTGCCTGATGGGAACAGTCCAGCCCGAACTGTCAAGCCATGTCTTCTCTGGACTGAAAACAAGCATCCTGGGACCGGTTTCGGGCTAACAGCCCTCGTCAGCCAGGCTAGTTTGAATCCAGTGGTAAAGTGCGCAAGGGACCCACGTCTGGGCATACCCTGCTAACTTATGGCGAACAAAGCAAACACAAGTAGATGATGGATGGAGCGCTGATAGTTTTCAGACACTCACCCCCAGTCACTGATCTGTGTTGAATCCATCATCGTTCTTTAGCTCAATTCGCCACCCTAGTTCAGACACAGCTATATGCAAATCAGTCTTGACCCTGTGCCTGATGGGAACATTCCAGCCCAAACTGTCAAGCCATGTCTTCCCTGGACCGGAACCAAGCATCCTGAGACCGGTTTCGGGCTAACAGCCCTCATCAGCCAGACTAGTTTGAATCCAGTAGCAAAGTGAGCAAGGGACCCACGTCTGGGCATACCCTCCCAACTTAGGGCGAACAAAGCAAAAAGAAGGAGATGATGGACGGTGGGCTGAAACTTTTCAGATACTTATCCCCAGTCACAGATCAGCGTTGAATCCATCATCGTTCTTTACCTCACTTCACCACCCCAGTTAAGACACAGCTATATGCAAATCAGTCTTGACGCTGTGCCTCATGGGAACAGTCCAGTCCAAACTGCCAAGCCATGTCTTCCCTCGACTGGAAACAAGCATCCTGGGACCATTTTTGGGCCAACAGCCCTCATCAGCCAAGCTACCTTGAATCCAGAGGCAATGTGAGCAAGGGACCCCCGTTTCAGCATACCCTGCCAACTTAGGGGGAACAAAGCAAACACAAGGAGATGATGGATGGAGGGCTGAAACTTTTCAGACACTCATCCCCAGTCACAGATGAGAGTTGAATCCATCATTGTTCTTTAGCTCACTTCGCCACCCCAGTTCAGACACAGCTATATGCAAATCAGTCTTGACACAGTGTCTCATGGGAACAGTCTAGCCTGAACTGCATAGCCATGTCTTTCCTGGACCGGAAACAAGCATCCTGGGGCCAGCTTCGGGCTAACAGCCCTCATCAGCCAGGCTAGCTTGAATCCAGTGGCAAAGTGGGCAAGGGACCCACATCTGGGCATACCCTGCCAACTTAAGCGAACAAAGCAAACACAAGGAGATGATGGACGGAGCGCTGAAACTTTTCAGACACTCACCCCCAGTCACAGATCTGGGTTAAATCCATCATCGTTCTTTAGCTCACTTCGACACCCCAATTCAGACACAGCTATATGCAAATCAGTCTTGACCCTGTGCCTTATGGAAACAGTCCAGCCTGAACTGCCAAGCCATGTCTTTCCTGGACCGGAAACAAGCATCCTGGGACCAGTTTCGGGCTAACAGCCCTCATCAGCCAGGCTAGCTTGAATCCAGTGGCAAAGTGGGCAAGAGACCCACATCTGGGCATACACTGCCAACTTAAGCGAACAAAGCAAACACAAGGAGATGATAGACGAAGCGCTATAACTTTTCAGACACTCACCCCCAGTCACAGCTCTGGGTTGAATCCATCATCGTTCTTTAGCTCACTTCGCCACCCCAGTTCAGACACAGCTATATGCAAATCAGTCTTGACCCTGTGGCTCATGGGAAGAGTCCAGCACAAACAGCCAAGCCATGTCTTCCCAGGACCGGAAACAAGCATCCTGGGACCGGTTTCGGGCTGACAGCCCTCGTCAGCCAGGCTAGTTTGAATCAAGTGGTAAAAGTGAGCAAGGGACCCACATCTGGGCAAACCCTGCCAAATTAGGGCGAAGAAAACAAACACAAGGAGATGATGGACGGAGCGCTGAAACTTTTCAGACACTCACCCCCAGTCACAGATCTGGGTTGAATCCATCATTGTTCTTTGCTCAATTCGCCACCCCAGTTCAGACACAGCTATATGTAAATCAGTGACCCTGAGCCTCATGGGAACAGTCAAGGACGAGCTGCCAAGCCATGTCTTCCCTGGACCGGAAACAAGCATCCTGGGACCGGTTTTGGGCTAACAGCCCCCATCAGCCAGGCTAGCTTGAATGCAGTGGCAAAGTGAGCAAGGGACCCACGTCTGGGCATACCCTTCTAACTTATGGCGAACAAAGCAAACACAAGTAGATGATGGATGGAGGGCTGATACTTTTCAGACACTCATCCCCAGTCACAGATCTGGGTTGAATCCATCATCGGTCTTTAGCTCACTTCGCCACCCCAGTTCAGACACAGCTATATGCAAATCAGTCTTGACCCTGTGCCTCATGGGAACAGTCCAGCCCAAACTGCCAAGCCATGTCTTCCTTGGACCGGAAACAAGCTTCCTGGGACCGGTTTTGGGCTAACAGCCCTCATTAGCCAAGCTAGCTTGAATCCAGTGGCAAAGTGAGCAAGGGACCCACGTCTGGGCATACACTGCTAACTTATGGCGAGCAAAGCAAACACAAGGAGATGATGGATGGAGCGCTGATACTTTTCAGACACTCACGCCCAGTCACAGATCTGTGTTGAATCCATCATCGTTCTTTATCTCACTTTGCCACCAAAGTTCAGACACAGCTATATGCAAATCAGTCTTGACCAAGTGCCTGATGGGAACAGTCCAGCCCGAACTGTCAAGCCATGTCTTCCCTGGACCGGAAACAAGCATCCTGGGACCGGTTTCGGGCTAACAGCCCTCGTCAGCCAGGCTAGTTTGAATCCATTGGTAAAGTGAGCAAGGGACCCACATCTGGGCATACCCTGCCAACTTAGGGCGAAGAAAGCAAACACAAGGAGATGATGGATGGAGCGCTGAAACTTTGCAGACACTCACCCCCAGTCACAGATCTGGGTTGAATCCATCATCGTTCTTTAGCTCACTTTGCCACCCCAGTTCAGACACATCTATATGCAAATGAGTCATAACCCTGTGCCTCATGGGAACAGTCCAGCCCGAGCTGCCAAGCCATGTCTCCCTGGACCGGAAACAAGCATCCTGGGACCGGTTTTGGGCTAACAGCCCCCATCAGCCAGGCTAGCTTGAATCCAGTGGCAAAGTGAGCAAGGGACCCATGTCTGGGCATACACTGCTAACTTATGGCGAGAAAAGCAAACACAAGGAGATGATGGATGGAGCGCTGATACTTTTCAGACACTCACCCCCAGTCACAGATCTGTGTTGAATCCATCATCGTTCTTTATCTCACTTTGCCACCCCAGTTCAGATACAGCTATATGCAAATAAGTCTTAACCCTGTGCCTGATGGGAACAGTCCAGCATGAACAGTCAAGCCATGTCTTTCCCTGGACCGGAAACAAGCATCCTGGGACTGGTTTTGGGCTAACAGCCCTCGTCAGCCAGGCTAGTTTGAATCCAGTGGTAAAGTGAGCAAGGGACCCACGTCTGGGCATACCCTGCCAACTTAGGGCGAACAAAGCAAACACAAGGAGATGATGGACGGAGTGCTGAAACTTTTCAGACACTCACCCCCAGTCACAGATCTGTGTTGAATCCATCATCGTTCTTTAGCTCACTTCGCCACCCCAGTTCAGACACAGCTATATGCAAATCAGTCTTGACCCTGTGCCTGATGGGAACAGTCCAGCCTGAACTGCCAAGCCATCTCTTCCCTGGACCGGAAACAAGCATCCTGGGACCGGTTTCGGACAAACAGCCCTCATTAGCCAGGCTAGCTTGAATAAAGTGGAAAAGTGAGCAAGGGACCCACGTCTGGGCATACCCTGCTAACTTATGGTGAAGAAAGCAAATACAAGTAGATGATGGATGGAGCGCTGATAGTTTTCAGACACTCACTCCCAGTCACTGATCTGTGATGAATCCATCATCGTTCTTTAGCTCACTTCGCCACCCTAGTTCAGACAAAGTTATATGCAAATCAGTCTTGACCCTGTGCCTGATGGGAACAGTCCAGCCCGAACTGTCAAGCCATGCCTTCTCTGGACCGGAAACAAGCATCCTGGGACCGGTTTCGGGCTAACAGCCCTCGTCAGCCAGGCTAGTTTGAATCCAGTGGTAAAGTGAGCAAGGGACCCACGTCTGGGCATACCCTGCTAACTTATGGCGAACAAAGCAAAAACAAGGAGATGATCGACGGAGGGCTGAAACTTTTCAGACACTTATCCCCAGTCACAGATCAGCGTTGAATCCATCATCGTTCTTTACCTCACTTCACCACCCCAGTTAAGACACAGCTATATGCAAATCAGTCTTGAAGCTGTGCCTCATGGGAACAGTCCAGCCCAAACTGCCAAGCCATGTCTTCACTCGACCAGAAACAAGCATCCTGGGACCATTTTTGGGCTAACAGTCCTCATCAGCCAGGCTAGCTTGAATCCAGTGGCAAAGTGGGCAAGGGACCCACATCTGGGCATACCCTGCCAACTTAAGCGAACAAAGCAAACACAAGGAGATGATAGACGGAGCGCTATAACTTTTCAGACACTCACCCCCAGTCACAGCTCTGGGTTGAATCCATCATCGTTCTTTAGCTCACTTCGCCACCCCAGTTCAGACACAGCTATATGCAAATAAGTCTTGACCCTGTGGCTCATGGGAAGAGTCCAGCCCGAACAGCCAAGCCATGTCTTCCCAGTACCGGAAACAAGCATCCTGGGACCGGTTTCGGGCTAACAGCCCTCGTCAGCCAGGCTAGTTTGAATCCAGTGGTAAAAGTGAGCAAGGGACCCACGTCTGGGCATACCCTGCCAACTTAGCGCGAACAAAGCAAACACAAGGAGATGATGGACGGAGTGCTGAAACTTTTCAGACACTCACCCCCAGTCACAGATCTGGGTTAAATCCATCATCGTTCTTTAGCTCACTTCGACACCCCAATTCAGACACAGCTATATGCAAATCAGTCTTGACCCTGTGCCTTATGGAAACAGTCCAGCCTGAACTGCCAAGCCATGTCTTTCCTGGACCGGAAACAAGCATCCTGGGACCAGTTTTGGGCTAACAGTCCTCATCAGCCAGGCTAGCTTGAATCCAGTGGCAAAGTGGGCAAGAGACCCACATCTGGGCATACACTGCCAACTTAAGCGAACAAAGCAAACACAAGGAGATGATAGACGAAGCGCTATAACTTTTCAGACACTCACCCCCAGTCACAGCTCTGGGTTGAATCCATCATCGTTCTTTAGCTCACTTCGCCACCCCAGTTCTGACACAGCTATATGCAAATCAGTCTTGACCCTGTGGCTCATGGGAAGAGTCCAGCACGAACAGCCAAGCCATGTCTCCCCAGGACCGGAAACAAGCATCCTGGGACCGGTTTCGGGCTGACAGCCCTCGTCAGCCAGGCTAGTTTGAATCAAGTGGTAAAAGTGAGCAAGGGAGCCACATCTGGGCAAACCCTGCCAAATTAGGGCGAAGAAAACAAACACAAGGAGATGATGGACGGAGCGCTGAAACTTTTCAGACACTCACCCCCAGTCACAGATCTGGGTTGAATCCATCATTGTTCTTTGCTCAATTCGCCACCCCAGTTCAGACACAGCTATATGTAAATCAGTGACCCTGAGCCTCATGGGAACAGTCAAGGACGAGCTGCCAAGCCATGTCTTCCCTGGACCGGAAACAAGCATCCTGGGACCGGTTTTGGGCTAACAGCCCCCATCAGCCAGGCTAGCTTGAATGCAGTGGCAAAGTGAGCAAGGGACCCATGTCTGGGCATACCCTTCTAACTTATGGCGAACAAAGCAAACACAAGTAGATGATGGATGGAGGGCTGATACTTTTCAGACACTCATCCCCAGTCACAGATCTGGGTTGAATCCATCATCGGTCTTTAGCTCACTTCGCCACCCCAGTTCAGACACAGCTATATGCAAATCAGTCTTGACCCTGTGCCTCATGGGAACAGTCCAGCCCGAACTGCCAAGCCATGTCTTCCTTGGACCGGAAACAAGCTTCCTGGGACCGGTTTTGGGCTAACAGCCCTCATTAGCCAAGCTAGCTTGAATCCAGTGGCAAAGTGAGCAAGGGACCCACGTCTGGGCATACACTGCTAACTTATGGCGAGCAAAGCAAACACAAGGAGATGATGGATGGAGCGCTGATACTTTTCAGACACTCACGCCCAGTCACAGATCTGTGTTGAATCCATCATCGTTCTTTATCTCACTTTGCCACCAAAGTTCAGACACAGCTATATGCAAATCAGTCTTGACCAAGTGCCTGATGGGAACAGTCCAGCCCGAACTGTCAAGCCATGTCTTCCCTGGACCGGAAACAAGCATCCTGGGACCGGTTTCGGGCTAACAGCCCTCGTCAGCCAGGCTAGTTTGAATCCATTGGCAAAGTGAGCAAGGGACCCACGTCTGGGCATACCCTGCCAACTTAGGGCGAAGCAAAGCAAACACAAGGAGATGATGGATGGAGCGCTGAAACTTTGCAGACACTCACCCCCAGTCACAGATCTGGGTTGAATCCATCATCGTTCTTTAGCTCACTTTGCCACCCCAGTTCAGACACATCTATATGCAAATGAGTCATAACCCTGTGCCTCATGGGAACAGTCCAGCCCGAGCTGCCAAGCCATGTCTCCCTGGACCGGAAACAAGCATCCTGGGACCGGTTTTGGGCTAACAGCCCCATCAGCCAGGCTAGCTTGAATCCAGTGGCAAAGTGAGCAAGGGACCCATGTCTGGGCATACACTGCTAACTTATGGCGAGAAAAGCAAACACAAGGAGATGATGGATGGAGCGCTGATACTTTTCAGACACTCACCCCCAGTCACAGATCTGTGTTGAATCCATCATCGTTCTTTATCTCACTTTGCCACCCCAGTTCAGATACAGCTATATGCAAATAAGTCTTAACCCTGTGCCTGATGGGAACAGTCCAGCATGAACAGTCAAGCCATGTCTTCCCTGGACCGGAAACAAGCATCCTGGGACTGGTTTTGGGCTAACAGCCCTCGTCAGCCAGGCTAGTTTGAATCCAGTGGTAAAGTGAGCAAGGGACCCACGTCTGGGCATACCCTGCCAACTTAGGGCGAACAAAGCAAACACAAGGAGATGATGGACGGAGTGCTGAAACTTTTCAGACACTCACCCCCAGTCACAGATCTGTGTTGAATCCATCATCGTTCTTTAGCTCACTTCGCCACCCCAGTTCAGACACAGCTATATGCAAATCAGTCTTGACCCTGTGCCTGATGGGAACAGTCCAGATTGAACTGCCAAGCCATCTCTTCCCTGGACCGGAAACAAGCATCCTGGGACCGGTTTCGGACAAACAGCCCTCATTAGCCAGGCTAGCTTGAATAAAGTGGAAAAGTGAGCAAGGGACCCACGTCTGGGCATACCCTGCTAACTTATGGTGAAGAAAGCAAATACAAGTAGATGATGGATGGAGCGCTGATAGTTTTCAGACACTCACTCCCAGTCACTGATCTGTGATGAATCCATCATCGTTCTTTAGCTCACTTCGCCACCCTAGTTCAGACAAAGTTATATGCAAATCAGTCTTGACCCTGTGCCTGATGGGAACAGTCCAGCCCGAACTGTCAAGCCATGCCTTCTCTGGACCGGAAACAAGCATCCTGGGACCGGTTTCGGGCTAACAGCCCTCGTCAGCCAGGCTAGTTTGAATCCAGTGGTAAAGTGAGCAAGGGACCCACGTCTGGGCATACCCTGCTAACTTATGGCGAACAAAGCAAAAACAAGGAGATGATCGACGGAGGGCTGAAACTTTTCAGACACTTATCCCCAGTCACAGATCAGCGTTGAATCCATCATCGTTCTTTACCTCACTTCACCACCCCAGTTAAGACACAGCTATATGCAAATCAGTCTTGAAGCTGTGCCTCATGGGAACAGTCCAGCCCAAACTGCCAAGCCATGTCTTCACTCGACCAGAAACAAGCATCCTGGGACCATTTTTGGGCTAACAGTCCTCATCAGCCAGGCTAGCTTGAATCCAGTGGCAAAGTGGGCAAGGGACCCACATCTGGGCATACCCTGCCAACTTAAGCGAACAAAGCAAACACAAGGAGATGATAGACGGAGCGCTATAACTTTTCAGACACTCACCCCCAGTCACAGCTCTGGGTTGAATCCATCATCGTTCTTTAGCTCACTTCGCCACCCCAGTTCAGACACAGCTATATGCAAATCAGTCTTGACCCTGTGGCTCAAGGGAAGAGTCCAGCCCGAACAGCCAAGCCATTTCTTCCCAGTACCGGAAACAAGCATCCTGGGACCGGTTTCGGGTAACAGCCCTCGTCAGCCAGGCTAGTTTTAATCCAGTGGTAAAAGTGAGCAAGGGACCCACGTCTGGGCATACCCTGCCAACTTAGCGCGAACAAAGCAAACACAAGGAGATGATGGACGGAGCGCTGAAACTTTTCAGACACTCACCCCCAGTCACAGATCTGGGTTAAATCCATCATCGTTCTTTAGCTCACTTCGACACCCCAATTCAGACACAGCTATATGCAAATCAGTCTTGACCCTGTGCCTTATGGAAACAGTCCAGCCTGAACTGCCAAGCCATGTCTTTCCTGGACCGGAAACAAGCATCCTGGGACCAGTTTTGGGCTAACAGTCCTCATCAGCCAGGCTAGCTTGAATCCAGTGGCAAAGTGGGCAAGAGACCCACATCTGGGCATACACTGCCAACTTAAGCGAACAAAGCAAACACAAGGAGATGATAGACGAAGCGCTATAACTTTTCAGACACTCACCCCCAGTCACAGCTCTGGGTTGAATCCATCATCGTTCTTTAGCTCACTTCGCCACCCCAGTTCTGACACAGCTATATGCAAATCAGTCTTGACCCTGTGGCTCATGGGAAGAGTCCAGCACGAACAGCCAAGCCATGTCTTCCCAGGACCGGAAACAAGCATCCTGGGACCGGTTTCGGGCTGACAGCCCTCGAAAGCCAGGCTAGTTTGAATCGAGTGGTAAAAGTGAGCAAGGGACCCACATCTGGGCATACCCTGCCAAATTAGGGCGAAGAAAACAAACACAAGGAGATGATGGACGGAGTGCTGAAACTTTTCAGACACTCACCCCCCAGTCAGAGATCTGGGTTGAATCCATCATTGTTCTTTAGCTCAATTCGCCACCCCAGTTCAGACACAGCTATATGTAAATCAGTCTTAACCCTGAGCCTCATGGGAACAGTCCAGCCCGAGCTGCCAAGCCATGTCTTCTCTGGACCGGAAACAAGCATCCTGGGACCGGTTTTGGGCTAACAGCCCCCATCAGCCAGGCTAGCTTGAATGCAGTGGCAAAGTGAGCAAGGGACCCACGTCTGGGCATACCCTTCTAACTTATGGCGAACAAAGCAAACACAAGTAGATGATGGATGGAGGGCTGAAACTTTTCAGTCACTCATCCCCAGTCACAGATGAGGGTTGAATCCATCATCGTTCTTTAGCTCACTTCGCCACCCCAGTTCAGACACAGCTATATGCAAATCAGTCTTGACACAGTGTCTCATGGGAACAGTCCAGCCTGAACTGCCAAGCCATGTCTTTCCTGGACCGGAAACAAGCATCCTGGGACCAGTTTCGGGCTAACTGCCCTCATCAGCCAGGCTAGCTTGAATCCAGTGGCAAAGTGGGCAAGGGACCCACATCTGGGCATACCCTGCCAACTTAAGCGAACAAAGCAAACACAAGGAGATGATGGATGGAGCGCAGAAACTTTTCAGACACTCAACCCCAGACACAGCTCTGGATCGAATCCATCATCGTTCATTAGTTCACTTCGCCACCCCAGTCCAGACACAGCTATATGAAAATCAGTCTTGACCCTGTGCCTCATGGGAACAGTCCAGCCCGAACTGCCAAGCCATGTCTTCCATGGACCGAAAACAAGCAACCTAGGACCGGTTTTGGGCTAACAGCCCTCATCAGCCAGGCTAGTTTGAATCCAGTTATAAAGTGAGCAAGGGACCCACGTCTGGGCATACCCTGCCAACTTAGGGCGAACAAAGCAAACACAAGGAGATGATGAATGGAGCACTGATACTTTTCAGACACTCACCCCCAGTCACAAATCTGTGTTGAATCCATCATCGTTCTTTATCTCACTTTGCCACCCCAGCTCAGACACAGCTATATGCAAATCAGTCTTAACCCTGTGCCTGATAGGAACAGTCCAGCCCGAACTGTCGAGCCATGTCTTCCCTGGACCGGAAACAAGCATCCTGGGGCCGGTTTTGGACTAACAGCCCTCGTCAGCCAGGCTAGTTTGAATCCAGTGGCAAAGTGGGCAAGGGACCCACATCTGGCAATACCCTGCCAACTTAAGCGAACAAAGCAAACACAAGGAGATGATAGACGGAGCGCTATAACTTTTCAGTCACTCACCCCCAGTCACAGCTCTGGGTTGAATCCATCATCGTTCTTTAGCTCACTTCGCCACCCCAGTTCAGACACAGCTATATGCAAATCAGTCTTGACCCTGTGGCTCAAGGGAAGAGTCCAGCCCGAACAGCCAAGCCATGTCTTCCCTGGACAGGAACCAAGCATCCTGGGACCGGTTTCGGACTAACAGCCTTCATCAGCCAGGCTAGCTTGAATCCAGTGGCAAAGTGAGCAAGGGACCAACATCTGGGCATACCATGCCAACTTAGGGCGAACAAAGCAAACACAAGGAGATGATGGACGGAGCGCTGAAACTTTTCAGACACTCAACCCCAGTCACAGCTCTGGGTTGAATGCATCATCGTTTATTAGTTCACTTCGCCACCCCAGTTCAGACACAGCTATATGAAAATCAGTCTTGACCCTGTGCCTTATGGAAACAGTCCAGCCCGAACTGCCAAGCCATGTCTTAACTGGACCGAAAACAAGCATCCTGGGACCGGTTTTGGGCTAAGAGCCCTCATCAGCCAGGCTAGCTTGAATCCAGTGGTAAAGTGAGCAAGGGACCCATGTCTGGGCATACTCTGCCAGGTAAGGGCGAACAAAGCAAAAACAAGGAGATGATGGATGGAGGGCTGAAACTTTTCAGACACTCATCCCCAGTCACAGATGAGGGTTGAATCCATCATTGTTCTTTAGCTCACTTCGCCACCCCAGTTCAGACACAGCTATATGCAAATCAGTCTTGACACAGTGTCTCATGGGAACAGGCCAGCCTGAACTGCCAAGCCATATCTTTCCTGGACCGGAAATAAACATCCTGGGACCAGTTTCGGGCTAACAGCCCTCATCAGCCAGGCTAGCTTGAATCCAGTGGCAAAGTGGGCAAGGGACCCACATCTGGGCATACCCTGCCAACTTAAGCGAACAAAGCAAACACAAGGAGATGATAGACGGAGCGCTATAACTTTTCAGACACTCACCCCCAGTCACAGCTCTGGGTTGAATCCATCATCGTTCTTTAGCTCACTTCGCCACCCCAGTTCAGACACAGCTATATGCAAATCAGTCTTGACCCTGTGGCTCAAGGGAAGAGTCCAGCCCGAACAGCCAAGCCATTTCTTCCCAGTACCGGAAACAAGCATCCTGGGACCGGTTTCGGGTAACAGCCCTCGTCAGCCAGGCTAGTTTGAATCCAGTGGTAAAAGTGAGCAAGGGACCCACGTCTGGGCATACCCTGCCAACTTAGCGTGAACAAAGCAAACACAAGGAGATGATGGACGGAGCACTGAAACTTTTCAGACACTCAACCCCAGTCACAGATCTGGGTTAAATCCATCATCGTTCTTTAGCTCACTTCGCCACCCCAATTCAGACACAGCTATATGAAAATCAGTCTTGACCCTGTGCCTTATGGAAACAGTCCAGCCCGAACTGCCAAGCCATGTCTTCCCTGGGCCGGAAACAAGCATCCTGGGACCAGTTTTGGGCCAACAGCCCTCATCAGCCAAGCTACCTTGAATCCAGAGGCAACGTGAGCAAGGGACCCCCGTCTGAGCATACACTGCCAACTTAGGGCAAACAAAGCAAACACAAGGAGATGATGGATGGAGCGCTGAAACTTTTCAGACACTCACCCCCAGCCACAGATCTGGGTTGAACCCATCATCGTTCTTTAGCTCACTTCGCCACCCCAGTTCAGACACAGCTCTATGCAAATCAGTCTTAACCCTGTGCCTGATAGGAACAGTCCATCCTGAACTGTTGAGCCACGTCTTCCCTGGACCGGAAACAAGCATCCTGGGGCCGGTTTCGGGCTAACAGCCCTCGTCAGCCAGGCTAGTTTGAATCCAGTGGTAAAGTGAGCAAGGGACCCATGTCTGGGCATACTCTGCCAGCTTAGGGCGAACAAAGCAAAAACAAGGAGATGATGGATGGAGGGCTGAAACTTTTCATACACTCATCCCCAGTCACAGATGAGGGTTGAATCCATCATTGTTCTTTAGCTCACTTCGCCACCCCAGTTCAGACACAGCTATATGCAAATCAGTCTTGACACAGTGTCTCATGGGAACAGTCCAGCCTGAACTGCCAAGCCATATCTTTCCTGGACCGGAAATAAGCATCCTGGGACCAGTTTCGGGCTAACAGCCCTCATCAGCCAGGCTAGCTTGAATCCAGTGGCAAAGTGGGCAAGGGACCCACATCTGGGCATACCCTGCCAACTTAAGCGAACAAAGCAAACACAAGGAGATGATAGACGGAGCGCTATAACTTTTCAGACACTCACCCCCAGTCACAGCTCTGGGTTGAATCCATCATCGTTCTTTAGCTCACTTCGCCACCCCAGTTCAGACACAGCTATATGCAAATCAGTCTTGACCCTGTGGCTCATGGGAAGAGTCCAGCCCGAACAGCCAAGCCATGTCTTCCCAGTACCGGAAACAAGCATCCTGGGACCGGTTTCGGGTAACAGCCCTCGTCAGCCAGGCTAGTTTGAATCCAGTGGTAAAAGTGAGCAAGGGACCCACGTCTGGGCATACCCTGCCAACTTAGCGTGAACAAAGCAAACACAAGGAGATGATGGACGGAGCGCTGAAACTTTTCAGACACTCAACCCCAGTCACAGCTCTGGGTTGAATCCATCATCGTTCATTAGTTCACTTCGTCACCCCAGTTCAGACACAGCTATATGAAAATCAGTCTTGACCCTGTGCCTTATAGAAACAGTCCAGCCCGAACTGCCAAGCCATGTCTTCCCTGGACCAAAAACAAGCATCCTGGGACCGGTTTTGGGCTAACAGCCCTCATCAGCCAGGCTAGCTTGAATCCAGTGGCAAAGTGAGCAAGGGACAAACGTCTCGGCATACCCTGCCAATTTATGGCGAACAAAGCAAACACAAGGAGATGATGGATGGAGCGCTGAAACTTTTCAGACACTCACCCACAGTCACAGATCTGGGTTAAATCCATCATCGTTCTTTAGCTCACTTCGCCACCCCAATTCAGACACAGCTATATGAAAATTGTTAGATTTGGGGGTCTCTAGTTGGCAGAGGTAGGTACCTTTGTCCAAATAGGGACCCTTGCGTCTAGTCAGGGAAAGTAGGTACACTCCCGAAATAACCCCTGCTCACCCTCTTGGTAGCTTGGCACGAGCAGACAGGCTTAGTTCAGAGGCAGTGTGTAAAGCATTTGTGAACACATACAGTAATCAAGTGACAACACTACAAATGGACACCACACAGGTTATATATTTATAAAAATAGGTATACTTTATATAGATTCATCACAAGACCATAAACGACAAAAATAATCCACAATACTGTTAAGAATACTTAGTTCTGATCAAAAAGGCTTAATTCAAGGTTCTGTGCGAGTCGGTAGCCTCCTCCGGCTACGGCGATGTCGAGAACAAACAGAGTCTAACAAATCCAGCTGACCGCGTCGAGACGGGCCAACACAGCGTAGACAGACTCAGTCACAGTACCTTTTACTTGAAGCGGCAGGCACGGGCGTGCGAGCCGGATGGCTGTTCATCGTGGTCGCGATGCATAAATGGAAGTGTTGCAGGACGCGTTGTCCCTCGATGCGGGGCAGGCAGCGGCTCGTTGACGTCGTCGAGACGGAGTCGGTGAGACCAGGGCCGTGCGTTGCAGGGCGAGGCGGTGCTTCGATGCGGTGCTGGCAGGTTGCAGTGCGGCGACGGAGCCGGATTCAGGAGCTGGCGTCGATCAGTCCGGACAGCGGTGCGAGTCGGGCGGTGCGTCGCAAAGCGTGCGAGCGGTGCCCAACTCCGGTGCGGTCACAGGACTCGAACTCAGCAGCAGTGACCGTGTCGGTCGGACCAGTTCGATTCGGCGTAGCGAAGCGTTGCAGGACGCGTTGTCCCTCGATGCGGTGCAGGCAGCGGCTCGTTGGACGGAGTCGGTGAGACCAGGGCCGTGCGTTGCAGGGCGAGACGGTGCTTCGATGCGGTGCTTACAGGACACCGAGTCGGTCGTGAGAGTCGGTCACAGCTCCCTACCTCTGCAGCCACTGAAACAGAGTTTCCAGCAGCAGTTCACAAAGGGGGTGAAGTCCAATGGTCCTGGGACTTCGGTCAGGGGGCAAGCTCTCTTCCAAGCCCTTGGAGATCCTTCACAAGTTGATGAAAGTCACAGCAAAGCAAAAGTTCCTTTCTCCTTTCTTTGGCAGTCAGGCAAACCACTGCAGGCCAATCCCCAAGCAGCACTTCAGCTTAGGGATAGTCTCTCCTCAGTTTCTTCTTGGTTCCGCTCCTCAGCAAAGGTTTCTTCTTGTTCCCAAAAGTGATCTATTTTTCCTGGGGTCTGGGTGCCCCTCTTATACCCTGATTCTCTTTGTTCTCTGGAGGCAGAGAGGCCTCTGCCTAGTCCAAAACCAGTTCTGGTCAGTCCTGGAGCACTTTGTTTTTCTGACTCCTTCTTTCCTTTCAGAATGTGGGGCAGAGTGCTCAGCCGCCCGGCAGGAGGTGGAGCCAGCATTGGGGAAGGCAGGCACAGCCCTATTCAGACCCAGGTGCAACTCCTCCCTCCACTCTGGATGCAGATCTCTCTATTCAGCTCTGCGCTGACTCACCCTGTCTCCTGTAGCCACCCCCAGCCCCTGTCACTCAATCTCCAGACAAGGAATACACAACCTAGAAGAGGCAGGCTTGGATAGTTAGGCAAGAAAATACCCACTTTCTAAAAGTGGTATTTTCAAACACAGAATGTTAAAACCAACTTCACTAAAATATGTATTTTATCATCCTGGGTTCAGGCATACTAAATTAGTTTTTCTACCATGTTCCCGGGGTCAGTTCTGACTATAAGGTGTAATAGTCAGTCTGCCCATTCTGGCCTATGGGGAGCAGGTAGCCTTGCAATAGTGAAAACGAAAATGGCTGTAATTCACTATTAGGACATGCCACACACACCAGGGCATGTCCTACCTTATACTTACAATGCACCCTGCCCTAGGGCCTACTTTAGGGGTGACCAACATGCAGTAAAGGGAAGGTTTAGGGACTGGTAAGTGGGTGTACTCACCAAGTCGACATGGCAGCCCTAGGCTGCACACAGGCTCTGCGATGGCAGGCCTGAGACACATTTTACAAGCCGCTTCTGTGGGTGGCACAACCAGTGCTGCAAGCCCACCAGCGGCATTGGATTTACAAGCCCTGGGCACACTGAGTGCACTGTACTAGGGACTGACAAGTAAACCAATCATCCAATCATGGAGTCACTAATACATATATCAATTAACGATAGGGAGCACTTGCACTTTGGCACTGATTAGCAGCAGCAAAGTGCCCATGAGCATCTAGTCCAGCAAAAACATATCGGCAACAGTGGAGGCATTACGAAAAAATGGAAGGGAGACCCACGCCAAGGATGCCAGGTCTAACACGTGTCCCCTCCAGCTGAAATGTGGGGAGAACTATCCTACCCCTAGGGAGTTCTCATCGCTAAGGCGGAAAAATCTGGACAGACCATCAGCATTGGCGTGTTCTGTACCAGGGCAGTGTTCCACCGTAAAGTCCATCCCCTGTAGGGAAATGGACCACCTCAACAGCTTTGGATTCTCACCCCTCATCTGCATCAACCATCTGAGGGGCCTGTGGTCTGTCTGAACTCGGAAGTGAGTCCCAAACAGGTATGGTCTCAGCTTCTTCAGTGCCCAGACCACAGCAAATGCCTCACGCTCAATAGCACTCCATCTCTGTTCCCGGGGAAGTAACCTCCTACTGAGGAAGGCTACAGGTTGGTCTAGGCCCTCCTCATTGATCTGTGATAGAACAGCCCCTACACCATGCTCTGAAGCGTCGGTCTGAACAATGAACTCATTGGAGAAGTTGGGTGCCTGGAGCACAGGCGCCGTGCACATGGCAGTCTTCAAAGTGTCAAAAGCTTTTTGACAGGCGTCAGTCCAAATCACTTTCCTGGGCTGCTTCTTGAAGTCAGCTCTGTCAAGGGGGCAACAATGCTGCCATACCCCTTGACGAATCTCCGGTAATACCCGGTGAGTCCTAGGAAGGCTCTCACCTCTGTCTGGGTCTTGGGGGCTCCCAAGCCAGAATGGTATCAATTTTCGGTTGGAGGGGCGCCACCTGGCCGCTCCCAACCTGGTGTCCCAAGTACACCACAGAACCCTGCCCAATCTGGCACTTACTCGCCTTGATTGTGAGGCCTGCTCTCCGCAGCGCCATCAACACTTCCCAGAGGTGGCGCAGATGTTCTTCCCAACTGGCACTGAACACTGCGATGTCATCCAGGTAGGCGGCACTGAAATCCTCCAGTCCAACCAACACCTGGTTGACCAACCTCTGAAAGGTGGCAGGGGCATTCTTCATCCCAAAGGGCATCACCCGGAACTGGTAGTGCCCATCTGGTGTGGAGAATGCTGACCTCTCTTTGCCCCATCAGTCAAGGCGATCTGCCAGTACCCAGACGTTAAGTCAAACGTGCTGAGGTACCGCGCAGCCCCTAACCGATCTATGAGCTCATCAGCTCTGGGGATGGGGTGGGCGTCAGTCCTGGTGACGGAATTGAGTCCCCTGTAGTCCACACAGAACCGGAGTTCTGGTGTGGCACCAGGCGCGGCAGCCTTTGGAACCAAGACCACTGGGCTGGCCCAAGGGCTGTTAGAGGACTCAATCACCCCTAGCGCAAACATCTTGGAGACCTCCTCCTTGATGCAGGCTCTGACCCTGTCAGTCACCCTGTAAGCCTTGTGCTTCACAGGAAGACTGTCCCCAGTGTCCACATCATGGACGCACCAATGAGTGACACTGGGAACCAGGGAGAACAGGTCAGGGAACTGTCCCAACAGTTGGCGACAGTCACCCTGCTGCTCAGGTGTCAGGGAGGTAGAGAGGTTTACTCCCTCCACTGATCCATCTTGCTCTCGGGCTGACAGGAGGTCAGGAAGAGGCTTGGTCTCCTCCTCCATTCCATCATCTGTAGCTAAGAGCATGCCCACTTGGGACCTCTCCAAGTGGGGCTTCAGGCGGTTCACATGCAGGACCCGCAAGGGGTTCCTGGGAGACTGCAAGTCCACCAAATAGGTAACTGGACTCTTGCGCTCCACCACCGTAAAAGGGCCGGTCCACCTGTCCTGGAGCGCACAAGGCTCCACAGGGGCCATGACCCACACTTTCTGACCAGGCTGAAGCTCTACCAGAGTGGCATTCTGGTCGTACCACCGCTTCATCTCCTCCTGGCTGGCTTCCAGATTTGCCTCAGCAAGTTCTCTGAAACGCCTAGTCTGGTTCCTGAAGGCCAGCATGTAACTGTATACATCCTGGGGAGGTTTCCTGGGAGATTGCTCCCAGCCTTCCTTGACCAAACTCAGAGGTCCTCGCACCGGGTGTCCATAGAGGAGCTCAAAGGGACTGAACCCTAGAGACTTCTGTGGCACCTCCCGGTATGCAAACAACAGGCATGGTAAGAGGACGTCCCATTTACGCCTCATGGGTTCTTCCAGACCCATAATCATGCCCTTGAGGGTCCTGTTGAATCTCTCAACCAGCCCATTTCCTTGAGGGTGGTAAGGAGTGGTGAACTTGTAAGTTACACCGCACTCCTGCCGTAGGGACTTCATGTACTTGGACACGAAGTTGGTACCTCTGTCAGACACCACCTCTTGAGGGAATCCCACACGTGAGAAAATTCCCACCAGTGCCCGTCCCACCACGGGGGCCGTCACTGTCCTCAGAGGGATGGCTTCAGGGTACCGGGTGGCATGATCCACCAAGACCAGGATAAACCTGTTGCCCATGGCTGTCTTGGGGTCCAGTGGCCCCACAATATCAATACCCACCCGTTCAAAGGGGGTGCTGACCACAGGGAATGGCTGGAGAGGAGCCTTGTGCTTCCTCCCACTCTTTCCACTTGCCTGGCAAGTCTGGCATGTCCTGCAGTGAGTGGCGGCACTCCTGCGCATCTGGGGCCAATAGAAATGGGTAACAAGCCTGTCAAAGGTCTTGTCCTGCCCCAGATGTCCTGCTAACGGTACATCATGAGCCAACCCCAGTAGGAAGGCTCTGAAGCGCTGGGGTACCACCAGCACACGGGCTGACCCAGGCTCAGCAACCTTAGGCTCTGAATACAGGAGACCATTCTCCCAGTAAACCCAATGTGATCCAGACTGATCACCTGCTGCCTGGTCTGTGGCCTGTTGCCTCAGACCCACGAGAGAGGGGCATGCGTTCTGCTCCTCGCAGAACTCTTCCCTGGAGGGTCCTCCTTCTTGCTGCCAATGGGTCAGCTCAGGTAGGTCCCCCAGTTCAGCTACCTGTTCCCCTGTAGGCTCCAGGGCATCCCCCTCAGGGTCTGCCTCCTCCTGGACCGTGGGAACTTCGGGGGCCGGTTTCCCGCGCCCCTGCCCCTCTCTCTCCGGCAGGCACCTGGGCCTCCCTCTCAGGCTCCAGGTCCTCTTGAACACCTTTCGCTGCCATTGACCGGGTGGTCACACATGCCCAATCAGGCAAGCCCAACATTTCTAAATGCGCACTCCGCTCCACCTTAGCCCAAGGTGAGCTCTCCAAATCGTTCCCTAACAAACAGTCAACAGGCATGGCTGGCCTCACAGCTACTTGAAGAGTACCCGAGACCCCCCACTCAAAGGGAACCTGAGCCACCTTGCAGTGACTCTCTGTGTTGTCAGCGGCAACAACCGGATAGAATGCATCAGGGATAACCTGCTCTTTAGACACCAGGTGACACTTGACAGCTGTCACACTGGCTCCTGTGTCTCTCAGAGCCTCCACCCTATGGCCATTGATGGTCACCCACTGCCTGTATTTCTTAGTGTTCTCAGGCAGCGGGGTCCTAGGGACCATCTCAGAGTCTCCTAATGAGACAAGGGAAAACACTGTGGGATCCCCCCACCTTGGGCACCCAACTCCTCCCCCAGGGCTACACTAGCCAACTGCCGGGGACTGCACTCGTGGGTGCTGGTTTTCCATGCAAAGGGCAACGAGGATCGTTTGCCTTGTGGCCAGGGGCGCCACACTTGTAACACACCAGTGGTCCCTGGGGGACAGGGGGCCTGTCAGGGCCACTGTCTTCTTCTCAGGGGAGGCTGGGAACCTTTCCCTTGGTTCCCTTGGGGTCTACTTTGGGGCCCTTTATGGAACTCCTTCTGTTTACCCTTGTCCCCCCCACTCTTCTGCTGGGGACCCTGCCCACCCTTGGCGGAGTCTCCCACGTGACCCTTGTGGATCCGGGTACTCACCCAGCGGTCCGCCTCCTCAGCAAGCTGCCTAGGGTTAGTCAGCTTACTATCAATCAGGTGCTGGCGTAGCTCAGGAAAACAATTACCAGACAAGTGCTCCCAGGCAATTAAATCAAAGAGCGCCTGAAAATCAGTCGCTTTGCTACCCTTTACCCAACCATCCAAGGCTCTGCAAAAGAAGGTCACATATTCAACCCAGGTACTGCTTTCAATCTTATTACAGTTCCTGAACCTTTGCCTATAAAGCTCAGGGGTCAAACCATACCTAGTTATTAAGGCATCCTTCATGTGGCTGTACGAATTATAGACTTCCGAGGGCAAATCCAACAAGGTATCCCGCCCTTCACTGAGGAACCGTCCCCACAACCCCGCTCCCCAATCCTTCTCAGGGACCCGGTGGGAAGACATGGCTACCTCATAGGCTTTGAACCACTGCCCTATGTCATCATTTTTAAAAACTCCTTCACCACATCTTTGGGAATATACACCCTAGCTTCAACAGGCACAGGCGGTACACTGCCACCAGAGGGAGTAATCTCTAAGCTCTTGGCCTTCAATTCCAACTCCCTCAAAACTTTCTCATGTTCAAACTGCATTTTCTTTTCCTCTAGGGCCAATTTCCTAGTTTGCATTTCGAATTCTAACTGCCCATTCAGCTTGAGCTTGGTCAGCTCCATTTCGTGCATCCTACTCTCTTTCCTGTCCTCCAACTCCTCTGGAGACAGTCCTCTGGCAGAAACACTGCTACCTACTGGGGAAGGTGGTCTTCTAGCCCCTAGACCCAATAGCCCCTCCAGCTGCCCTTCTGCATTCTCAGCCCCTTCCATAGGTATAGGGGTGCTCCTTGCTTCAACCCAGGCCCTCAGCGCCTTTTGGTGCTCATCCTTCTTGGTGAGCCCGGTCATGGAGACTTTAAACTTCCTGCAGAAATGCTTGAGCTGTTTGAGGGTGTAGCACTCCAGCCTCTCTTCTTCCCAATCACACTCAACAGAGGCTACTGATGCTGGTTTCTCCATAGTGACTGAACTTGGCATTAGCAAAAATAGGAAATCCCAGAAAAAATGCTGTAAAAGTATGTGGTTGCGTTTTGGTCTGCACTCACTAAGTAGTGTTCACCAATCACTGTACATGAGTCACAAATGCAAGTCCAGAATCCTCACCGCTGACCACCAATGTTAGATTTGGGGGTCTCTAGTTGGCAGAGGTAGGTACCTTTGTCCAAATAGGGACCCTTGCGTCTAGTCAGGGAAAGTAGGTACACTCCCGAAATAACCCCTGCTCACCCTCTTGGTAGCTTGGCACGAGCAGACAGGCTTAGTTCAGAGGCAGTGTGTAAAGCATTTGTGAACACATACAGTAATCAAGTGACAACACTACAAATGGACACCACACAGGTTATATATTTATAAAAATAGGTATACTTTATATAGATTTATCACAAGACCATAAACGACAAAAATAATCCACAATACTGTTAAGAATACTTAGTTCTGATCAAAAGGCTTAATTCAAGGTTCTGTGCGAGTCGGTAGCCTCCTCCGGCTACGACGATGTCGAGAACAAACAGAGTCTAACAAATCCAGCTGACCGCGTCGAGACGGGCCAACACAGCGTAGACAGACTCGGTCACAGTACCTTTTACTTGAAGCGGCAGGCACGGGCGTGCGAGCCGGATGGCTGTTCGTCGCGGTCGCGATGCATAAATGGAAGCGTTGCAGGACGCGTTGTCCCTCGATGCGGTGCAGGCAGCGGCTCGTTGACGTCGTCGAGACGGAGTCGGTGAGACCAGGGCCGTGCGTTGCAGGGCGAGACGGTGCTTCGATGCGGTGCTGGCAGGTTGCGGTGCGGCGACGGAGCCGGATTCAGGAGCTGGCGTCGATCAGTCCGGACAGCGGTGTGAGTCGGGCGGTGCGTCGCAAAGCGTGCGAGCGGTGCCCAACTCCGGTGCGGTCACAGGACTCGAACTCAGCAGCAGTGACCGTGTCGGTCGGACCAGGTCGATTCGGCGTAGCGAAGCGTTGCAGGACGCGTTGTCCCTCGATGCGGTGCAGGCAGCGGCTCGTTGACGGAGTCGGTGAGACCAGGGCCGTGCGTTGCAGGGCGAGACGGTGCTTCGATGCGGTGCTTACAGGACACCAAGTCGGTCGTGAGAGTCGGTCACAGCTCCCTACCTCTGCAGCCACTGAAACAGAGTTTCCAGCAGCAATTCACAAAGGGGGTGAAGTCCAATGGTCCTGGGACTTCGGTCAGGGGGCAAGCTCTCTTCCAAGCCCTTGGAGATCCTTCACAAGTTGATGAAAGTCACAGGAAAGCAAAAGTTCCTTTCTCCTTTCTTTGGAAGTCAGGCAAACCACTGCAGGCCAATCCCCCAAGCAGCACTTCAGGCTTAGGGATAGTCTCTCCTCAGTTTCTTCTTGGTTCTGCTCCTCAGCAAAGGTTTCTTCTTGTTCCCAAAAGTGATCTAACTTTCCTGGGGTCTGGGTGCCCCTCTTATACCCTGATTATCTTTGTTCTCTGGAGGCAGAGAGGCCTCTGCCTAGTCCAAAACCAGTTCTGGTCAGTCCTGGAGCACTTTGTTTTTCTGACTCCTTCTTTCCTTTCAGAATGTGGGGCAGAGTGCTCAGCCGCCCGGCAGGAGGTGGAGCCAGCATTGGGGAAGGCAGGCACAGCCCTATTCAGACCCAGGTGCAACTCCTCCCTCCACTCTGGATGCAGATCTTTCTATTCAGCCCTGCGCTGACTCACCCTGTCTCCTGTAGCCACCCCCAGCCCCTGTCACTCAATCTCCAGACAAGGAATACACAACCTAGCAGAGGCAGGCTTGGATAGTTAGGCAAGAAAATACCCACTTTCTAAAAGTGGTATTTTCAAACACAGAATGTTAAAACCAACTTTACTAAAAGATGTATTTTATCATCCTGGGTTCAGGCATACTAAATTCGTTTTTCTACCATGTTCCCGGGGTCAGTTCTGACTATAAGGTGTAATAGTCAGTCTGCCCATTCTGGCCTATGGGGAGCAGGTAGCCTTGCAATAGTGAAAAACGAAAATGGCTGTAATTCACTATTAGGACATGCCACACACACCAGGGCATGTCCTACCTTATACTTACAATGCACCCTGCCCTAGGGCCTACTTTAGGGGTGACCAACATGCAGTAAAGGGAAGGTTTAGGGACTGGTAAGTGGGTGTACTCACCAAGTCGACATGGCAGCCCTAGGCTGCACACAGGCTCTGCGATGGCAGGCCTGAGACACATTTTACAAGCCGCTTCTGTGGGTGGCACAACCAGTGCTGCAAGCCCACCAGCGGCATTGGATTTACAAGCCCTGGGCACACTGAGTGCACTGTACTAGGGACTGACAAGTAAACCAATCATCCAATCATGGAGTCACTAATACATATATCAATTAACGATAGGGAGCACTTGCACTTTGGCACTGATTAGCAGCGGCAAAGTGCCCATGAGCATCTAGTCCAGCAAAAACATATCGGCAACAGTGGAGGCATTACGAAAAAATGGAAGGGAGACCCACGCCAAGGATGCCAGGTCTAACAAAAATCAATCTTGACCCTGTGCCTTATGGAAACAGTCCAGCCCGAACTGCCAAGCCATGTCTTCCCTGGGCCGGAAACAAGCATCCTGGGACCAGTTTTGGGCCAACAGCCCTCATCAGCCAAGCTACCTTGAATCCAGAGGCAACGTGAGCAAGGGACCCCCGTCTGAGCATACCCTGCCAACTTAGGGCAAACAAAGCAAACACAAGGAGATGATGGACGGAGCGCTGAAACTTTTCAGACACTTACCCCCAGCCACAGATCTGGGTTGAACCCATCATCGTTCTTTAGCTCACTTCGCCACCCCAGTTCAGACACAGCTATATGCAAATCAGTCTTAACCCTGTGCCTGATAGGAACAGTCCAGCCTGAACTGTCGAGCCATGTCTTCCCTGGACCGGAAACAAGCATCCTGGGGCCGGTTTCGGGCTAACAGCCCTCGTCAGCCAGGCTAGTTTGAATCCAGTGGTAAAGTGAGCAAGGGACCCATGTCTGGGCATACTCTGCCAGCTTAGGGCGAACAAAGCAAACACAAGGAGATGATGGATGGAGGGCTGAAACTTTTCAGACACTCATCCCCAGTCACAGATGAGGGTTGAATCCATCATTGTTCTTTAGCTCACTTCGCCACCCCAGTTCAGACACAGTGTCTCATGGGAACAGTCCAGCCTGAACTGCCAAGCCATGTCTTTCCTGGACCGGAAACAAGCATCCTGGGACCAGTTTCGGGCTAACTGCCCTCATCAGCCAGGCTAGCTTGAATCCAGTGGCAAAGTGGGCAAGGGACCCACATCTGGGCATACCCTGCCAACTTAAGCGAACAAAGCAAACAAAAAGGAGATGATAGACGGAGCGCTATAACTTTTCAGATTCTCACCCCCAGTCACAGCTCTGGGTTGAATCCATCATCGTTCTTTAGCTCACTTCGCCACCCCAGTTCAGACACAGCTATATGCAAATCAGTCTTGACCCTGTGGCTCATGGGAAGAGTCCAGCCCGAACAGCCAAGCCATGTCTTCCCAGTACCGGAAACAAGCATCCTGGGACCGGTTTCGGGTAACAGCCGTCGTCAGTCAGGCTACTTTGAATCCAGTGGTAAATGTGAGAAAAGGACCCACGTCTGGGCATACCCTGCCAACTTAGCGCGAACAAAGCAAACACAAGGAGATGATGGACGGAGCGCTGAAACTTTTCAGACACTCACCCCCAGTCACAGATCTGGGTTAAATTCATCATCGTTCTTTAGCTCACTTCGACACCCCAATTCAGACACAGCCATATGCAAATCAGTCTTGACCCTGTGCCTTATGGAAAGAGTCCAGCCCGAACTGCCAAGCCATGTCTTCCCTGGACAGGAACCAAGCATCCTGGGACCGGTTTTGGGCTAACAGTCCTCATCAGCCAGGCTAGCTTGAATCTAGTGGCAAAGTGATCAAGGGACCCACATCTGGGCATACCCTGCCAACTTAGGGCGAACAAAGCAAACACAAGGAATTAATGGACGGAGTGCTGAATCTTTTCAGACACTCACCCCAAGTCACAGATCTGGGTTGAATGCATCATCGTTCTTTAGCTCACTTCGCCACCCCAGTTCAGACACAGCTATATGCAAATCAGTCTTGACCTTGTGCCTCATTGGAACAGTCCCACCCGAACTGCCAAGCCATGTCTTCCCTGGACCGGAAACAAGCATCCTGGGACCGGTTTCGGGCTAACAGCCCTCATCAGCCAGGCTCGCTTGAGTCCATTGGCAAAGTGAGCAAGGGACCCACGTCTGGGCATACCCTGCCAACTTAGACAAACAAAGCAAACACAAGGAGATGATGGATGGAGCGATGATACTTTTCAGACACTCACCCCCAGTCACTGATCTGTGTTGAATCCATCATCGTTCTTTAGCTCACTTCACCACCCCAGTTGAGACACAGCTATATGCAAATCAGTCTTTACCCTGTGCCTCATGGGAACAGTCCAGCCCGAACTGCCAAGCCATGTCTTCCCTGGACCGGAACCAAGCATCCTGGGACCGGTTTTGGGCTAACAGTCCTCATCAGCCAGGCTAGCTTGAATCTAGTGGCAAAGTGATCAAGGGACCCACATCTGGGCATACCCTGCCAACTTAGGGCGAACAAAGCAAACACAAGGAATTAATGGACGGAGTGCTGAATCTTTTCAGACACTCACCCCAAGTCACAGATCTGGGTTGAATGCATCATCGTTCTTTAGCTCACTTCGCCACCCCAGTTCAGACACAGCTATATGCAAATCAGTCTTGACCTTGTGCCTCATTGGAACAGTCCCACCCGAACTGCCAAGCCATGTCTTCCCTGGACCGGAAACAAGCATCCTGGGACCGGTTTCGGGCTAACAGCCCTCATCAGCCAGGCTCGCTTGAGTCCATTGGCAAAGTGAGCAAGGGACCCACGTCTGGGCATACCCTGCCAACTTAGACAAACAAAGCAAACACAAGGAGATGATGGATGGAGCGATGATACTTTTCAGACACTCACCCCCAGTCACTGATCTGTGTTGAATCCATCATCGTTCTTTAGCTCACTTCACCACCCCAGTTCAGACACAGCTATATGCAAATCAGTCTTTACCCTGTGCCTCATGGGAACAGTCCAGCCCGAACTGCCAAGCCATGTCTTCCCTGGACCGGAAACAAGCTTCCTACGACTGGTTTTGGGTTAACAGCCCTCATCAGCCAGGCTAGTTTGAATCCAGTGGCAAAGTGATCAACGGACCCACGTATGGGCATACCCTACCAACTTAGGGCGAACAAACAAACACAAGGAGATGATGGATGGAGCGCTGAAACTTTTCAGACACTCATCCCCAGTCACAGATCTGGGTTGAATCCATCATCGTTCTTTAGCTCACTTCGCCACCCCAGTTCAGACACAGCTATATGCAAATCAGTCTTGACCCTGTGCCTCATGGGAACAGTCCAGCCCGAACTGCCAACCATGTCTTTCCTGTACCGGAAGCAAGCATCCTGGGACCGGTTTCGGGTTAACAGCCCTCATCAGCCAGGCTAGCGTGAATCCAGTGGCAAAGTGAGCAAGCGACCCACGTCTGGGCATACCCTGCCAACTTAGGGCGAACAAAGCAAGCTCAAGGAGATTATGGACGGAGCGCTGAATCTTTTCAGACACTCACCCCCAGTCACAGATCTGGGTTGAATCCATCATCGTTCTTTAGCTCACTTCAGAATCGGCACCCCATCTTCAGACACAGCTATATGCAAATCAGTCTTGACCCTGTGCCTGATGGGAACACTCCAGCCCGAACTGCCAAGCCATGTCTTCCCTGAACCGGAACCAAGCATCTTGGGATCGGTTTTGGGCTAACAGCCCTCATCAGCCAGGCTAGCTTGAATCCAGTGGCAAAGTGAGCAAGGGACCCACGTCTGGGCATACCCTGCCAACTTAGGGCGACCAATGCAAATACAATGAGATGATGGATGCAGCGCTGAAACATTTCAGACACTCACCCCCAGTCTCAGATCTGGGTTGAATCCATCATCGTTCTTTAGCTCACTTCGCCACCCCAGTTCAGACACATCTATATGCAAATCAGTCTTGACCCTGTGCCTGATGAGAACAGTCCAGCTTCAACTGCCAAGCCATGTCTTACCTGGACCAGAAACAAGCATCCTGGGGCCGGTTTCGAGCTAACAGCCCTCATTAGCCAGGCTAGCTTAAATCCAGTGGCAAAGTGAGCAAGGGACCCATGTCTGGGCATTCTCTGCCAACTTAGGGCAAACAAAGCAAACACAAGGAGATGATGGACGGAGCGCTGAAACTTTGCACACACTCACCCCCAGTCACAGATCTGGGTTGAATCCATCATTGATCTTTAGCTCACTTCGCTACCCCAATTCAGACACAGCTATATGCAAATCAGTCTTGACCCTGTGCCTTATGGGAACAGTCCAGCCCGAACTGCCAAGCCATTTCTTCCCTGGACCGGAACCAAGCATCCTGGGTCCGGTTTCGGGCTAACAGCCCTCCTCAGCCAGGCTAACTTGAATCCAGTGGCAAAGTGAGCAAGGGACCCATGTCTGGGCATACCCTGCCAACTTAGGGCGCACAAAGAAAACACAAGGAGATGATGGACGGAGCGCTGAAACTTTTCAGAGACTCACCCCCAGTCACAGCTATTGGTTGAACCCATCATCGTTCTTTAGCTCACTTCGCCACCCCAGTTCAGACTCAGCTATATGTAAATCAGTCTTGACCCTGTGCCTGATGGGAACATTCCAGCCCGAACTGTCCAGCCATGTCTTCCCTGGACCGGAACCAAGCATCCTGGGACCGGTTTCGGGCTAACAGCCCTCATCAGCCAGGCTAGTTTGAATCCAGTGGCAAAATGAGCAAGGGACCCACGTCTGGGCATACCCTGCCAACTTAGGGCCAACAAAGCAAGCACAAGGAGATGATGGACGGAGCGCTAAAACTTTTCAGACACTCATCCCCAGTCACAGATCTGGGTTGAATCCATCATCGTTCTTTAGCTCGTTTTAGTTCACCTCACCACCCCAGTTCAGACACAGCTATATGCAAAGCAGTCTTGACCTTGTGCCTCATAGGAACAGTCCAGCCCAAACTGCCAAGCCATCTCTCCCCTGGACTGGAAACAAGCATCCTGGGACCGGTTTCAGGCTAACGCCCTCATCAGCCAGGCTAGCTTGAATCCAGTGGCAAAGTGAGCAAGGGACCCACATCTGGGCATACCCTGCCAACTTAGGGCGAACAAAGCAAACACATGGAGATGATGGACGGAGCGCTGAAACTTTTCAGACACTCACCCCCAGTCACAGCTCTGGGTTGAACCCATCATCGTGCTTTAGCTCACTTCCCCACCCCATTTCAGACACAACTATATGCAAATCAGTGTTGACCCTGTGCCTCATGGGAACAGTCCAGCCCGAACTGCCAAGCCATGTCTTCCCTGGACCAGAAACAAGCGTCCTGGGACCTGTTTCGGGCTTACAGCCCTCATCAGCCAGGCTAGCTTGAATCCAGTGGCAAAGTGAGCAAGGGATCCACGTCTTGGCATACCCTGCCAACTTATGGCGAACAAAGCAAACACAAGGAGATGATGGACGGTGCACTGAAACGTTTCAGAGACTCACCCCCAGTCACAGATCTGGGATGAATCCATCATCGTTCTTAAGCTCACTTCACCACCCCAGTTCCGACACAGCTGTTTGCCAATCAGTCTTGACCCTGTGCCCCATGAGTCAAACGAGAGGGTGAATTCCGTAACGATCTGTATTGGAAAATATGACAGTTACCGGTGTGCATGTTTCAGAGTGTAAAGTGCTGGCGTTGTAAAAGCCTGGACAGTATTTATGATTATGGCGAAAGGCACAAGCTGTTGTACCAACCAAACCTCTTGAGCGCTCGTAGATGGTTGATGGTGGATTGCTCCCAATTGTTATAGTGCTCAGCTTTGAGAAATGACTTCTGGAGTCACCGGATGCAGGGGTGCGATCGGGACATAAATGGCCGCCATCTTGGAACAGTGGATAACTGCTGAAATAGGCAAGCCTGTTTGTGTTTGTTTTATTGTTCAAAATAAGGCCTATGGAGATTTGTTATTAAAGTTCCACCCAGCAAGTGATGTTATGAGGAAAAGATAGCGGAATGACAGTATCCGCTATTTCAAAACAATAGCTTCAATGTCTGTATTAAATCAAAAGAATGTGGAAATTAGCAGACAGAATTGCACATCAGCAAATGCTGTGAAAGGGGAGTGAAAGAAACAGTAATGGAAAGGGATGACAGATTGTGTTATTCCGAAACAAGGTAAAGAATATGGTGTAGGCTCGTTCTCCACATGAAAGATAAGCTTTCGACCTATACATTTTAAGGTCCATGCTTATAGTGTATACAGAAATGGCTCTGTGTAGAATGAAAATGAGACACAATTTGGGGAGACATATACTGATAGTGTGTTGAAAGAGACAGTATATGGAGCAGATAGGCTTGAATGGAAAGTGCTACTGTAGTTCAATCCAGGGTATATCATCGTTCAGGCCATGGATATGTGTGCGAAGGCAGAATACCCAACGTTGCTCTTTTCTAAACAGGGTAGTGGAATTCCAGGTTGGATTAGCCTCCAAAATAATCCATGTCAAAAGGGCAGTGGTGTGTTGGAATTCAATGTAGTGGTTGCACATTTTTGTAGCGCTGCGGACTCAGCGAATATTGCTTTGTGTTCACTGATCCTGGTTTTGACCAGTCTTGTGGTCATGCCTACATAGTGTAGGTTGCACGGACACATAATAAGATAAACACAGTTTTTTGTATTACAGTTTGTGTGTTGTTTCTATGTCCATCTGAAATGTCCTATCTCTAAGGTTTTTGTGTGACATGTTGAAGCACAGACACTGCAGCTGCAACATGGGTAGCCTTTCACCGCTGGTAAGTTCCATAGTGTGGTTTGTTGTGTTGCGGTCTGGGGGCGCTGTCTTGTATGTACTAGAATATCTCTGAGGTTTTGTGTTCTTTTGAAGGCAAATCTAGGGCGTTCCAAGTTCGGCTCCCCTGTGTTGACAATCTTCCATTGTTTTAAGATGATGTTCTTCATTTTATTAGACATCGGGGTAAAGGTTGTCACGCATGTCATGGTGTCATCTTTTGGTTTGGGAAGGGTTTCCAATATGGCTTTGCGGTGATTGTTGCGTGCTCTCTTGTTCACGCTTTTGATCACCTTTTGGGAGAGTGTCTGGCCTTAAGGGTTTTGCTCAAATCATCACCTTGTCGGCTGTAGTCAGTTGCAGAAACCCCACAAGCTTGTAAATCTTCTGCAGTTTTAGAATTTGTTGATTCAATGAAAGAAAATGGCACCCAGGGATGAAGCCTGAGGGGATAGTGTTATACATGGAGTATAATTAACATTATATTACATTTCTACCAAGAGTTCATTGTGATTTTTGTGACCGGTGGAGGATGTTACTGTGTAATTTTCAGTTGCTTACAGAAAGACCTAAGAGTTAGTTACAAAATGTCAGGCAATCTGCTATCTCACTGAGTAGGCTGAAGCCCTCTCGCTACCCTGCCATCAGAAAACATCTACTCGCTAAACTTGAAGATATCCGCCATGCCAGTGGAGATTGTTTTGCTGAAAGTTCAACTAATGTTGTAGCCAAAGTACTTTTGAGAAAAATGGGAAAGGTGCATATATACACCATGTGTTGGTGACCAGCCAGCATTACTTCCTCTTTTGCTGAGGCATACCCGCAATGTGGGGTTATATCTGCTAAGAAAAAATCATTAGCCCAGACCTGCACAAAGATTTCTCCCTGTGCCTGGGACCATGAATGATTTTTTCTCTCATTGTTGATCATGCCCCATAATTCGCAGTCCCAGCTAGGAAAAATGTGCAACTGTGGACCCTCCATAAAATGGGTGGCTTTCAGGTGCAGTGGCCCTGTGATGAGTGAGCTACCACCAATGATTAACCAAAGTTGGGACAGGTGGAGCCCTGAATGGAAGTTAATCGCTGGTTCCCAGCCAATGTATAAGATATGGGGTCTTTTCTGTTCCCCATCCCTAAATGGGGCAGTAGAACTGCAGGATTGGTGGGGCAGGTGTGCAGCAGATCTACTGAGGGGCTCCCATTCCACCAATCCTGAAATAACCATCTGAAACTCAAGCATTACTGTTGTGATTGTAAATGCATTTGTTATATCTTACAGACCTGATCCTGCAAAGGTGGTGATGTATTATCCACTGATTTCAGAAGAAAGTGCTAAATCCATAGGAGAAGCCACTCATGGGATTTTCTCCACCATAAGGATGTGGATGAAATTCCCTCATATCATAATTTATCTTTCCCTGAAGAAAAGATTTTCTGTTATATCATAATTGGTAATCAGGCAAAAAAGTGTATTGTGCCACATAAACCTTTGATTGGATATTTTAAGATCTGTACAATCTGAAGAAACATAAGGGTTTACCACTTTCTCACCTTCCAAGGTTGAATGTTACTGATGTCAGCGCATGCTCCTTTCATAAATGGCCCTTGCCCTTGTTTGCATGTCATGAGAGCATTCAAAGAGTGAGCCAAAGCGTACACCGCAAGGTAGCTGTGGTATGTGTAACTCAAGTCATAGAGTTCAAAGAATCGCAAGTCCTTCTTTGCCAGATTTTGGTTCTCTGAGCAGAAGATTGACCAAGTGCCATTCTCCATGGTAGTCATTACGTCTGTCTCCTTAGATCCTGGCCACTTGCAACTAAACACTTTCTCCCAGAACTGTCTGATAAAAATATCATGGGGATCTGTTAAAGGATGACGGTGAATAAGAAACTCTTCAAAGTTTTTCATCTTTCTGTTGTGAGGGGAAAGTCCTAAGGATCCATTGAATATTTTCCAGCTCTCCTCATTGTAGAGTCCGCGAGTTAATTTGAATGTTGCCGAGAAAACAAACACTTTATCTGTTACGTTCTGTGCAGCAAAAGTCTCTATAATCCCCTTGACATGGACATCTGGACTGTGGACAATGATCACTTTCACACCATACATTTGTGCTACTTGAACCACATGAACAAGCTTCTCTCTGGTGTAACTGTTGTGAACCTTTTCCATAAAAGCCACACAGCCCCCATTGGCCTCTATAATCCTTTTTGTGTCATGTCCTCCTTGTAATCCAACCTCCTCATCAGAGATGATCATCCCCGTCCAGGTCCAGCCAAAATAACCTATTATCCGTGCAAGGGCAATATTCTGGAAGGAGCTGCTCGGTACCGTACGGAGGAAAGATGGGAACTGGAGCTTGTCACTTAGCGCAGAAAGTACTGATCCGTAGCTGATCTGTAGTGAAAGAGATCAAGGATGGCTTAATTTACCATTATTGCTGACATACACATGGTCAACTAAGTAACCCTAAATGTCAACCTCCTACAGGTTAATAATTGACATGTGAACAACTGCACATCCCACTCCAATGTTAGTGATGTAATTTCAAGAATTGCAGAAGAGGAAAAAGTAAAACAGAACCACAAATTCTTCTTATATATGAGCTTGAGATAGATATTGGCCAACTGGGATTAGTGCTAGGAGAGGGACCTTTGGCTATCTTTGTCACATTAAAGAAATGCCCTTCCTAATTTCTTTCCTTTATATACTGTAAATGGAAGCTTGGTAGCCCAATTTCTAGATTTTTCGATAAAGCATATTCTTTTGTCAAATGAAGGGATCCTTTGCTGACACGCATGCCTGTGTCCAACCAGAACAAGATAGTGGCACAACTGAGCCATTTTTCTTCACAATAGCAACAGCTGTAATTGCATTTCTGGTGGATGACACATTGTTTTATTCACCCATGTGCAAAATTAGCTCCTGGTATTCCGATATTTTCTGTAATTTGATTTTCTCTATTTTTGTCATTGCTTTGGATATTGTTATATGTAAATGGCATCATTAGGTAAATTATTCTCTCCTTCAGTCTTAAATTTTCATTCACAAAATGATTCAGTCACTATATTATTGTTTCCAAATCATGCTTCTGTAGAAAGCATATCCATGGAATTGTACATAACCATAATTTAACCGTATCATATTAAATGATATTATGTGTTCAGCAAATCAATGCTTGTATTTCACTTTGTAAAATATAGGGGCATATTAGCAAGACCCACGTTAAAATTATCGCTGTTTTAGCGGCAGGAAACTGCCGCTAAAGCGGCGATAATGGGCTTGCTAATATGCGTTATAGAATTCAATAGATGCCCAGGTTAGATGTCCTGCACATCTAACCTGGGCTTCTATTGGAATTCTATAACGCATATTAGCAAGCCAATTATCGCCTTTTTAGCGGCAGTTTCCTGCCGCTAAAACGGCGATAATTTTAACGTGGGTCTTGCTAATATGCCCCATAGTGTGCTATTAGTTATGGAGAGAAGTGGCTCATGATCAGCATTTATCCTTAAAAAGGAGCTTGATTATATGAGGCTAACCTGGTGTTCAGGGGTATGTTGCTCACAGTTAGGTTTGCGCCATACAAATACCATTTCACACATAAGTACCTATGAGGAGCAGCATATATAGAGAGGACTATTATCTTAACCCTGTGATAACCAATATATTCCCAAGAAGATCCAGGACTATGTTTTCTTCAGATATGCTTTACTAACTGCGTGATCTATGGTGGCTTCCTTAAACTTTATAAGGAGCCCAGACTTTGAAACTGAAATGCCACACATGGGAACACTGTTTTTGAGGAGGCAAAATCTGATTTAGGCTGCACATGTAATAACAAGAGGTAGCTTTAAATTAACTTCCAAGTTGATTGTATGAACATCCAAGCTGATACTCCTTTCCACCTGCTTGCTTCAAAGATCCCACACTCTGACAGTTGAATCCTAGCGATAAGATGGGTATCTCCTTGATAATTGTCAAACAACAGCCTACTCCTAGTTCTTCTGGGGGCTTTACTCTTGCCATTCTGGCCCATCATTGGAGCATTTCACAGTGTAGCAAACACTGAATTAAAACAGTCACTCTGAAGAATAGTTTGATAGTCTTATAGTTCACATTTTATGAAAGATTCACAATGTTTGAAAAGTGAAGAGCAGAGGCGCCTATTATTTTGAATTCACAATAGCAGGTATGCTAAACACCTCATACATCGCAAGAGTGGGATAACAGTACAACATGTATGGGTAAAGTACATGACACAAAGGTAAATACATAAAGCAGTACTTTGGCCCCTATTTACTGATTTGCAGGGAGCCCGAAAACCCTCCCATTCAGCAGAGACCATGGGTCCACCATTTAAGTAGAGGACACACACTCCATAATTAAAGATCTCCAACAACATGGCAAGGATAGTTTTGGTGAAAGTCCTTATTCAGATAAGGCTGGAGCACTATACTCATACCCGGAATGCTAGTTGACTGTTCACAATGTCACAGCGGCTGGCTGGCCAGCATTAATTTTTCTTTTGAAGAAATGGATCTCAAAAGCAGAATTTGGCTGTGGTGACTAACGTGGTGTAGTATCCAAACAGTGTTACACATGGATTAAGACATTGTAAGGAGCTGTGAAGGATTTTAGCTTTGAAGCACTAATCTCAAATGAACTGGGGGACATCCTGACTGTTATGGCATAAAGTCAAATATACGTGAATGCAGCTAATTTAATTTAATTTGGTATCTGAATTTGAGCCAGCCTTACAGTTCAATTAAATGTCTCCCTCTTGGTTGGGCCACCAGTTATAACTTGTTCTAGATTAGCTGGTGCTTCCTACAAACTGACATTGTGTTAATAATGGCCTGTTTCTTCTTGGGTGAATATATTGAGATTAAACTTGTCATTCTATAATTGTAGGCATTTTAGATGATAAAATTGAATACAACTTTAAAATTGTCGTAGAGTGTAATCCAGATGCACTAAAATTCTCCCTAGGTCCAAATGGGGTTGAGGGTGTTTGCAATATATAATTCTTTTTTTTAATCTTTGTCTTTAAGCAGTGATACAGGTTTATTTGGATTGGCACGTGTGTCCGCATGGTGGTCCTTAACAATTGGTGAATAGGACCAAAACATTTTTCTATCAATTGGACAACTGTATAGGATCCATCTTTTGCATCTTCGCTTGTATAAGATGTAATTCAAGGTCTAACAATGTTTGAATATCCTGTTTCTATGTTTTTGTATATTTGTGGCATATTTTGTATTGCTATTTTAATTTTAGGAGCAACCTGTTTTATCACTATCCATATAAGTAAAATAAAGTGATATATATATATACATATTACCTACTGGCGGTCACCAGTAGGTAGTTATAGTTAGGACCATGTTTCCATAGGAAAAGCATTTTTGATGTGCTTATAACTTTGGCGTCGTTTGACGATTCTTTACCAAATTTTCCCAAAAGTTCCTCTTTTCAGGTCAGCTCCTATCCTAAAAGTTTGGGGGGGATTCGTCAAGGGGGGGCTAAGAAAAAAGGGGGTTCCCAAAACGTGTTTTCTCCATGCAATTTCCATAGGAAACTTTAGACAAGGCTACAGGTCAAACTGCTGAACGGAATTACGCCAAATTTAGCAGAGAAAAAGGTCTTGGTCCAGAAAGCACTCTTTTGTTTAAATCGGGTAAATCCGTTCAGTAGTTTTAGAAAAATATCAAAATTTCCAGATATCGATATTTAAGAATTCTGACATCTGATTGGCTGAGGCGTTACGAGCACGAGCTTGCGGCTCATTGGGTGCGAACTGTTGAAACTAGGAAGTGTTGGCAGCCATTTTGTTATTCACAACTCTCCCTCTACAAGGCATCAGGTCTGTAGTTCTACCTCTGCGAGGCAACACTAAAAATATACCGCAGCTCTGTCTGTGCGAGATACCCCTTTCACGGTCCCTCTCCCCACATCACCAGCTCGCGGCTATGCCTTTAGAAGCCAGTCCGTGGGCTCACAGCTCTGCGACTGCGAGCTGTCAGCCATTTTGTGACTCAGTCCGTCAGCTCCATCGCTCCCTCTAAAAGGCATCGGATCCGTAATTCTACCTCTGTGAGGCAATACTGAAAATATCCCGCAGGTCTGTCTGTGCGAGATGCTCCTTTTACGCTCCCTCCCCCTACATCATCAGCTCGCGGCTATGCCTTTAGAAGCCAGTCCGTCGGCTTGCAGCTCTGTGTCTGCAAGCCGGCGGGCCCGCAGCTTTACCTCTGTGAGCCACCTTGTTAGCTCGTAGCTGTGTCTGTGCTAGCAGACCTGTCAGCCCGTTACTCTCCCTCTGCGAGTTAGCCCGTCGGGTTGCAGCTCGGAGGGCTCACAGCTGTATCTCTGAGAGCCAGCCCGTTAACTGATTGCTGTGTGTCTGCTAGCAGGCCTGTTGGCCCGTTGATCTCCCTCTGCGAGTCCGGCCACAGCTCTGCCTCTACGAGCCAGTACGGTGCTGTGCTTTTGCGAGCCAACGGCTCGTATGTCTCCCTCTGCGAGCTGAGCCCATGGGCCGCAGCTCTTCCTCTGAGAGCCTGCTCGACGGCCCGCAGGTGTCCCTCTGCTAGCCGAACCGCAGCTGACACTCTGCGAGCCAAAATTAGGAATATAAGGCGGCTCGAAAAAGAGCCCCTGTGTTTATTAGTTGGAGCTACATGTAAGTGCGAATGCACAGCTTCAGGTTAATCAGGAAAACTCGGTTTCCCTCATCTGTGAAGTGTACTCCATCACTTCTGTAGATATCAGCCATATCAAAACGTATTTTGTTGTGGTAAATCGACCCCATTCTATGGTCTCTGAGGTATGCAGACACAGCTTTGTTGACATTCTTCCTAGATTTTTCAATCTTATGATGAAATTGGTTTGACCATTTCCACTTCTGTCTTTGGCATATATTGGAATATGCAAAGACAGTTTGAGGCAAAAGTAACATCAATTGTCCAAAGGTGTCCTTCATAAGCATTTCCAAACCTACCCAAGTCAATGTGCCTAGGTCGTTACCACCACAGTGAACACAATCATGAGTTCAGGGTGTTGGAGATGCAAACAGGTTTTAACCAAAGGGAGCAATTGGTGCCACTTCAATCCTCTCTGTGCAAACCATTTAATGTGCACATTTTGTAAACCTAGGTCTAAGTCAATACGTCTCTGTTCTGCATACCTCTTGCACCAGAAAACATAGCTATGTCCTACAATCCACACTAGCATTTTGAAGGTATGGCTAGAAGATATGGATAAATGTCTGTAGCTCATGCAGTCCATTCATAGAATAAGAGATATGTTTAAACATGGGGAACTACTTTTTTTTTTACATACAAAACGTTAACCAATTGGGAGATGAAATGTATTGTGTCCTAAAAAGTAGGGTGTATATTAGTTTTGATGAAAAGCATCTTTGTGATTGGTTAATAAAAAACAGTTTATACGTGGAGTACATATTATAGGATGAAATTTGCTCAGCTCAACAACACCTGCTAATTGTATTTGGAAGGTGCAGTTCAAACTTGAAAGAATGGTGAACTTTTGACCTCCACGTGCCGTTAAATGTTGGAGAAAATGTTGCAAAAAAAATATCGGTAGGTTTAAAAAAATGATGAACTTTTAACCTGCACGTGTCGTAGAATGTTCTAGAAAGTGTTGATACAATACCTTGTACTTTTCACCTGTATGTGTCCTTAAAAAAACTGGAAAATTCAAAAATAACCAACAAAGAGAGGTTTTGCAATCTAAAAAAAATAAGGAACTTCTCTGATTTGTTCTTTACATGTATTTATGTGTGGAGCAACAGGGAAATTGTGCCATTACTTGTTCCATTCTTGATGAAAGCGGTGCATTACATGTACTGTGTGACAAGAAAAGAATTGCATGCGTTTGTGACATTTGAAATCTGCATACCAACTACGAAGGTAAATTAGAAATTAAGAAGGTGTATTATGTGTTTTGTAGTAGTGGTTAAGTATTTGAGACGGTATTTTTAACTTTGAAAGTATTTTTATTTCTAAATAACATAGTGTTAGTAAAGTCTGGTGTTTTATTGGTTCAAAAATATGCATAATGTGTAATTAGTTGTTAAACAAGTACTTTATATATGTTTAGGAGTTTTTCACAAAGAAAAAGTGTAAGTTGTCATCTGTAAAAGACTGTGGGCCATATTCTCAAGACCAGCGATAACATTATCGCCGCTTTAGCGGCAGTTTCCTGCCGCTAAAGCGGCAATAATGTTATCGCCATTCTTGTGAATATAGCCCTGTATGGGTTTGGAAATTCGATGTAGCGTTAATTTCGATTCGTATATCTATTCCGGCGAGATAAACAGAATGTCGCATGTTTGGAAATTATGCTCAGTCTGGAAATAGTGGAGAAGGGGTGACAGTAGAAAATTCATGTGTTATTAACTTAACAGAGATGGAAAAAAAAGAAGAAATTTTATGTTCACAGTTTGTGGTCTCATTTTTTACACTGAGAGGTAGATTTCAATGTCAGTCAAGGCTGGTGTGGTACTGCGAGGCTTTGCATTTGGGTGTTCTTCGGAAATCTAAGTTGTTAGGGAGCGTTTCTTCAGAAGTCATTTTTTTTCATATGTGAGAGATAAAAAATAAATGAAAATGTTCTTTGTATATTTTCTGTACGATTTTGTTCACAGTGGTAAAGTAAATGTGATTATTGGTGATAGTAATTCTCACGGTGTGTTCCTCTGCTGAATATACGCAGGCGTTTAAGTGGTCCGGGTGTTATCAGTAGTAGGCTCCGCCACCCCTTTAAGAGAGCCGCCAATTTTTTCATCCAAGTTAAAGCTGTTAATATACGTATAGTAAATGGACGATACATAAAAAGTTTGGAAGTACACCTTCATTTACTCTGTCTACCTTGCACCACCATTTTGTGCCCCCAGCAGTACTGTTTATAAAAATAATCTAATACAGCTTTTTGTATTATAAAAATAGCACTTATAGGTTTATTGGCATATTGATAGAATTTGTACTATATAAAGAATGTTGCAATCAGTTTCAATGATATAGAAATGCACTGTATTATGTAGGAAATATTACATATGCATAGGTTGTGATGTCATTTTTTTATTGTAAGGTACATTTGAGTATAAGTGAAAACAGGTGATATACTGCGAACCCGTTCAGAATGTGCACAGATTACATAGAGAGTAAATGGCGCAAAGTAAACGTGTACGTTGCTTTGTGTATGTATGCATGGTTTGAATCATTTGATGATACTTTAAGACATAATCTAAACACTATTTCTACTTTACAATTGGGTACAGTGCACAGTGTTAGTAGTTAGTGACTAGATGCTGGTAAAGGTATTATTTATTGCTCGTTCGTATGAAATAAAGGTGGAGAGGGGCGTTTCTTTACAAGAGATATTTTATAAATGTGTGAGAGATAAAAAACAATTAAAAATGTTCTTAGTAAATTTTCTATACGATTTTTTCACACTAGTAAACTAACTGTGATTATAAGTGATGAAAATTGTTAGGGTGTGTCTCTGTGCTGAATATACACAGGACTTTAAGTGGACTGGGTGTTACCGGTGCTAAACATTGCTACCCCTTTTAGACACCCGCATTGTTTTTTCATCCCACTTAAAACCCTCAATATACGTATATTAAAGGAACGGTACAATAAAAGTTTAGGGATTACACCTCCGTTTCCTCTCCTCATGTGTCATCCCCATTTTGTGCACCAAACAGTAGTATTTATAAAAATTAAGTTAGAGAGCTTTATTTAGTATGAAAATAGCACTTATACCTTTATTAGCATGTTCATGGGATCTATAGTGTAAAGAAAAGGTCGTAATCCGTTTCAATGGTACAAAAGTGACGTAACATATGTTTGAAAGATTACATGGTTTTAGGAGTAAGGTATGGAGGTAACAAATAAGCAGTATAGTTTGTTATGTTTAAACGAGTATGTAGTTTTGTAAATCAGATACGGCGTTGATTTGTGCAGCACACAGTACACCCACAATGACCCTGGAACATGTCCCTGAATGCCTTGGCACACTGCAGCACACATCCAAACGCCAAGTAGGCCCCCATCCACAATGTGCACAGAGTGCCCCCCCCTATCACCAATATCACAACCTATCCAGCAAACCAGCAGATCCGTGACCCACACTGACTATGCAAGTAACACTGCATTTCGGATAGCATAGCAGCTGCACAAAGAAAATGACATGGCCCACGAAGCGACATGGACGGTGCCAAGTGCGGATCACATCCTCAAAGGAGCAGGTCACACTCCGACGTGTCCGCGTGCAACCACAACCCATTGCTTACAATACACGCAGCAGACCAACAATGCACCAGGCCACAAAATAAGTCCGCGAGCACACATCACACAAGTTAAAAGCAAAACAGGCCCCGAAAAGCACACAATCCAAAGGGCAGAAGGCTACACGAAATCAGAGCTGCAGGGGCAATTCCCCCACAATGCAGCCCACACACATAGCAATCACAGAACATCAGCAATGAAGGCAATGTGGTACAAAACTCCCCTTATACGGGTTCTGTGTCCGGTGTGTATTGCGGGGTGATGGCTGCATGGCTGTGTGCCCCTGACACATCAGACTGTGTAGGTGATGGGGCTGCATCAGATGTCGTCCAGCACCTATGCAAAAACAATGTCTGGCTCACAGAGGCGGAGCTTGCCAAAGGGATACACCCCCATTGCACATGCGACAGTCAGTTCTTCCCTGTGTTGGGACGAGGCTCATTGTGGCACACAAGTGGACAATCTTTACAACACACCTCACAGTTAGACACCAGTGGAGTGGCATAGACTTTATTGGCATGTGCGTGTCAGTACGGACAAGGCAACGGCCACAACAGGCACGGACATGCTTAAGACACTTACACGCAGCATGGGTACATGTCGAGGGGCAGATGATGTTGGGGCTCAAATGGACAAGATTGATCACATATGGCAACGCTCACAGCCCACCTTGCCTTGCAGGACGAGTCATGTGTTGTTTGGCGTCTGCACAGTGCCCCATGTGAGGGGGCACGACTGACTGTACGTGGGGTCTGCATGGTGCTCTGCCTCCGGGGTGCGGCAATTGTCTGCTCTGCCGACAGTGATCAGGTGTGAGGGTCCGACAGGTTCACATGTCATGCTACATCACCATGTGTGTGCTCTCACCCAGCAGTGTGTCCCAATTGGCAACGTTGCCAAACGACGCTGTGTTGCTCGGACCATGGACCTGCGTCGCCTTTGGACAGGTGTGTGTGCACATGCGTTATTCCACGCACATGCATCCAGAGCCCGACCGAAGGGAGACGTGTCCTCTCTTTTGGTGGGATATGTGAGCAATCCCCACTGTGCAACAAGTTGTTGGGCCATGTGCTGTGGGTGGCAATAGGATGTGGCTGCAGGTACGTAGATACTCGTCCATGAATGCCCGTGCTGCTTCATGTGCAATGTGTTCCAATAGTACGTCGTTGTCGTGTTCAAGGAACACCAGGGTGAGCCAATCCATTAGGTGGTCCGGGCAGGTGTGCTCAGCCCACGCCGTGTCACAGATCCGCAACACACCCCAATAGGGGAGCATCTCGATGTGGTCACTGCAGACGAGAAATTGTGCCATCTCCCATGCACAACTACCAATACATACGCAGTATGTCAAGGCATCCCATGCACGGCTGTCTCGGTTACACTCCTGTTCGTGATCCAACAGGGGGCGCAAACACAAGTCATAGTCCAATTCATCAACAGTTGTGTTGGATAGGCAGAGATCCATGGGACACTCGAATGTGCATGTTCGGCAGTGGAACCAGGGCTGGACGCAGCTGACGTGGGCAATGCAGAAGCTGAGCCTGTAACTGATCCGCAGCACTGCCAGTGGCAGTGCGCCCAGTAAATGCAGCATACGTGCACGGTACTGTTCCACGTGACGGGTGTTGTGCATGTGCCCGCTATGGCCTGCCATTGCGTTGGTGCGTCTCGTGAACAGGCACTCTTCTGGACTGCGGCTGTTGTGTGGAGGATATGCTACAGCTCTGAGCAATAATTTGAATGTGTGTGCAACGTTGTGGGACATGGGTTGCTGTTTCCATGGGTGTCAAGGCCTTCCCATGCGGGGGTACCACAGGCAGGGGCTTCTATGTGTGGGCTGTGGATAAGTCGGATGGTTTATTGGCGGAATGCGTGGTGTGGGAGTCGTCCCCATCTGCCATTGTATCTCTATCAGGGTGTTCCAGGCGCGTTCGGGACCAAGGTCAGAGGCGCAGGTGTCCTCCCGGCTTCTGCATTGGGACAATGGTGCTTTCATCCCTGATGTTTGTCTCACTACTACTTTCATTTTGGGAATGTGATGTGGCTTTGGTGCTGAGATTGGGACACGGCCTTGGGCTCATGGTGTACGGATGGTGATGCATGTGGAGCCAGGTGCAAGTGCGTCCTTGCGCTGCTTGTGCTATCTCACTCCGTCTCTCTCCCTCGCTCTCTCCCTCTGTTTCGTTTGTTGCGCGCATGGTTCACCATCTTGTCTTGGATTTGGTCTACCGGGCTGTGTGCTACGGATTGTCCAGTGGGAGCAGCTTGGACTCATCCTAGGTGTTGTTTCTGCTTCTGTTTGTGTGGTGTTTTGTGTTGGTGGTTGCATTGCTGTATGACTGATTCTCCATTTTCTGGTCACGCATGTATGTTTATTTTGCTGCTTGTGCGACATCAGGCAAGATGTTTGTTTTGGGGTTGGTGGTGTTGGTGTGCAATTTCTTAGTCCGGTGTTGGGGGTGGTGCCGGGGGGGTGTTCCGGGTGTGGGATGAGGTCCTGGGGTGTTGGCGGTAGGTGTTGTGGCCCTGTTGGGTGTCTGGGCTGCATGATGAGTTGCTCCATGGCATCTGTTGCCCTTCGGATGTGGCCCTGGGCTGTGCTCCCTTTTGTGGTGCTGGCTGCTGTTCAACTTTACACCAGGTCAGAGCAGGTGTAAATTTGCTAGTGCTAATGTGCCTTATCGCCGGTTTTGTGTTTTTATCGTGGATGTGGCTGGTCGTTGTGAATGTTGAGGTGTGCTGTTGTCTCGGCTTTTGTCACGGGAACGCCTACTCTGCATCTCATTAGCGATATTTGCGAGGGTCCTCTGTGGCGATGTTTTTGAGGCTGCTATCGCGGGTATACTGGTGCTGTGGGCTGTTAACACCGGCTTGTGAATGGGGAGTAAATTTATCATGAGTTTGGCTGCGATAAAGTGCCTTTAATTCGGCGATGGCTCCTTGTGAATATGTCCCTTAATCTTTCCCCCTCTCCATCTCCATGTCGGTGGTTTTTGTTGCTGTCTAACAGTTGATCTGTACTTGTTAATGTACATCCACAATGAAATGTAAGCCTGTACCATATTTTTGCTAATATGGTGCAGTGTTATGGTTGCTAAGTTGCCGATAGAAGTGTTAAACTAATAAGGGTAACGTTTACATGTGCCATTTAGTTGAGAATATCACTCTAAGTATACAGATAACAATTTTACAAAATAGTATCTACAAAGTTATCTGTAGTGGGTTGCAGAGGAAGTGGCGTGGGACGGTGGGGTGCATGGGATGGGGGGGTGGGGCAGGGGGACGAGGCGAAAAGTAGGAGGTAGTGGAGTCACATATAAAATGGGAAGGTGAATCTAAATAATTCAATAAATACGTGCTGTATGTCGGATGACACTACCTGCCACCCTACTGTTCCCTTATTCCGCTCCAGTACCATGCAGCATTTCCTCTGCAAGCCGCCACTGGAACTTATATAATTGTATGTGATTATTTTGACATATTGAACAGATATAACAAATAATTGAAAAATATTTTTCATTCGCAGAAAATTATTTTTTTTGGATTAAAAATTGAAAATGCCTAGAAGAACTGAAAAAAAAAGGAAAAACAAAAAGGCAATCTACTTAAAGAAAAGTCAAAAATATGGATTACAAGAAAATCAGAGTACTACAAAAATAGTTTCTTCTGATAAAAACACTAGACAATTTCTAAAAAAAGTACTACGAACATTTAATGAAAATAACATCACACAAAGGAAAAATAAACATTTTTCAAGTAAGGAGAAGCAGACTTCGACTTCACATTGCAAGAAAAAAAAACATGATAAGGAAAGAGTATTTGTTACCCGTAGACAAAAACAATTTCAAGAAATTAGATCAAAGAGTTTTTCAAAATAGAGTAATTCAGAATTTAATAAAAGGATGCCGCAAATATAAAAGAAAGTGCTGCAATTGAAACAGAAACAGCGTGTTGAAAGCATAGTGGATACTGCTTTTAAGTTAAAACAAAAAATATTCATTTTCATTTTGAAGAGGATGAAAGTGTTGGATAAAACAATGAAGATTCTGAAAGACAAAAGTAAAAAAAAGACGTGTGAACAGAAGCAACTTTTGTAAATCTTCAGAGTAAAATGGAAACATACATCTAATAGTGAACCTTTTTTAATGAAGAGAGTTACTTCCAAGAAAATAGTTTACCATTTGCAGTTGATACTGGAGGTCGTTGCTACGAAGTTCAGAATGGTTGTCCTGTTGCAAAAGAGGAAATGGTTACTATTAGTGCAGAACAGTTAATAGCTGAAGAAGTGCAAGGGAAACGCACACAAGCTCCTGTGTATAAGTGGGGTTGTAGCAGTATTTGAGGTATTCGACAGGAATCTATTGATATAATGCGAAATTTATTATGAGAATATACACAAAAAAGTGTAAAACAGAAGATTAGGTTGTTACAAACACTAGATCCTTGTAATGTAAGAAAATATACTGAGAAACATGGGCATTCTCTGGCTTGTCTTTCAAGAAAAGTGTGTAAAAGTGTTTTTCATCACTTAAGGATGTTAGCAGTACACCATTCAGAAATGCAGAAGTTTGTGAGGAAACTGTACTATGTAAAAAGTCCTGCATTATGTTTAGGTGAACTAAATACAACTCTTTTACACGGTTCTTTATCAGATGTACAAAAAAGTGTGATGATATTCAGTTCCGATATTTTGGTTCAGAAGAGCAGTGTATAGAAAGTGAAAGTTTGACAATTACAGATGTTGAAGAAGATGGGAAAGTGATTATGATTGATCAGTTTGAAGAAGAAATTGGAAAGTTTAACATAGTGTGCTCTGAAATTCCAAACTATGTTTGTGTTTGTTGTCGACGTACTAATTATAAAATTCAAACTAGGAATGTTGATTTGTATTTGAAATCTGAAAAGAAGAATAATGATAAATGGAAAGAATTTGCAACTTACTTGTTTGTGGAAGGTCAATTTGAGTTAGGCAGTGATCAACGTATTTGTAAATATTGTTATAACAAATTAGAAGAGAACAAAATGCCCGCTAGAGCAGTACATAATTCGTTAGAATTAGTAGCTATTCCGGAGGAACTGGCAGATTTGAATACATATGAGTCAGTTCTAATTCAATCTGTTCATCCATTTCAAACTATAATTCGCATGGAGCCTAAAACAGGTAAACTGCCACCAACAGACTTACAAAGAGGGGTGAAAGGAAGAGTAGTGTACTTACCTTTGGATTTTAAGAAAAATATTGAAATTGTTGGTGGAGACAAAGATGAAAATGAAACAGTAGTCATTCTAGTAAATGGAGTACCAACAAAGAGTCGGAAAATATGGCAAGAATTTGTGGATGTTAAAAAACTTCAAAAGGCTACGTTATATCTTGTGTAGAGTAATATTTATTATAAAAGTGTAAATGTGGAACAACAGGAAATAAGTTAGATGAATCTGAAATTCCAAGTGGTCAAATAGAGAAAGTGGACAAGTCAAGGAGTGAAGAGATTTATGAACATTACACAATATGTCCTCTACATTCAAAAGAAGTAATAGGAAACAGTATTGAGTTATTTCAAATGAAAAAAGCAAAGGGAACTCCAATGAGTGTATGGGAGAAAAGCTTAGAAGCTCGTTGTTTTCCACAGCTGTTTCCTACTGGAGAAGGTGGACGATATAATGACCGGCCTGTACGTATTCCAGCTTCAGAATATCGCTCAACAAGATTATACTCTGAAGATCCTAGATTCCGGCAGTGTATACCATATATATTTTACCTTTTGTTTGAAAGTGATCTGTCTTCTCTGTCCTATGCAGTGAACCACATACTGAAAACTGGAGTTCATCAATCACTTCTTTCAGCGAAAGAATTTATGGAGAAAGTTCAACAAACAGATGAAAATTTAGAAGCACAGTTAATTAATTTGATGGTATGTCAACGAGGAACAAATGAGTATTGGTATGTCGTCATGGAGAACTGAAGTGTATGTTACGGAACTTAGGTACACCAACATGGTTTGTGACACTTAGCTGTGCAGAGTATGCATGGGAAGATTTGCTTGAATTTCTACGAGAAGCAAATTCCAATATAAAGAATGTTGAAATGAAGACACCTGGAGAACTGTGTTTGGATCCTGTAAATGTGTGCAGATATTTTAATCATAGGTTTCAAGCTATGATGTCTTTCATCTGCAATAAAAAGAATCCACCTCTTGGAGAAGTTACCGATTTCTTTTGGAGAATGGAGTACCAAGCGAGAGGTGTTCCTCATATACATATGCTATTGTGGATCAAGGATGCACCTAAATTTGGAACTGATTCAGATGAAATAGTATTGTCTTTCATTGAACAGTATGTGACATGTGAGATTCCAAGAGAAGGAGGAGATAGAAGTTTGAGACAGCAATTTTTACGTTTCCAAAGTCACCGTTGTGGAAAGTACTGCCGACGAAAATACAAGTCTAAAGGAAAATTTTATACCAAGTGTCGGTTTGGATTTCCACGTCCAGTAATTTCTAAAGGAAGAGTAAATTCTTTTTTTCTTCTGTAAGGCACACAATAACTCGCAAATCTCCAAAGAATACCTACAACTTGAAAAGAACAGAACTGTCAAAGTATATTAATGACTACAATCCGGTTATTTTACAAATGTGGAATGCAAATATGGACATCCAGTATGTTGCAGACAACTCAATTGCTGTTGCACGCTACGTTACATCATATATAACGAAATCAGAAAAAACCGAGATGAAGCAAATGTGGGAAGAAATTGCACAAGAGAAAAGCCGTAGCAAAATATTGTACAGCTTTACTTTGAAAATGCTTTCCCACAGAGAAATGGATCGTATGAATGTTCAGACCGCTTGTCCTCTTCAAGTTTATATTCAAAATCATGAGGGATCATTTGGGTAAGTTTAGGTCTTGCCTGCTCACGAAATCGAGTGTTGAAATCATTAGAAGAAATTGAATACTTAGCAGCAAATGAACCAGACAGTACAGAAATTCTTAAAACTAATATGTTGGATACATACTATCCAAAAGGAGTCGACATCTGGAACAGCTATGTCTGTATGAAGTACTTCAACATTACAGCTTCAAAAGAAATGTTAAACAGCATTTAAAACAAGGAAAATATGCAGTACTTGGATGTCATGGATGTTTAGTAAAACACACAAAAGGTAACCTTATCAACCACAAGAAACTCAGTTGTGAAACTACGGACAAGCGAGAATTTTACTATTTAGCACTTCTCCAACTGTTCAAACCATGGCGTAGCGAAAGTGAATTACTTGGAGATTTCGACTGCTACGAAGATTCTTTTAATGCATGTAAAGATAGCATTGCATGTTCAATTTTCCCTACATATTTAAAAATGTTGAATGATGAAGTTGAACAGGAAAAGACTATTACATCTGAAGTTGCAAATGAAAGTTCTCAAGATAGTCAAAGTTCTGGTCCATGTAGTCAAGATCCACTTGGACAACCAATAGTGGGAAATGAAGCAGCAATTGCTATGCATGAAGTGGAAATTGCAATGCAACAAGCACAAGAGGAGAATATTACATTGGAAAAGTTAGAAGAACAAGTAAATATTGAACAGAAAGAAATATATGTACAAGTGAGAGAACAGATAGAACATGGTTTGTTGCATGACAAAAAGAATGTGTATGTTCATCATTTAAACCTATTCTGATGTACATCAGTGGTCAAGCTGGAATGGGTAAAAGTTTTTAATTAAAGTTTTGACCAGTTATCTTAAAAAACTACTGGTTCACATTTATCTTGTGTAGTAACAGCTCCAACTGGATTAGCTGCGCACAATGTTAAAGGAATTACTTTGCATAGATTACTAATGTTACCAGTTGAGCATGATAATAAATTAGAATATCAGAAGTTGTCTGGAGAAGCTTCTTATGAAGTGTCAAGAGTGCTGAAGAAGATGAAACTTTTAATTATTGATGAGGTGAGCATGGTCTCAAACTTAATGCTTGCTTTCGTGCATTTAAGAATGCAACAGGTATTAAAAACAGATTACGACGTTCTCTTTGGAGGAAAACATTTAATTGTATTTGGAGATCTGCTACAACTAACTCCTGTAAAAGGAGAACCAGTCTTTAAAACTCTTCTACATGAAGACACTAGGAAATCTTTGGGAAGTATTCGAAATGTGAATCTCTGGTTAAATTTTGAATATAAAGAACTCACTCAGAATATGCGACAAGCAAGTGATGAAGATTATGGAAATATTCTGAAAGATGTAAGAATTGGTGTTCTAAGCAAACATGCTAAACAATCTTTACAAAGTCGTCTACTAAAGAACTTGTTTACAACTGAAAACACACCAGCAGCAGTACTGTACAAGAACATTGCAGAAAAAAGTCTATACTTTGCTTAATGCCTACACTGGAAGAGTGTTATACATTTAATCAAGAGCTTCTGAAATTGGAAAATCAAGAAATAGTTCACATTGAAGCTATTGATAAAATCGAACATCAAGGAATAACAATTCTTCTTTCAAATAAACTACAGACTAAATTGGATTCTTTGGAAAAGTCTGTATCAAAAACTGCTGGCTTAGAATTTTTTAGATATATGTAAAAACTGTCGGGTAATTTTGAGGCGTAATTTGAATATAGAACAAGGTTTAGTGAATGGAGCAATAGGGAAAGTTGTTGAATTTGTAAAATATCAAAACAGAAATGCAATTGAATTCTTGAAAATTAAATTTGATCAGACTGCAGAGGTGAAACAAATTGGGCGTTGTGCTGTACGTTTTTGCTGGTAAAAGACTTGTATGTTCGTAGAAAACAGTTTCCTTTCTGTTTAGCATATGCAATAACCATTCATAAATCTCAAGGTTTAAGTGTAGATAATGCTTTAGTAAATGTTGGAAGAACTGTGTTTAAAGAGGGAATGGCATACGTTGCATTATCCCGAGTTAGAACATTGTCTGGTTTGTATTTAATTGATTTCGATGAAAACAAGGTTAGTGCTGATGTAAATTGTGTAAGAGAATATAATCATTTAAGAAGACTTTATGCACCAACTTTAGGTGAATATCCTATTTATGAAAAACGTGCTGTGTGTTCAAAACGCAAACATGTTGATGAATCAAGTGTGGTTGAAAAGTAGAAAGAAATTCAAGAGAAAGAAAAAGATGCAAAGAAACAGAAAATAAAAACAAGTGATGACGTTTTGGGATACCAATTAGAAAATGCTTCTGTTGTCAACTGCTATGGTAATGTTATTCTAAACGTTATATTTTATCTAGAAGATCTTTATGGTGAAATTATGGAAAGTCAGGAAAAAAGACCATGCCATGAATTATGTAATATGTGACGTCATGAGCAGTGCATTGCGGGGGCACGAGTTATAGTTAACTGAACTAACTATAATGGTGGAATTTCTATGGTTTTGTACGAGTGAAATGTCCAGCTAACTATAACGTCCCTGAAACCTATGGTTTTTTTCAGTGAATTTCTAAGGTTTTTAAATGCTAATTTCTAACTATAACGTCTGTAAAACCTATGGTTTTTCAGTGAATATATATATATATATATATTAACCCCTTTCATACATTACATCCCTATACATATATCATGTACTTTATTTAGGTAGCAAAAAAATCTTTCTTTGGAATTGGGTTAATCAAAACCTCCATAGAAACCTTTTATTGTTAATGTGCTAATTTAGTTAAGGCCCAAGGAGACACTTTGATCACTTTCCATGCCCCTATTGCTTTATGTAGCTGTCAAATAAGGTTAGATACAGAACTGGGACCGAATTACACATGCAGCGCATTTTCCTTGATTGTGCTGGGCTCACCACTTAAAATGTGCGCCCAGTGTAATCAAGAAAAATGCACTGTATTAGGGGGAATGCACTGCCCCAGGGCAGCCACGAACTCGTGATGCCCTGGGACTGCGCATTCACGTGAAAAACGGAGTGGCTGCTTTGAAGCCGCTCCGTGTTTTCACAGTGCAGGCAGCAACCCGCCTGCACTCTCAAAGGTTGATTAGAGATCCCCTGGCAGGTGGGTGCAATGAGTGACTGCACCTGCCTTCAAGGCAATGTCTGCCCTGCCAGAGGGCTGCAATCAGGGGTCACAATGACAGTGCGCCATCTTTTAGGTGGTGCACTGTCTGTGTGCCTCCTGACAGCTTCTTTGCCTCTGCGTCCGCATCTGTAATACGGTGCAGGTGCAGAGGCAAAGGGATTCCCTCATTTGCATGGGGTCATTCCCTCATGCAAATGAGGGAACGCCCTCCCGAGGAAGCATGTTTGCTGTATGTGCGCCAGCACTTTCAGTATTACAGAAGAAGAAGCACAATCTTCTGTGGCCCCTTCTGTAATACCAAAGTGTCTATAATACGCCTCCTGAAGTCTGTAGATATGGGTAAGGACACTAACCAAGATAAATTTGTCTCTAATGTTTGACATTTCCAAGACAGAAAAGAAGAACACCACTTTATGGCAGACCAACTAAATTCTGTGAACTTTGCACCTCATGGTTTATGGTGTCCAAGGTTGCTGTGAGGCTGATAAGGTCTAGCATGCAATCTTATTGTCATGCTATCCAGCACATTTGTGGTCTTTCCCCACCTGAATGCCACTGTTGTGATGCCACAGCTGGACTGGAAACTACAAGACCGATTGGGATTGAGAAGGTAGTGATCACATAAGAAGAGATGACAAATTGTCCTTTTCTTTTAAAAACTCACTTCCTTTTTCCTCCATTCATCCACCCACAACCAACTTTCTGCCATTTTTATACATCATGAAATCAACTTAGATTAAGATGTTCTTTTCCTGAAGAACTCGGATGGAGTTACCTGTATCAAGATGGCAAGACACTTTAGCTGCAGATAGATGATTTTTCAACTGATTCTTTTTTGGTGTCAATTAACTCTAACAAGTTGTATTCTAATTCAACTTTCCCATTACCCTGTTGGATACTGGATGGTACGAGGCTCATTAGCAGTGCTTATTCCCATTTTCCAGTGAAAAAGTATCTATTTCTTTTGAACAAAACTGAGCCCCATTTTCTCTTAGCCTAGTGGATGGAATACATTCTTTAGAGAATATCTCTTCCAGAAACTTCAGTACACTACTAGCGCTACTCTGACCCATTTTACCTCTGGCCAATTTGAAAACATGTCCACCAACACGAGGAGATGTAGTGTATTTATCTCAACAAACAGGGAAATTAAAATGTTCAAGGCAAGTCCTTCCCACGTCCCTCTTGGAGGTTTCCTACAATGCACAGGCAGTTTCCTGGTGACTCATGCATTATCGCTTTTGAAGCACTCAATACAATCGCTGGACACAGGAAATCTAACATCAATCTATCCTTCATTCTGTGAATGCCTATGTACATTTCTTCAAAAGAAACAACCTCCCACCACTGTTAACTCTTGTCTCATTGCCCAAAACGCTCTCAAGAACTCATTTTTTACTCTCTTACCCTTCCAAATATCTCTCAGATCCATGACCTCATCAATAAGTGCTACTTCTGCAAATTTTCCTACCACTTTTCCACCCATCCTGAAAATATGCTTACTTTTTCCAAGGTCCACTGTTCATCTTTAATTACTTCATAATCCTCTCGCTTTTCTATCTCCACAATTCTTGACAAGCAATCTGCTGCTCAATATTAGTACCAAGAAAAGATTCAACTTCAAATGTATGTACATCTAGTCCACATTCCCATCTACTAGTATTACCAGAAAGTACTTTTAAATCTTTCTTAGTAAATATTTTTGTTCAATACAAAGATGATGGCTTTATTAATAAGTGAGGCCCCAAAACCAAACGGACAAATGCAGGTGAATGCAGCTCCTCTAACTCCTCAGCTCATTCCCAACTGCCCAAGTATTTCAACAACATTCCAAGCACTTGTCATGGAATAGATTGTCATGGAATACCATGGGTTTTTCTTATCCTTGGTGTGTGCCTAAATGCGCACCTCCACACTCCATTCCTTTTAATAAACATTGTACAGTATACAAATAGCATTGTATGATTGTAAATTTCAATCCCAAATGTAATCTTCAAACCTCCTAGGTCTGTTAATTGTTCTGCCCAAGCATCCTTTTCCCTTCACTTCCGTTCCAGTATCTGAAAACACCTCTTTCAACAGTACATACCTCTCCCACTCCTTTTCAACCACTATTCATCCATCCAACCAATCAGTCTATCTCACATTGTTAAGCAACTCTCCTTCACCTTACCCGTTAATACTTGGGCAACAGACTAGCATGCCAAACTTTCCTATCACTCAATAGTGCAGCATTGCACACAATTGTCTTTACTTCAACAAGAGAGGAACATCTACTTTCACCCTTCCTCACCAAATCACTCTTCTTCACCCTTTCTCGGTCTCCCACTTGTAAATCTACTGCCTTAACACCATGGATTTAATCATATCTTTTCTTATACATCATTTGTGCCATGATGATTATCTTCCTCACCTCATCTGATGACCAATCCTTGCTTTGGATAGCCATCCTAAATTCTCCTTTGTCACTGGTATCCTGCTTCTCATTAACACAGATGGACTCAGGCCAGTACTTTCACAAGCTTCAATTTAGTATGCCCTAACCATTCTTTTCACTTACTTCTCTCAACTGAGTTTCTTTCTTTCTGATAACTCAATAACTCCTTTTAACACCCCAGTTAAAGAGTTGCACACAGCCATTTCCTGCAGGATGATATACAGATGTATTCTCTTGATATATTCCATTTCTCTTCATTGAAACATTTCTAACACGAATTGCCTCCATTATCACCCTAGCGCTGGTGCTAAATATAGCTGCCTAGCGCCAATGCAGGCACCTTTGCACAGGGACTGATTGTTTATGTGCAGGAAGGTGTCCCTTCCTGCACATAAACAATAATTAATGGCAATTTGCTCTTTTCATGTGTGCTGCAGAATGCAACACAGATAGAAAAATCAAAAATGAGGAGAATTCAAGTATTTCTCCTCGTTGCACCATTCTAATGCCTGCTATTGCATGGTGTTAGTTTTTGGCACCTCCTCAGATTTACAGATCATTGTAAATCTGGGGCAGAGTCAAAAAGCAATGGGTGTCACAGTGGAACGTGCACAGCAACACCCATTGCACACCCCTTTCATGCAAAGTGATGCGTGTAAAGGGGCCTATTTACAAGGTGGAGTTAATCGACTCAAACTGGTTTTGCGCCGCTTTGTAAATATGGAGAAGGGCATAGCACCACCAGAACATCGCTAAAAGTGACGGTCTGGTAGCACTCTCCCCTTGTAAATCTACCCCACAGCATCCACAAACTTCACCACAGTGTTAGCATCTGCCCTGTGCCCCACTTCTACTTCCAGTGTGAGGTCACTGGAAGGAATCCATGCTGTTGATTCACAAACAACTTTGCGGAAAAACACTCAGAACTTTCCAAATCTGACTTCGAATTCCTGCCATAATAAGTATGGAATAAATACGATGACATATGACCTGGATAAAGTCACTTGTTTAAATAATAGTTGGAGATTACCCAGCAGGATATTTCCTACTTGTGGACATATATTACTAAAATATCATCCCTTTAAGAAACAGTCTACATAAGATGTGTCGGGAATGAACATACCCAGTATTTACAAGGAAATAAACTGACATCGATCATTAATGGCCCTACAGGCTGCCTCATATACCTCTTTCTTGTACAAGAATTAGTTCCCCCTGGGTGTTCCTTTGTGTGTCGTCTCGTTATCTGGCTAAGGTCCTGATGAAGGTGGTGCCATCATTCTTTCAGCCACCGAAACGCGCGTCGACCAATGCTATTTAGACCTTGCTGTTCGCAGTTCATGTTATTGGTCATAGAGATATTGTTATCTGTTGTCTCTCACTTTCCAGATATAATCTAAAAATTAGCATGTATGAGTATGTATGTGGTTGTATGTGTATAGCACAGTATGAATGATATATTTTCTTTTTTCTGTTTTTCCATGATCTTACATTCAGGGGTATCATTTTGAATATGCTTTGCATTTTACATTTTATGAAATTGATATGTTTAATTGTATGTAAATGTCTGAAATAATATTTTTATACTCTCAAAGAAATAATAAATTAAAACAAAGTAAGGAAATCTTTGAAATTGAAAAGAATTAAATAAATTTAAAAAATTTAAATACATTTATGTTTTTTCTTGAATTTTTGTCGGTGTTTTAGCACATTCATGTTAGCCCATGTTGAAAAGTAGCCAAGAGATTGGATAAAACATGATAGGTCACGAGGGAGCTTCTTTATATTGTGCCACTTCTACTTCCAGCCACTTGGAAAAATGATCCAACATGGCAAAAACATACTTGACACACTTCCCCTCATCCTGGGCTGGTCCCATCACATCAATCCCAAGCCTCTCTAGTGGAGTACTCGGGCTCACAATAGGATGTCGAGGAAATCTACACTTGATTTGTGATTTATCAAAAAATTCCATTGTGTACAATCATGTTCACTTATGTCCACTTCCTGGTCAAATCCTGACTACCAATACCATTCTTTCACCCAGAGTTTGGTTTTCACAATTCCTATATAACCTTCACAACATAAATGTATTACTTTGCACCAGAAGTTACAAGGAGGTATCGATTTTCCATCAATAAACCATTTTCCACTGACAACTCATCTCTAACTTCCCAAATTGCACTTGTGCCTTTAAACTGTATTTTCCTTAGCCATCCTTTTCCAACACATTCCACTACTTTCATCAATATTCCATCCTTCCCAACATCTTTTCAGTCCTGCTCTGTAATACTTTACCCATCTTCCTTCCCATCTAACATTGTGATTGAATTTCCATCCCATTCATCTTCCACCATTTCTTTGATAGGCAAGGGCATCCGGCTCAAGATATCAGCTGCTTTATTTTAACTCCAGGCATATACCATACCCTATAGTTATAATCTAGGAGTTTCATAGACAATTGGCAGTTCTAGGAGAAGCACCATAAAGTCGCTTTGTAGTCAAAGTCTTTGTGAGAGGCTTGTGATCCCTGCATAGCAAAATAGTAGATCCCCATACAAACTGCCTAAAATAATTACATCCCTATACACATCCCAGAGTCTCTCTCTCTCTCTCTCTCTATATATATATATATATATATATATATATATATATATATATATATATATATATTACAAAATGTTTTTCCTCCAAAGAAGTTAGAGCATGTGAGGCAAATTCAGTTACTTTCTTTTATCCACGCTATGCAGCTGTGGCAACACAGCACCTAACCCTTTACCACTAGCATTAGCTTTCACAAAACATTTGGCTTTTGGATCAAATCCATGTAATGGTGGTGCTTTACAGATGTCTTCTTTAATGCTCTTGAAAGTAGCTTGATAATTTCAAGACCGTTTGAATTTGGAAACAAATTTCAACAATTGCCCAATTTGTTAAACTTTGACAGAAAAGTTATCCAAACATTTCGACTACAATTCTGCTGTTATTAGAAAAGCTCATACATCATCCTTATTTTAGGGTGATGGTGCTGCCTTAAATGCTTCAATAATGTGTTTCTTTGGTGTAATTCCTTCAATACCTGACTTCATGACCAAAATATGTATCACATTTTGTCAACTCTGGCATCAACACTTTTTTCCAGGATTCCAGGAAGTTCTTTCAATATTTTATCATGGTTTAGTTTGTTCTCCTCATGACTAAAATATCTTCCTGAAAAAATGCAAAGATTTTACAGTAGTAACATTAGGGGTACTAAAATATTCTGGGTCTCCCATGTCAGTGAAGGCTTGTTTCACAGAATGTAGGCATGGAATGTTAGACATATTATCAAGAGCAGCACAGTCCTTCAAAATAATCCTTGAAAAGGCCATTTTAGGTAAACACCAAATCTTAAGCAAGAGTAATAAAGAGGCAATTTTTATGCTGTTCACCAAAAAGCTCATCCCTAGTTCATTATGACAAATAAAAGTTGTAGTACTATTTGGGACTGTAAGGAGCCTGGTTAGGAAGCTGTTTTCAATCCTCTGAATTTTGTGAGAATTTATATATAGCCTCAGACTCCCACCGCGTAAGTACCTGCTGGAATGCTTTTGCATTCGTAAACCTGCAGCAATTCCTTTCTTGGTGTATGGCCTAGTTTAGTGGCAACCCTAAGAATTGCTTCATTTGCCCTTGAAGCAACTTAGATCTCTAATTCAATAAATGTCCTTATCTCAAATCGGAGTCAAAAGTAATATCTAAATAGTTAAATGTTCTTTCCTTAGCGATTTCACACCCACCTATAGTGTATACCCTAGATTTTGAATTTTTGGATCACTAATCATTGTAAAGGACTTGGACAAATTAACTTTTAAATCTAGATTATTCATAAAACAAGTGAAAGCTTCTAAAATGACATATAAACTATTTATGGTTCTCAAGAACTGCACCATCTGAGTATAAAAGAATGGGTACTGGGCACTTCCTGACCTGCGGGAGGTCATTCCCCTTGTTCAATAGATATTTTTCTATATTATTTATATAAAGTAAAAGCAGATATGGTGCCAGGATGCAGCCTCGCCTCACTCCAAGATTGGAACGTATAGTAGGTGAATCCCCCCCCCTTTACTGTTGTATCCTTGTGTAAATATCTGAGCAGGTCTACTAAAGCAACTTAACTCCCAACCTTTGCAGCATGGACCATAGTTTTGTGAGATTTACAGTGTGAAATGTGCAAGAAAGATTCATAAAGGCCATGTGCAAAGAACCTCTCCTGGCTTTGATATATTTTCCCATGAGCAATGTTACATTTTACAGACTACTCCACCGTGCCCAGGCCGGGCGAAAGCCATATTGTAAGCCAGATAGAAAATTATTTCTTGATAAAAGGACACAGCCCAATATTTCCATATTCCACTATTCCAATATTTCAATGGTGGAATCAATCAAAAAATGTGTTCGATAGCAGCTCAGAACTATTAATGCTTCACTCCACAATCTGGGAAATTCCTCCCTAGTTGATGCTCAAAATGCATATATTAGTAACATGACTCAAAATGCCACATTTTGTTTAAATACATCCACCAAGACGTCATTGGGTCCCAGAGAATAGCATTTACAACTTGAGAGATTTCAATTGAAACACTTAACTTTTACATATTTTATTGAGTAACTAAAGGTTAGTTATTTTCATTATCTAAGACACTACTTTCTTTATCTGGGGCAAAATCAATTTTAAACTGGGCCACCCAAGAGTTAGCAGTAATGTGGCCTTCTACTATCAAGTTGGTACCTTCTGAGAGGAATGGATGGTTTATATCTTCCCTGAACTTTCTAGCGTCCTTTGAATTGGCTTCTGCTTCTAGATCTTCCCAGACAGTTCTTCTAATTTCTTGTCTGGCTTGTGTAATGGCCATGATAGTACAGGGTAGCATTAAGAGTTGCTTTAAGTTGCCTGTGTGAATATGAACAAGATGCATTAAACCATATATGTAAAGGAGGAGTTATCATTTGCTTACTAGATATGAGCTTGTTGGATAATCATTCTTCAAACAATGTCTCCATCCAATAGTCAGTTCCCTACACATGTTTGTGGACCCCAACATATTCTATGCAAATCACTGCATGCAGTTGACTTACCTGAGGGAAGCGATAGAGACCTAAAATCCTGGCCAGTGGGACAGATGTGGATGACAGAACTTCCCCAACAAGACCTGCTGGCATTGGACCAGAATGGCATGTGTACCCAGGGACAGAGCGCTGCCTCCCCGAGAGCAGTTCCAAGAGTGCTCCAATGGCCTTGATCTGGGAAGTGCAAGAATCATAGATCTGGAAGCCCAGGGTAATGTTTGGCAATAGGTCTGGAGTCCGATTTATTTCTTCTACAGCAAAAACCATGGCCAGCACATCCCTGTAATACCGGACTTGGAATCTAGACGTTAATGGAAACGGATGTTGTTTTTTAAAAAGTGTGGCATGATAATGCTACACAACTCTCAACATCTAAGACAAATCCAGCATATCAGAATTAAACCGGGGTATTATGATAAATCACCAATATGTGTTGGTAATGAATTCGAGGAAACAAATGCACTTTTTTACCAAATCACCTGAATCCCCAGTGTTACCAATATTTATATGTACACTAAAGAACCAAATATTCCCTCTTCCAGCTGCCCTTGCTTCTTGCATTCCTCCAAAACCCTTCTTTTTTTTCATTTTTACGTAACAATAGTCTGCAACAACTGTGGTTGACTCCCACCCACACAAAAGGTGCCACATTAGATCTACTTATTGCAAAAGAAGGTAGACTCAAGGTCACCCATTCAATCTAGGATGTCTGGCCAGGTCACAAATTCATCCCCTTCTCTCCCCACTCCTATGCACTACTCACTACTGGATAACCACTAATTGTGGGGAAAGGATTTGAGGAACTTGGACACTCTCAAGCTTCCCTCAGGCACTACAAAATATTCCCCTAGAACGAGATTTAATTGACCATATAGTCCACTATAATGTACGTCTTGAACAAGTTGGCCCAAAAAACACTCAAAAGAGAGACAATCAGAAAATATTCACATTGGCACTGAATGAAGGCAGGTGAAATCTCAGGGCCTGATAATCAAAGGTATCTCAGGGCCTGATACACAAAGGTAACTTACACTTTTGAGAGTAAGTTTACACTTTGAAGTAAGTTTATTGCTTTCAGTATACACAAACTTGGAATGTAAATTTACAACAAAAGTATAAGTTACCGTTCTGAACTCCTGAGTATAGCAATTGGTTTACTCCTGTGTAGGTGAGCAACAACCCTCTGTGAACCTCTCCACATTCCTCCATAAACCCCTCTAACTCCTCTCTAATTCCCATCCCATTTTGGAGTAAGTATGCCCCTTTTCCCATCCACTTCCTCCAGTCCCACCCACATTTACTACATTTAATTATAAAACATATGTATACATCTGTGGACATGTGTGGACACACCACATTCGGGCAGAGTATCCAGCACACATTTCTATAAGTAATTGTGGAGGTGTAAACTCTTAACCTAGTTTATGAGTAGTACTTTGTAGTATGTTTTGTAGTACTACAAAACATACTACAAAGTGTAATTTCTGAATCAGGCCCTTAGTTCCTACAAATAAATGTGGTGACAAAGCAAAATCTCCCCAAATAGAAAAAGAAATCTTTTTTCCAAGTTCTAAAACAAGTCACATTTCCCAAAACTGTATGCCTTTCCAATAATTCTTAATGAATATATGAGGACATAATTCTTTATGTAGAAAGTGAAGCAGATCAACCTCTCTGTGAAGAAGAGAAAGAAGACTGAAGTTCCCAAGCTTTAGACAGCTAGGTCACCTTCAACTGTGTTCTTTGAACGATAAAGTCTACTGCACTCTCCGGTCACTCCTCTTTCATATGACCTTTTGTGACCGCTTATTAATCTAGTGCACCCTTGAGGTCTTTTAACTGGAAAACATAGTCCTTCCTCCATTGTTACTTATTATACTGGCATTAATGCCTAAAAATGGAGGCTACTTGGCAAGCTGTTATTTGCTCTTCTAGCTGGGCCATAAACATCTTCACCAACACTACACATTGTTGATTGTGACTTTTACACATAGGTGATAGTACTCACATGCTGTAGGATAACTTGTAAAAAACAAAGAGATATTGGGTATATTAATGCCTAGCTTTAGGGTCCTCCTTGGTAGCAGATATGTCAATAAGCTTATGGTCTAGACACATCACAGTGGATCCTCGCATGTCAGCCATGATGGAAACATTTGTTTTTTCTAGAAAACGAAATGCTGTCTTTATTAGTTCTCTAAGTGCATCAGAAGCAAATGGAATGCCTCTCAGAGCTGCATCTTCAGTCACCTCTAAAATTAACGCTCAGCACCCCAATGTGTCTAATAGCTTATTTTGCTGTGTTTTTTTCACATTTCTAGATATGTTCTAGATTTTAAGGCCATTTTTGGTTCTTAAGCTGATGTTACAAACATCTGTTAGAGGACAGGAACTTAGAACCCGTATCATGTCCCATAGCAATTCTCTGATAGATCTAGAAAAAACAGATTTTACATCTATGTAAGGTTTACATTCAACTTCAAAGATATTTTCAATCAAAGTGCACATCTAAGATTTTTTAGACGTGTGGGTGTAAGGCTGTTCAACAGTCATCTTCACTACTAGCCTTGTCTGGATTTGGCTTTACTTCTCTATTGATGAGTGCGCCGGGGTATTTGGGTTCATGTTGTCTTCACTGCTAGCCTTGTCTGAATTCAGCTCTTCTTCTCCACTGATGAGTGCACCTAGGTATTTGGGTCTATGTCATCTTCACTGCTAGCCTTGCCTGGATTCAGCTTTTCTTCTCTATTGATGAGTGCACCTAGGTATTTGGGTTTATGCCATTTTCACTGCTAGCCTTATCTTGAATCTTCTTTTCTTCTAATGCACCTAGGTGTTTGGTCTATGTCGTCTTCACTGCTAGTCTTGTCTGGATTCAGCTCGTCTTCTCTATTGATGAGTGCACCTAGGTATTTAGATCTGTGTCATCTTCACTGCTAGTCTTGTCTGGATTCAGCTTTTCTTCTAGTGCACCTAGGTATCTGGGTGTATGTCGTCATCACTGCTCGCCTTGTCTGGATTCAGCTTTCTTCTCTATTGATGAGTGCACCTAGGTATTTGGGTCAATGTCTTCTTCACTGCTAGCCTTGTCTGAATTCAGTTCTTCTTCTCTACTGATGAGTGCACCTAGGTATTTAGATCTGTGTCATCTTCATTGCTAGTCTTGTCTGGATTCAGCTTTTCTTCTCTATTGATGAGTGCACCTAGGTATTTGGGTTCATGTTGTCTTCACTGCTAGCCTTGTCTAGTTTCAGCTTTTCTTCTCTATTGATGAGTGCACCTAGGTATTTGGGTCTATGTCATCTTCACTGCTAGCCTTGCCTGGATACAGCTTTTCTTCTCTATTGATGAGTGCACCTAGGTATTTGGGTTTATGTCATTTTCACTGCTAGCCTTATCTTGAATCAGCTTTTCTTCTAATGCACCTAGGTGTTTGGTCTATGTCGTCTTCACTGCTAGTCTTGTCTGGATTCAGCTCTTCTTCTCTATTGATGAGTGCACCTAGGTATGTGGGTTCATGTCGTCTTCACTGCTACCCTTGTCTGGATTCGGCTTTTCTTCTCTATTGATGAGTGCACCTAGGTATCTGGGTCTATATCGTCTTCACTGCTACCCTTGTCTGGATTCGGCTTTTCTTCTCTATTGATGAGTGCACCTAGGTATCTGGGTCTATATCGTCTTCACTGCTACCCTTGTCTGGATTCGGCTTTTCTTCTCTATTGATGAGTGCACCTAGGTATTTGGATCTATGTCGTCTTCACTGCTAGCCTTGTCTGAATTCAGTTCTTCTTCTCTACTGATGAGTGCACCTAGGTATTTAGATCTGTGTCATCTTCACTGCTAGTCTTGTCTGAATTCAGCTTTTCTTCTCTATTGATGAGTGCACCTAGGTATGTGGGTTCATGTCGTCTTCACTGCTACCCTTGTCTGGATTCGGCTTTTCTTCTCTATTGATGAGTGCACCTAGGTATCTGGGTCTATATCGTCTTCACTGCTACCCTTGTCTGGATTCGGCTTTTCTTCTCTATTGATGAGTGCACCTAGGTATCTGGGTCTATATCATCTTCACTGTTATCCTTGTATAGTTTCAGCTTTTCTTCTCTATTGATGAGTGCACCCAGGTATTTAGATCTGTGTCATCTTCACTGCTAGTCTTGTCTGGATTCAGCTTTTCTTCTCTATTGATGAGTGCACCTAGGTATCTGGGTCTATATCATCTTCACTGTTAGCCTTGTCTAGTTTCAGCTTTTCTTCTCTATTGATGAGTGCACCTAGGTATCTGGGTCTATATCGTCTTTACTGTTAGCCTTGTCTAGTTTCAGCTTTTCTTCTCTATTGATGAGTGTACTTAGGTATTTGGGTCTATGTTGTCTTCACTGCTAGCCTTGTCTGAATTCAGCTCTTCTTCTCTATTGGTGAGTGTACTTAGGTATTTGGGTCTCTGTTGTTTTCACTGCTAGCCTTGTCTGGATTCAGCTTTTGTGTAGGTTCACAGTTTTGTTTGATCATGGGCACAGCATCATCTTCAGAGGTGTTTGGAAATGAAAACAAAGCACTTGCTTTCGCCAAAGTGGTATGGGGTCACCTAATCCACATACTAGAGAAGATGGGACTAAGTGCTGATTCTATGTTCAAGGTCTGGTGGCTGTATAACAACCAGAGAGCAGTGGGGATTTGTTAGGGCTCCTTTCTTCAGTGTTGCCCATCCACAGAGTTACCATACAGGTAACTCCCCACTGTTGGTGCTAGCACCTCTAAAAGCAGATGTACAGCACTCAAACACTTGCTCTTTAGCCTAGACTTCTATGACTCCACAATTAACCATCATGGCAGGACTGCCTTGGACCCTCATCAGGGCACCTTACTCCTTTGGATCATTTCCTAGTACCAGGGGTGAAATTAGAGTATGCCTGTTGAGAGTATGGCATTCTTTAGCAAGACCTAGAAGGAATGAATACAAAGGACAGTCTGGAGGAGACTACTGGAGGAATAAAGGGACAACTACTACCCGGTGGGCCCAGAACTCAAAGGAACAAACATAAAATTATAAAATCCTCTAAGAAATGATCATGAGAACTACACCTAGAGAAGGTTTACTGTTTCACAAATATAGTTATCTCAAGGTACTTTCAGGGTAGCTCGGGAAGATACTGAATGGTATGGGCACTATTCACAAACATAAACTTAGATATGAGGTCTACATTTAGACCTGAAGTCTAAGGGCCCAATTCACAAAAGTAAATGTAGACCTGACATCTCAATTTAGACCTGAACTCTAAGTTTAGACCTGAAGTGTAAGGGCCGATTCACAATGGTAAACGTATACTTTAGGCCTAAGTTTACCTTTGTAAAATGGACCTTTAGACTGCAGGTCTAAAGTTAGACTTCAGGTTTAAAGTTTGGCTTCTGGTCTAAACTTAGTCTTCAGGTCTAAGTTTACTTTTGAAAATCTGGCCCTATGTATCAAATGATTTTTTTGGCAATATAACATAAACACTTTTTCAAATATCAAAACCTATCTAGTGCTACCCAAGCTCTTTAAGGATGTGAATTAAGAATATCTTCTTTTTTCCTCCATTTCATTTTTATAGACGTCATGGTAATAAATGAAATACGTTTGTGTGTGTGTGTGTGTGTGTGCGTGCGTGTGTGAGCGTGTGTGTGCGTGTGTGTGTGTGTGTGTGTGAGAAACCTACATCGATTCTGAATAGGCCCATATTCTGAAGATCCAGACTAAAAACCTCCCTAGGGCCCTTCTGTTACTCATGGGGAGTGCACCAGATGCCTATGTTACTGGCATAAAATGTGAAGCCAAGTGTTTATACTTTGAACGAACTGGACTATAGATATGATACATACGATACGTGTGTAAGATTGATGCCACTGGTTCTAACATGGCAGCAAACACCATATAAGAATGAGTTGAGTGCATGAATGGCATGTGTGAAGCCATTAGAATTGCTATGACTCAGTTCAGGTTCCATGGTCTAGTCTAGGCAGAGTCTAAGTGCGCCTTGATAAATTTCCTAAATCCTTAAGATTCAGGAAAGGGTTTTTCGTGGACACAGTTCTTCCTGTCTGATCCTTATCTCCAACACCTTCCGATGCTTTTTGTCAATTAATTTGAAAATGTATTTTTGTAATTCAGTATTTATTCCCATTTTTCCAAAGACTTTCTTGGCGGATAAGATACCCAACGGTGTATGAACAGGCTTGGCTTGCTGTTCTCACTATCTTTAAGTCAATATACTGAAGTAAACGCTTGTAAACGATCACATGATAACATGAGTAATGGTGTGTTGTACGGATATTAGATTGGACACTTCTACACAAATGGTAAAGAACACTACTTCTCCCAGGATGTCAGCCATGTCCAATACATACTGTGATAAACTTTTCTTACAGGAAATCATTGATGACAGCTGTATACAGACTGTGATAGGTTGTTCTCACTGTCACAGGATACCATCTGTGATGCTTCAACATATGTAATACACTGTTCTTACCCATCACATGATATAATTTTTGACACTTCTATATACTGTAATAAAATGTTCTTACACCTCACAGAATATGCATAGCGCAATGCAAACTGCAATAGGCCGCCCTTACCCCTCAAATGATATGTGCTGTGGTTCTTATATATAAACTACAACAGGCTTTCCTTACCTCTCACAGGATATCCACTGTGACATCCCTATACGAACTGCATAACACTGTCCTTACCCTTCACAGGATAACCACTGTGACACCTCTATACAAACTGCATAAGACTGTCCTTACCCTTCACAGGATATCCACTGTGACACCTCTATACAAACTGCATAAGACTGTCCTTACCCTTCACAGGATATCCACTGTGACACCTCTATACAAACTGCATAAGACTGTCCTTACCCTTCACAGGATATCCACTGTGACACCTCTATACAAACTGCATAAGACTGTCCTTACCTCTCACAGGATATCCCCTGTGACACCTCTATACAAACTGCATAAGACTGTCCTTACCCTTCACAGGATATCGGCTGTGGCTCTTCCTTAAATGTTGCTTTAGTAGATGAATATGTAGAGTGAACGATGAACTCGCCTCCTAAAATCATATCTCCTTCTTTGGTGTAGGCCTTCTGCTTCCATGCCTGGAGTCTGCAGGCTGGTTGCAGAGCTTGGCTTCTGACAAAGGCTAGAAGCAAAAACATTGAACGTAAACAGAGACCCATTGATGTGATGACTGCTTCCGTCTTTGCGAAATTCACAATGTAGGAGAGGATCAGAAGATCAAACCTCTTGCAATTGTTATAAGTGACATGGAACTCTTTTACAGAGCCTTTGAGCACACAGGGCTGCAGTACAAGCTCACCAAAGGGGTGGCAGACCTCAGTATCACAGTGATAGTTGCACAGGCATCAAACTATTTGTGCTGCCGTTCCTGATAACTAACTCTTAGCGATGACTCTGAATGTCAGGACCCAGAATCTTTATAGGAAATGCACAGGAGGATCTGATCTCTAGTCCCACAGGGAAAAGGTGAAATCTATAATTTCAACACTACTATTTGGAAAGACTTTGCCTGACAATTATCAGTTTTCTATCACAAGGGAATGCTCAGCTATATCTCATTATAATGATTAAAATGGCTTATTGTGATAGTCTTTTGGAGACTGCATTTACCATTTTCAACTGAGATAAAAATCTGTCCTGCCACAATTCTAAAATATGAGAAAAATAAATTTTTTGATTATGAGCATCTAAAAAGGTATCAAGCTCTCATCCCCTGCACAGGAACACTTTAGGCTACCTTGCAACATGTTGTATCTATCCTAGGTCTTGTACTGGAAGAGTACCATTACTTTACAAATGCTGTGTTTTGACAAAAAAGTTACACATTTTGGAAAGGAGAAGCCGCCTGCATTGTGACAGACATGCACCCCTACACTGCAGGTGCCAGCTGCATGGAAATCTGAATCCCTGGTACTGATTTTTGTTCATAGGTGAATATGGATCATGAGTGTGCGCCATGACCTAGATATGTCTCACAGTATAAGGGTCTGCTTAAACTGGGAGGGTGCAGCAAGTGCTACCTTTGTGAAGGTAAATTGCTACTGTCCTTACCTAGAGTGAAATGACACAAACACGGTGGTGGCAGCACAACTGTTTTGTGTTCAGTAGAATCTGTAATATGAGCAGGCCTTTTTACCTGTGTCACGGAAGTGTGACCTGCTGGCCCACTTGTGTAAAGTTCAGTGACAATGTATTTAACCGAATCTAGGTTTGCATGGAATGGGTGTAGCACTGGACAGCACATGATACTTCTGTGTGGGTGCTGGGCTGTATGTGTGTGCTTGTGGATGGTATATAACATAGAAGCTGGTGGGTTCCATCTTAAAATCTAAGGGACTGGAGAGACTGGAAAGGTGAGGACAGACAAAAGATGTATATTGCTGATATTCATGAGGGCTGGGGTGGGACAAACTGAGGGAGAGGAACAGAGCATCCTCTAAACCAATCAAAGAACTCTTTGATTCCAGGAACAGTTACTGGTCAGTTGGGCCTGGGCTCATTGTTGGGAAGATGAAGAGACTGATAAGGTTTACCTAATCTTGATAGAGCAGAAGCCTTAATCCTTTGAACCTTTATTGGGAATATTTCAGTGCAGACTGACAGCCAGGTGTTATGATTGTAATGTTCCCCAATATAGGCTTGGGTAGTCACCTAACCTTTCACCTACATTTACCGTACCATTGTAATACATAACGGGTTTGTGCTGACCTTTTACCTAGTTAGGGTGCCGCATAAATGTCGTGTGGTTTTCTCCAAAAACTAGCCTAATTTATTATGCATGAGGAATCTCAGAATCACAGCAGGACTACCATCTTCAGCATAATAACTATGTATAAGGGTTATCCCTTTCGTCATCCTCGGCCGACATGACACAGCAAGGTAGAACCCCTGAGGGTACCTTTTTGGTATATAAACACCATATCTGTGCTGGGTCAAGAAAGGAGAAAGATTTCCATGCTGACACACTGACGCGAGACGTTGAGGTTTCTGCACGCAGATACTCAAGCACGCAGTGGTCTGACATCCCTTGCGGGGTGTCCGTTCAAGACCAAGACAGGCCCTTTATTCTCCTACACCAGGTAATGGGGTTGGTTCTTTCCTAGGGGGATTCTTGGCTACACACCTACATACTGTTATATGGTTCTTAGGGTGTTATATGGTTCTTAGGGACAATGTCGACATTGCTAAGATAGCATGAGCTTCGCTGCCATGATGCTGCTTTTGCGCACGCTACTACATGACTTTGTTTTTGCAAGACTGTGTTTGTGCCTTTCACATGAGAACGGCTGCTTTTCGCGTTCTCTGCCTTTCCTGGAGTTTAGTCTGAACACGATGTGCAAGGTCCATAAACAATGCCCCTTGTTATTCTGTTCTGGTCAGTCCCTAGCACCTAGACATAACATGCTACACACAGCTGCAGTACTGAAGACTCGTGCTTTGATATTACGTTGTTGCATTTGCGGCACGTGTCGTGTCATTGTTGCACGACATAGATCCAGATGCGTTCTCGTACGTTGATGACATTTATCTAACGGACGATGAACTGCTGCTGCATCTGGTCCGAGTCGACAATATTATTTTGTCCTTTGCCGACTATGGATACAAATTTAATTTTACGAAGTCACATATCACCCATTTGGCGGTGCTCTTTTTGTTCTATGAGCTCAATAAATGAAGGAAAGGGGTTAGCCCTCCATTTCCTGGAGAAATGTACACATTTGCAACCCCCTTCTACCCTGAAGAAACTTCAGTCCTTGCTGGGATTTTTGAATTTCGGGAGGACATACATTCCCGATTATGCCCAGCGTATCAAACCGCTTTATGCATTGATACAACCTACATTTTCTTCAGCCAGTTGGCTTCCAGAACATACCTCTATTCTCAATTCTTTGCAAAATGACTTGCTTGCAACAAACTACTTGTTGACGCGTGACAACACCACAAACCTGGTAATACGTATCGTTTCAGGGACAGTGGGTTTCACTTACTTGACGTTCAATGAGGGGGACACGATACCTATTGCATACAAATCACATTTATACACTGCAGCAGAAATGAGTTTCTCCTCTGTTGAAAAGATTTTGACCGCAGTGCAGATGGCGATTCTGAAGGAACGCTCATTGGCACAGGGTAATTGCATTCTTATGGTCACGCCCTTCCCTGCTTTGGAAGCCATGACTAAGGCCAGTGTACCAAACTCGAAGGCACTACACCCCCGTTGGATACAATGGGCTACTTCTTTGACATCGGCTGATGTCACGTTTATCTTTGACACTGCACTTTGGACACAGGTCTTTTTACAGTATGAACACGTTCATCCTCCTCCATTGTCTTTGCTTCCTCTACATGAGTACGACTGCATCATTTATACCGATGGCTCGGCTCAACTGGACACGGGTTCAAAACACGCTTATTCAGCGGCTTGCGCGATTGTTGCTAGCTCGATTGTTAATGGAGAGTTTCAGTCTTCCATAGTGCATACTCAGACACTTGGAGACTGTACGGCACAATTGTCGGAGCAGCGTGCTCTAGTTCTTGCTCTTTAGTTTGCTGATCCTAATGTGAAAACTCTAATTGTATGCGATTCTTATTACTGTGTCCAGTCTTTTAATGACAACTTATTTTTTTGGTCTCGGAATGACTAACGGGACTTGAAAGGCAGCGCAATCAAGCATAAAATGCTTTAGGTTCGAGTGGCAGATCTTAAACAACGTCTGCCCCTCACACATGTTATACATACTCTTGGCCATCAGCGTGTGGGAGTGCTTGCTCTTGGTAAATCCTTGGCTGATGAAGCGGCCAAGTCTGCAGTAGCCACGTGTTCCGTAGCAACAGTTACAAGATCCATGACTAAAATAGATAATGATATCTTGGCAGCAGTAGCTGCAACGAGGGAGGGAACTGCTTATCCTCAGTGTTTCCCTTTAAAATACTCTTATCATATAACTCCCGAACAAGTTCCGTATGCTTTGATTCCTTCAGTTGGGGATCGGATGATTCCCAACTTGAACCGCAGACCTGCTTTGATCAAAGACGCACACGAAGGCATGGCTTCTGCACATGCCAGTGTGTCGGCGACAGTCTCCATTTTACAGCAACATTATTGGTGGCGTGGTTTATATAAACAGACCCGTAATTATGTACTTTCTTGTGACATTTGTCTGCAAATCAAGCCATCTATGGTTGCACGCCCGCCGCAAACACAGCTGTGCATCTCAAATCAACCTTTTGGCTGTATCTATCTTGATCCCTGCGGTCCTCTCTCTTCTGATACTGCGTACAAATATATATTTGTTTGCAGTTGATTCGTGCACTAGATTCCTTTGGGTTTGGCCACAACGCAGTGCTGACGCTCGAAATGTCATCAGGGATTCGCGTGTCTTTGTTGGGATGTTTGCCTGTGGCACCTTCCATTCTGACCAAGGTCCAGCGTTCGCCTCTAAGGCGTACAAGGATGTGATGAAGTCGATAGGGGTGCTGGTGCAGTTTTCGTCTCCATACAGGCCTGAGGGCAATTCAATTGTGGAGCGAATGAACCATGACTTAAAGCAATCCTTGACAGCTAGAGTCTTAGGTACTGGCAGGAACTGGCTGGCCCACCTGTATGGGGTTCAACGTGCACTTAATAATCTCCCAAGAAGATCTCCGGGTGGGCGGACCCCATACGAAAAGCTCTTTGGCATTAGAATGTTTGTGCCAGACCTTGATGGTCTAGACGTTGTGGCGGCTGCCACAACCTTTGATGTAGATAATCATTCTACTGTGTTACAGGATCTACAAAAGACACGTGACAGCTGTGCAATTTACCCTCTTCCACTGATGCTGCACTGCTGATTTTGGTTGCCAGCTGGCTGCCTAAGATTGGAGATCTGGTACGAGAAAAGCTGGAGAACAAAAAAGAATTTGGTCCCTCTTTTCGTGCACCGGTTCCAGTGCTTGGACTGAAGGGTACTTGTACAGTCATTTTACCACCTTTACCTGGTTGCAAAGACAACAGATACATATCAGTGGACAATGTCAAGTTACACCATGTGGCCGATTCTGAATAGTGTCATGCCTGCAGTTTCGTGCATCGCAATTTAATTGGATCCACTGACTTCGTCATCTTCTATTGGCCTGTGTGTGGCTAAGAAAGTGATGGACACTATAATTGATCTTTCACCCGTCCGACATCTCGCTTCCACTATGGATGTTGAATATATATATCATGCTGATGAGTCCGTGAATGCGGTGCCGACCAGTCCCGAGAACATCAAGCGGACTCGACACTTCCACCCCTCATTAATAGACCTACGGATGGCTACTATGGCGATCATGATAGCCACTCTTCCGGCTTGTCAGCTTCGACCTCCAGTTTGGCAGACCCACCAACTAAATTAAGTATTTGCTTCTCTTGGTTCAAAAAGACTTACCTGGTCCCTCCATGGACCTACATTTTGTTGGTACTTATTCTAATTTTCCTCTTCGTGTCAATTGGATTTGTGACAGTGTTCTTTTTGCTGATCAATGGTCATTACTTGCCAGAACACTCTGCTGTGAACTTGGTTGATGGAATTCTGGCCCCTCACACATCGTCCCATATCATGAAAGGTGATAAGACCCTAGTGAACATTTCAGCATTCCCAGTTGCAGATGGCATAGTTTGGGACAAAGTAGCCTACGAAATCCACGGCCCGACCGAGGTACTTAGGGTACCATACGTGTTTCATGTCTCAGGAGATGTGGTTACACGGGACATACATTCTGATGATTGGGATGTACAAGCAGTGCATGCATTGTTTTCGGATTTAAAATATTATGCTGCATTTGATGCTGAAGATTTGTATTTAAATTCTGCCAATTATGGGGATCTATTTTGCTATCAACATTATGGGCATCATTTTTTACACAAAACAAACACGTTAAGACCTGTTTTTAATTATACATAATGGGAACATTGCCCAACTCCCGTAGAGGGGAGTTCTAAAACTCTAAGAGATAAATTCACATATTTCACAGATTATGACATATCTAATCCAGAATCCTATTTTTTTAAACTCCAACCGTCTTCACAATCCAAATTTATGTTGACCCATACTAAATTGCTTTATGCCAACTTGTTTAGAACTAAATTGGCTTCAGAGGGTTATTATCACTGGAAAGAGACCGTTGATTTAAAATCAATCTGGGGCACAAAGCCGTGGCAGGTTCAGGGAACTGAAGCTTTACATCGCGCCTGCCTGATCCCAGTTCAAATTTTATTTTTCAATTATACGGTGTACCAGACCACTTTTTTGGCCTGGCAAGTGTCAAAAATTTAAATTTCCCATCCATTCCATCCTTAGCAGAATATGAGGATTGGCGCACTCACACAAATTTGAGACACTGCAAGCTTTACTTCAAAATAAGACTTTCAATGTCTCTGAAATTGATTCTTCCGGGTGGTTGGTATGGCAAACAAATACAAATGCATGACAATTGCGTTTTTATAATGTTACACCTGGTTTCATTCAGGCTAGACCTGATCCTCGTTATCCCCTTACACATTCGGTTACCACATACTCGGTGGGTAAATTATGCCAACAATGGTTGGAGCATTCCACGTTGGCATCAGTGAAGCAACACCTTTTACTCTTGTCAAATGTCATCAATTTGGTTAATTTCATCTTGGGCCCTAGGAATCCTATGTCTAAGAAGTTTATCTATGGCGCTTACAATGAAATTTGGAAACTTTCGCAGATTGAAGCTGCTCTTCGTCTGCGCCAAATTGATCAAGCCAATTTAGAAAAAGTCCTTGCTGTAGTAGACAATAGCATCAACACGCTTTCCTCACGCATTTATACATTGGAGAATATTGTTTCATCTGTTATTGATATTGTTCAAAGTGATGTATCTGTGTTATATCATGGTCAAAATCAGTTAAGATGGGGGTGCTAGAGGGCGCCAGACAAGATGGCCGCACTTTAGTGCTGCTCCGCCCGGCTGATCTCTCATCCGCCCAATATCAGCTGCATATCGGGGCATCCAAGTACCTGAACTGACGCCCTGTGTGGAGTGACACCCCTGCTGCAATTGGGGGCCATTAGTGCGGTCGGAGAGCTCTGTGTTGGGGATATTTTGGCGAGAGCTGCTCTGATCGCCTCGAGGCTAAGATGGCAGCCGAAGCTGCGGCGAGTGGGGGCAGAGCACCGGCCGGGGCTCTCTGGTGGCGAGAGTGCGCAGTGCTGCAATATTTGTGCCCTGCCACTGCGATACCGGCGGCTGCTGGTCCTTACCTCCCTGTGAGTTGACTGCGGTGGACTGGCCTGGCCTGGCCTGTTGCTCCTGGACGATTCCGCGCCTTGCTCCTGCTGCCGGCTGCCTGCGGAATGGCTGTGGTGGACCTGAAACCCGCGAGGAGTCTGGAGGATCCTGCAGAGCCCACCGGAGGTCCTTGTCTGCGGCCGCAGAGCCTCATCAATGCCCGCCGCAGGCTGCGGTAGGTGGGGGGCGGTCCTGGCCTTGGCCTGTGACCGCAGAGGTGGGAGTGGGCCGCGGCCTGCCGGCTGTGGTCTGCGTGCGGGGTGCGAGCAGACTTAGCTGCCTCGGCCTCTCCTCTGACTTTGGTCCCCCCACTCGGTGACTGCTGCGTGCCACTATAGCCTGGGGGTCCTTAAATTTGTGAATCGGCCCCTCTGTCCTGGACACTGCTGCTTGAGTTGCTCCCCTGGCCTGCGACATCGTGACAGAGCCACGTGAGGCTCAGTGTTGAGCGGCTGGTGGGTGCGGCACTCCCTCTCCCCGCTGGGGTACGCTGGGGATAGCGGATTCCGGTACTTTTCTTCTGGGGACCTGGATTTAATTGCCCTTTACGTTGAGTGCACCTTTGTGGCCTGTGAGGAGGGGCCGACTGTGTGGTCGCATTTTTTCCCTGGAGCGGAGTACCTGGAGCTGTGGAGGCCCTACCACTCCTTTGTGCCGCTGTGGGAAGGAGTGTCTGCCCTGCGGTGTCTATTAGCGGCCTGTCGTAAGGAACTGACTCTGTTGCAACACTACCTGATTGCATGCCCCCGCTCCCTCTACCCAGATGCTTGGACCTGGCCTGGTCTTGACTGTGGGGGCACACAGGCTGCACACCGTTTAAGAGTGCCAGGGGGAGCTTACCTTGTTCATACCTTGCTGACTTGCCAAATAACCTACCCCTTGCTTACTGTCTGGCAACCTGCGTCACCTGGGCTCCAGGGAGGAATTGCTTTGTGGTAGGAGCACAACCGGAACAGTTACCGTTAAGCTGTCATTATTGAGCCTCTGGAACGTGGGGCTGTGTCCACTGCACGAACATTAGTATCTGCTGTGAGCCACAACTGAGTTGTAGGGTTGCAGTTCTGCCTTGCACAGTCACATTTTTCCTGATTTATAGCGCTGGCTTGGTTCTGATTGACGGCGTGCCTGGGAAGGCATATGTCTCCCGCATTGTAAGGAAAGTTCGCTGTACTGTTTGAATTCTACACCGCGCCTATTGGTGGATATTGTGTCTGCAGGGAGCTGCTATACTGCTGTGGTGGTTGTTCAGTACCTGTATTCTCCGTCACTACCTATGGGGAAGCCGGACAAAACACAGCCCCGCCTCACGTTTGAGGCGCGAAAGTCAGGCAGGATCCACCAAAAAGCGGCTTCTGACTCTGAGGCTGATGGGCAGGGAGAGGGGCCGCCCAATCTGGAGTCTATGCTGTTGGCAATGCAAAAGAGTCTCCAGGACACTGAGGGTAGTATGTCGACTATAAATCATAGGCTGGACCATATGTCTTCGCAATTAGAAAAGCAGAATGCGAGAATGGGGGAGGTAGAACAGAGGGTCTCTAACACGGAAGATGGACTCAACGATGTTACTAGCAAAGCCCTCAATATAGTGAAGGTCTTAGCCCTCATACAGGCCAAGAACGAAGACTTGGAGGCCAGGTCTAGAAGGAACAATATTCGAATTACGGGCCTTCCAGAATCAACAAATACTGGCAAAATGGAGCACTTCATTGAGTCTCTAATTAAGGAAATATTTGGCCTTGAGCAATTGTCCTCTATGTTCGTAGTAGAGCGTGCCCACCGCTCTTTGGCAGCGCGACCGGTCCCTGGTGCTCCGCCTCGTCCCATAATAGCTTGGCTATTGAACTATCGGGACCGTGATGTCATCTTGCGGCTGGCCAGGGAGAAGGGCAACATATGTCATCAGGGGAACACATTGTCCTTCTTCCCTGACTTTACTGTCGCAGTTCAAACTGCGCGGCGTGAGTTTGGGGCAGTCAAAAAATTCCTCCAGTCCGAAAACATTCCTTACGCCATGTTGTATCCCGCGCGCCTCCGTGTGGGATCAGAGGGGAATTTCAAAATATTCTCGACCCCTAAGGCGGCGATGGAGCATGCGAAACAATTGAAGAGACACTGGCGTGAGGCCGAAACTGAACATGGAGAGGAGGACTGTTAAGGAAGTGCTGTGATTGTGTTTGCTATGTGAGCCCTCCTGTTAGTGGGATTCACAGTCTGCGACAAGACTCTCTATTCACTGCTCCTCACATATATGATCCGGGCGAGTGTTTCTATGTTATATGCATACTAGATTGGATGCCTTAAGTTAAGTATTTGCTTTTGGATCGTAACACAGGTACTAGACCTGATCAGCCACCTCCTACGAAGTGGGAGGACAGTAGCACTCTGACGCCCCCTGTATGGGAGTTCCCCACACTATGCTATTTGTTTGTTGTGTTTTCTGGGGTTTGATTAGTCTCAACAGGGATGGCTTTGGCAAGTTGGGGGTGCCGAAGTGGGTGGGGGGTTCAAGTTGGGGGGTGGCGGCACTTGTGAACTGTATCTTATGTAAGCCTGGAAGACATGTTTTAAGGGTTGGATCTCACCTTGCTATCGTTTGGCTGATTCACATGCAACATGGGTAGTGAGTTCCGGTTTGTAACCTGGAATGTACGGGGCCTCAACAGTCCAAAGAAAATTCGTACTGTATTAGCGTCTCTGGATAGGTGAAATGTTCAAGTGGCTTTATTACAGGAGATGCATCTGACTTTGCTAACTGAGAAAAATGTAGGTACCCGATTTACTGAAGTTAGAATGAGGTCTTCCTATTCATCCAATTCCCGGGGGTGATGACTCTTGTTAAGAAGGGCACACCGTTCCAGGTTCACGCACGGACAGAGATGAGCAGGGTCGGCTGGTGATTGTACACGGTATGCTTGGTGGTACGAGTGTTCTCTTGGTGAACGTGTATGGTCCGAATGTGGATGATGCCTCCTTTTTTGCGGATGTCTGGCGTAGGATATCTGCCTTTCCTAGTGCTGAAATTATTTGGGGAGAGGATTTTAATACGTGTTTGGACATTAACGAGGATAGGGAGGGGAGCGGGCCCCCGCGACATGGACAGTCCACAGATACACTAGTGGGGCTATTGGATGCTGGTTATGTGCATGATGTCTGGCGTTTGAGGCACCCTGGGGTCAGAGAGAGCACTTTTATCTCTACTGTGCATGGGTCCTGGTCCCGCTTGGACTATTGGCTGGTGTCTGAGGCGGCCTGCACGTGGGCTGCGGACGTTAAGCACTTGGCCAAAACACTCTCAAATCACTCGCCTGTTCTGCTAGCGTTGCAGGTCCCGGGAGGTGGGAAGCCCCCATTTGCGTGGAGATTGCAGCCGTCATCTCTATCGGATCCGGTATTTAGGCACACAGTTGGAGAAGCCATTCATAATTATTTCCGGGAAAATGTTGGTACGGTGGATAGCGCCGGGGTTCTTTGGGAGGCGTTTAAGGTGACTATTCGGGGGGTTTGTATTGGAGCGCAGGCCCGGGTTCTCAAAGATTTGCGCAGTAGGATTTGGAAACTTGCGGAGGACATAGCTGCTTTGGAGCGTGACTATGCCAGGTTCCCAGCCACTGCTGGAGAGGTGTGGTGCAGCGGCCAGGGCAGCTGACTTCGGAGCCCCGACTCCGGCGGCAGCTCAGCTCAGCACCATGTGACTCTGGGCAATAGCTCACTTAATTTCCACTACGGCCCCCAGCGCCTTGAGACCCGTAAGGGTGAGTAGCTGCGCTATATAAAAACGGACTTACATTTACATTTACTGCAAAATTGGCTGAAATCCGGGAGCTAGTGTCGAAACATAACGAGACAGTCGACCAAGAAATGCGGCATAGATCACGAAGATGCACTGCTCGATATTACGTGGAAGGGGGTCGACCCAGCCGTTCACTAGCACAGAAATTGGCGGCACCTCGCAGCCAGGCCTACATTACCGAGTCAGTGGACGAGGCAGGTGAGGCGCACTTCGGTAACACGGACATCAGTGGGGTGGTCTTAGATTTCTACTCTAAATTATATGGGGAACGCGATCAGCCATCTACTTCTGAGATAAATGATTACCTCGATGATGTCGCATTGGGCTGGCTGTCCCTCAATCAACGGGAGTATCTCACGATGCCGTTTGACGTGGAAGACGTGAAGCAGGCAATCATGTCCCTCCCTACTTGCAAGGCAGCGGGCCTTGATGGCCTTCCTAGCGAGTTCTATAAGGCTTATGCCGATGATCTGGCGCCGCAGCTGCTGGAGGTCTTTGCGGAGGCGTATGAATCTGGCAAGCTGCCTCCATCCCTTACGGAAGCCTTAATTGTAATGCTTTTGAAGCCTGATAAAGTGGCGAATGCCTGTGATTCCTATAGACCCGTCTCTATTATTAATATAGATGCCAAAATTTTGGCAAAAATGATCGCCACTAGGCTCCAGCCACTGGTCCCCAAATTGGTCCTGCCAGACCAGTCAGGCTTCGTGCCTTCTAGATCCACGACACACAACCTCCGTACTATTTTTTCTACTTTGCATTACTTCGACTGGGATTTTCAGGTGGTGGCTGTGCTGCTTGATGCAGCAAAGGCATTTGACTCCCTCCAATGGGAGTACATGTTCACCGTCTTGCTGCGAATGGGCTTACCTCTGTTCTTCTTAAAATGGGTACACCTCCTATATGATGCACCGGTGGCGCGAATCCGGGTAAATGGCTGGGTCTCTGAGGCATTTCCCATCAGACGCAGTACGCAACAGGGATGCCCGCTGTAGCCAATGCTTTTTGCCCTGGCATTGGAGCCGTTGGCCTGTAAGCTGCGGCAGCGACACGCCCCAGCGGCGTTGCGGTTCCATCAGCGACCCCTAATGGTGTCATTATATGCTGACGATATGATGTTATATATGCGCGAGCCCGCCACATATTTTCCGGAGCTACTGAGAGAATATGTCCGGTTTGAGCGCTTTTCGGGGCTGGGCATTAACTGGGCTAAATCCACTGTGTTCCCTCTGACGGCCGGTACTCAGGAGATTGAGATGGATTTTCCCTTGCAATGGTCAAATGACCCGGTGAAATATTTGGGCATATGGCTACATAGAGACCCTGCGGTGGTCATCTCTGCTAATTACGGTTGTGCCGTCGATAAGATTACAGACCAAGCTACACGTTGGGCTAAGCTACCTCTCTCACTTGCGGATCGCATTGCGATAATAAAAATGACATTTCTGCCCAAACTGTTGTACTTGTTTATAAACATCCCTATCCGATTAAATGTTGCGCTCTTTAGTACGTTGCAGTCGGCCCTGCTTGCGTTCGTTTGGGGGGTGGAAAACCCCGGTGCAGCTGGAAGGTTTTGACACTGCCGTTTGAGCGTGGTGGTTTTGAGGCCCCAGATTTCCGTTTATATTACTTATGCGCTCAGGTGCAACATGCGCACTTCTGGTACTTTCCACAGTGGTTTCAGCCACACATGGCAATTGAGGCGGACTCTGTCCTTCCGGTACCCCTGGCTGCAGCAGCCCTGATTGGTGGGGGGGGTGGACCACGGGGTGAAATTAGCCCGGTTCTTTGTACGGCATGGGCGTGGAATGCACTAGCTAAAAGGGCGGGGGTGGATTATCTATATGCCCCCAAACTGCTGATCGCGGTGCATCCTGATATATCGGCTGCACGGGAACAAACCGCCTTGCAGGCGCTGGGTAAGGTAGGGATCACTTGCCTAGGAGATCTGTACACTCAGGGCCAGTTTCGGGCGCTTTCGGATTTGCAGAGTCGTCATGGCGCAGGCCTAATGCTGGGATTTACCTATGTACGGGTGCGACAAGCAATCCGTGATATCTACCCAGAATTCCCAGCCGAACCACATACTCTGCGGGCACTGCAGGTGGTGCTGGCGGGGGAAGAACGGGGGGGCCTGATCACAAAGTTATACAACGCCTCTCTTAGGGAGACTGAACTAGCGGAGTCCCCCTCATATATCAGATGGGCGGCAGTAGCAGGTACCTCTATGACACTGGTTGAATGGACATTTTGTTGTGAGTTGACAGGATGGCTAACGGCGAATTGTAATCTCCGAATAATCCATTTCAAATATCTACATCAACTCTATTATACCCCGCTTCAGCTACGACGTTTTGGGCTAAGAGATAGTGCACGCTGTGTGCGTTGTGGACAAGATGATGCAGATTTCCTACACCTAGCCTGGTACTGTGCAGGAATCGCTGAGTTTTGGGCAAGGGTCATGCAAGTGCTTACGGAAGTTGTAATGGAACCTGTTGCATGTTTACCTGCGGTGTGTCTGTTGGGATGGGTTCGTAAGCTTAAACCTTGTAACAGGAGATTGGTTGTCATCTCCACATTGTTTGCTAAACGAGCGGTTGTGCAGAGGTGGGGGGCTAAAGCTGTTCCCACAGTGAAACAGTGGATCCATGGCTTGTTGTACTGTAGGGACCAGTTGGACACCTATGCGGAGGAACTACCGGAGGCATGTCGCCCCAAGGATTTCTGGGCTCCCCTTACGGGTTATTTACTAGGCAAGCCAAACCTACGTTAGGTTATCGTACACAATGCTAGGCTGTACATGGAGGGCGAAGAGACTGTTAGAAATTATGTTGCATGTTACTCTGAAAGGCTATTTAGGACTTATTGAAATGTTATTCCAAGTGCCGTGGAGGGGGGGGTGATGGGTGGAGGGATTGTCTATGTTGGGCTGAGTTCTATAACAGAAAAACAGCTTGTATTGATATCCTTTGCTGGTAAAGCGCTACTGGAATACTGCACCTCATGTTGGGGTGTTTTCTGTTGTTTCTGCTTACAAGCTGATCAATAAAGATATATTTTTTTAAATCAGTTAAGATCTGTTATGCAATTTGCTCAGACATTGCAGACTCCTAAAATGGGAAAAGTGCCCTGGGATTACTTAAATGCCACTGCTTTGTTTTTGCCATTTAATCTAACTGATAAACAGAAATTCATATCCATGAAAGATGCTGCATATACACTTTTGTATATTGAACAATTAGAGCCCTTGCCGTTCTCGGTAGCGGAAACGGACTCTGCTGTTTGGTTAATTCATGGGGTTATCTCTCTCCCCTTTTCACTGTTTCAATTTAAATTATGCCTGCAACATTTCCCGAATTGGCCGTTTCGAACCACTAGGCAGTGCATTTCTACATGAATTGTGGTCCCTGCCTTTCACTTACAGATTGCAGAGGGAGGGTAAGGAAGTTTTTCTTGCAGGGGAGGACTGCGATTCCACAGTAGGACATTCCCTTGTTTGCAAACACGTTAAATTGCACGGTGCTTGTAACGTTTCGGCGCCTAATCTGGCTTGTTTTTTAAAAAGGACCCCAGTTCCGTCAATAATTCCTGCTTTTACATTGCTTACAAATGGCAGTTATATTATTTTGAACAACCAAGACTGCTGTGGTTTACGGGCAGGAGTCACGTATTTTGTAACGGTTTCCCAGCACATAACTTGTTGTAGCAATATGCTTTTTCCACCCCCGCATGGGAGTCTAGATAGTTCAATTTGGCCTTCCATTCCGACTTTGAAAACAGATTTCAACAAATTGAGCAGGCTTAAAGCGCTACTATTCCAACAAGAGGTAGCTCTCACTTTGGCTCCCGAGACCTTCGAGTTACAGGTGGCAAGGACTTCTAGTAAGATACAGTCCCTTCTGAACACAAACCTCCCAAAGCATTTTGGGGAGCTAATATTTCGATTTGTTTCCAAATTTTTGGTTTTTTCATTCGCTTTGAACTCTACTTGACTGGTGAACTCTGTTTTAGTCCTTTGTCTATGTCCTATGACCTTACCAAGGGGAGGGTGTTATATGGTTCTTAGGGTGTTATATGGTTCTTAGGGACATTGTCGACATTGCTAAGTTAGCATGAGCTTCGCTGCCATGATGCTGCTTTTCCGCACGCTACTACATGACTTTGTTTTTGCAAGACTCTGTTTGTGCCTTTCACATGAGAACGGCTGTTTTTCACGTTCTCTGCCTTTCCTGGAGTTTAGTCTGAACACGATGTGCAAGGTCGATAAACAATGTCCCTTGTTATTCTGTTCTGGTCAGTCCCTAGCACCTAGATATAACATGCTACACACAGCTGCAGTACTGAAGACTCGTGCTTTGATATTATGTTGTTGCATGTTGTTTTAACACACTTGAAGAAAGCCGTTCCATGGAGAAGAGCTCCGCTGTTCCTATGATGTAAACCTTACATCCAGGCTTTAAGGTATGGGGTCTGCTGTCAAAGCCCAGAGATCTTCCTTTATATAAAATCAACTTCTTCTAGCCAAGGGGAGGGTGGTTAGGACTAATTGCCCCTTTTTCCACAGTCTTTATAAAATCACTTCTCCCTTTGTATTCTTTGGAATTGTAACAATGCTAACTGTGCTGAGTTTATGCATTTTGCTGCTGGTGGTGGCTTGTATACTGTATTGTAGAGCACGATAGTTAAAATAAACATTTTGAACTATTCTCAGTGACTCTGCTAATTCTTATTGTGGACAAGTATGAGTGAGTGAGCGAAAGAGTACGTCTTGCTCCCGTGATTCCTGAGAGAGTCGGGAGTGTTGTGTTCTGGGTTGTCTAATCATTTGTAGCTCCATGATATTTGGAGGAGAACGAATGAGACAGTATAGCTAGTCGGTATTGGGATTTTGGGCACTAATGTGGTAGGTTGGTACACCCCTGTACACTGAGGTCCTGTTTTCCTGTGCATAGTTCTGTGTATGTGCAGAATCCCTGCAACAATACATGCTAGGTACATTTAGGCACATCTAGTTATGGTGAGCATCGTAGGAGTACGCATTTTTCCTGTCATGTATCTATATACCTGCATATATCTATTGTTTTAGCACTATGGTAGAAATCTACCATCCATTTACTCTTTTGGTGCTTATAATCGTTTATATCTGTTTCTGTCTTATGGTTGTTGCAGAACACGTATTTTACACTAGAATGACGCTGGTTCAATAAATGCTTATTGAAAACGTCCCCATCGTTTATTCTATGTATCTCTCTGAGACAAAGTGAGCACGAGTGACTGAGCGAAAAGTACAGTACTGTTTCCACGATCCCTGAGGGATCACGGTTGTCATGTTCGAGAGTTGAATGAAACTATTTTCTCCTTGGTAAGAAGAGTTCCTAGTGGCATGGTGAGCTAGCGGGTATACAGGCGAACATATCCGGTGGGGGTGTCTGGAATCAGTCTGAACACCAGTCCCACAGTTTATGTTGTCTAAACACGCAGATCCTATATAGATTTATAGGAACTACATGACATGGCGCCGCCAATGTTGGTTTGGTTTTTATTTAACGGTCAAATCTGAGTAGTTCAGTCGTGCTTGCTCAGAGACCCCTCCTCACAAAGACCCAGAGACGTCTGGGGTGGGAAGGGATACATCCGCAACAGCTGAGTAGGCATATCGTATGTATTGGCTGTAGGTTTATTCAAGCTTGAAGGATAATAGTTCCCTATTGTGCATAAAACCTTACCTCAGTTTCCTTGAAACTCTTTTCAACAATGTCTGTTGTAGAGGAAGCTGCAGAAGCATTACGTGCGAATGCAGCAGGGGAAGGGGAACAAGAAGGTGCTATAAACATTTCAGAAACTGTCAGAACTGCCCTTACTTTAAAATTAACAGAATTTGGAGTCACAGCAAGAGGTGGGACAGTAATCTTTGTGACTGAAGCACACAAGTCATACAGAACAGATGTATTCTATTCATGGGTCAAATTCCCACCAGCAAATGCACGCACAAATACATTTAATTCATACACTGAAGATGAAATACCAGGTGAATACTGTCCGTATGAGGACATTGAAGTTACACTCACCTACAAGAAGCACATAAACTGGTTTAAAGGCACCCTCCCACACACAACAGATAAAGTATTACTCGGTCCGCTCAGCAGAGACGGAGGGACCTGGCCGGTCCTAAAGGCTTACACGCCACATCCAGACGTTGACACAATGCTGGTAGCAGACTTACGTCATCTACACAAAGAAGTAATAAAACATTACAGAAATTTAACACAGTTCGTTATGATAACACTCACACATCAACCAACAAGGGTTACACCAGCAGGACAAATACAAGGAACTGCAACTAAATTAACTCCACAAACACTGCATGCAGTTATGGGTAGAATGCCCACTAAACGTGAGCAAATGCCATTCTGAATAGCTCAGAAAATCAAACAGTTAGAAGCAGTGTTCCCACACACAGGCCCTCAAGGAAAACACAGAATGCTAAAAATGTGCTTGCCAATGAGCATAGCTCCCCCGATAGAGGATTGTACCTCTTGGGGTACTGCTTTCACTGCCATCTATACCAGAACGCATGGTATCCCTTCAATAGCACTAATAGCAGACGTATTGAGACAGATACAGAATGAGTATGGAGCTGAACCTGCTCTGAACTTAGGGATGATATTGTTCGGAAATTTTTGCCAGGTATCCACGATTATGTTGGCAAACATAAAAGGGGAGGCAGCAGCGGTGGCGATATGCCAACGCCTGAGGAATTTCACTCCTGCACAGCAGGAGCGTGAATTACCTAAATTTATCGAAGATTCATATGCCGAATTAGGTAGAGACAATTTGGGAGCTAGAGCAACAAAACCTCAACTCTTGGGTGGTCCTGAAAAGGATAACACCAAACAAGCACGTGATTCTTCCAAAAAGAAATGGGATAATAAGCAACAAAAGGGGTGGGTCTCCTCAACAGGAGCCCTTCGCGTACTACATACGTCTTTGATATGCATTCATAGAGCTGTTATACAGTATGTAATGCGCTACTTCCAGGTGGGACCATCCGTAGTTGCTGCGCAACCTGCTGGATCTGGTGGTGTTACTATCAGTCCAGTTATGGTTAATTCAGTGATGGGCAAGCGTCCACAGAATAAGGATGAGTTGCCTTATTGGCTTGCTGAAAAATTTGGACAACTAGAGGCTGTTTTTCCAAATACATCTCCTGTGGAGAAACACAGGATATTGCCTATTAGTTTGCCTAAAGGCTTACTTCCCGAGTTAGCTGATTGTAACACCTGGGGTAAGGTGTTTGCGGCGGTATATTCGAAGTGTTTCAGCACGCCCTCCATGACCGTCCTCCCCTCTGTAATTAAACGTGTTCAGGATGAACATGGCGCGGAAGCGGCTGTAGAGTTGGGGATGAGACTGGTAGGGGTGTTCGACGTGGTTGCTGATATGATCCTTGCCAATGTCAAGGGTGATGCGGTAAGCTTTCAAGTGGCAAACCGCTTGGAGGCCGTCCCTGATGTAGACAAGCCACGCAAATTACCAAAGATTATTGCAAAGGCTTATAAAACCATAGGCCGCAATAGTCTGGGAGTTAAGCCTTTTGTACAAATGCAGACTCAAACACAGACGCAACCAAAAGCCCAGGCTGATAAAGATGGGCATCTGTTCTTTTCTAAAAAGAACTGGAAAAATAAAAAACAGGGGCAGCTACAGCAGAAGCAAGGTTCACGTGCTGGTTCAACGACACCTGAGTCTTCTGAGCGTACTTATGACTTGCGTGACCATGCGAAAATTAAGACTCCTGATTGATTTCAAGTCCCTGATCAGCGTTCTCCTCATTCTTCACAGGACACATCCGGCTCTCAAGTCGGTGGAGGGGAACACCAAGATCGTGGCAAGAGTCAACCTGCGCCACAGGGACAAGATCAGCCTCGACAGTTTGAAGTCAAAGGAAAACAAAAGGATCTGCCTTGTTTTCAGCCCCCGTTTCAGAAGAAAAAAGTTGCCGCTTTAACAGCGAGATATGCCTCAGACGGTGAGAACGCGGCTCCTAGATTGGACTTGGGCAGTGACTCTGCTCGACAGCGCAGCGGAGGTTACCATAGTGCGGGAGGCTCTGCGTCCCTGTCTGGAGGCGACAGCAACTGATACGTTCATTACAGTAGAGACTGCAGATACCCGGGTGGCCCCCCCGGATAGAGTTTATGATGTTGTTTTCCAAATTGAAGGTGATATACCACGTCTAATCAAGGCGGTTTTCTGGGAGAATCTAACCTCCTCGTATGACATTTTGTTAGTGGAGGCGGAATGGCCTCCAACCTTTGTGTTAGCGGCTCCGAGAGGGGAAGAAGTGATACTTCCGAGTTTCTCGCGTTACGTCCCTGAAGAGCATGCCAACGCTTTTGCAGCAGGGTGGGCAGTGGCCCTTGCCCTGGCGGTGTATCGTAATCATGTGGGTTGGGATGTTGATTCACCGGCTCATGAGAAACCTTTACTTTCTTTGCCACAGCCACAACCGCAATATCCCAGCAGACGTGGAGCAAGGGCTCACGTTTGTGAGATTCTAACACAGTTAGAGTACCAGGGTGTAATAGAACCATGTATATCACCGATGAATAATCCTCTCTTTACGGTATCAAAGCCTGATGGTTCATATTGGATTGTATTGGATTACCGAAATTCGAATAGTCATTGTCGCACTTTTGCAGTGCAAAACACTCACAGCTCTGCGCTGGTGAACAGTCTTGTTTGTAAGAAATATAAAACTACCCTGGATATTTCCAATGGTTTCTACAGTCATAATCTCGCACCCGAGAGTTGTGACTTGACAGCATTCACCGCCGTCGGAAATCAGAAAAAATGTACGCGTTTGTCTATGGGATATAAGAATAGCCCCGGGGCATTTGCGGCACGTGTCGTGTCATTGTTGCACAACATAGATCCAGATGCGTTCTCGTAAGTTGATGACATTTATCTAACAGACGATGAACTAATGCCGCATCTGGTCCGAGTGGACAATATTATTTTGTCCTTTGCCGACTATGGATATAAATTTAATTTTACGAAGTCACATATCACCCATCTGGCAGTGCTCTTTTTGGGCTATGAGCTCAATAATGAAGGAGAGGGGCTAGCCCCCCATTTCCTGGAGAAATGTGCACATTTGCAACCCCCTTCTACACTGAAGAAACTTCAGTCCTTGCTGGGATTTTTGAATTTCGGGAGGACATACATTCCCGATTATGCCCAGCGTATCAAACCGCTTTATGCATTGATACAACCTACATTTTCTTCAGCCAGTTGGCTTCCAGAACATACCTCTATTCTCAATTCTTTGCAAAATGACTTGCTTGCAACAAACTACTTGTTGACGCCTGACAACACCACAAACCTGGTAATACGTATCATTTCAGGGGCAGTGGGTTTCACTTACTTGACGTTCAATGAGGGGGACTCGATACCTATTGCATACAAATCACATTTATACACTGCAGCGGAAATGCGTTTCTCCTCTATTGAAAAGATTTTGACCACAGTGCAGATGGCGATTCTGAAGGAACGCTCATTGGCACAGGGTAAACGCATTCTTATGGTCACGCCCTTCCCTGCTTTGGAAGCCGTGACTAAGGCCAGTGTACCAAACTCGAAGGCACTACACCCCCGTTGGATACAATGGGCTACTTCTTTGACATCGGCTGATGTCACGTTTATCTTTGACACTGCACTTCAGACACAGGAGTTTTTACAGTATGAACACGTTCATCCTCCTCCATTGTCTTTGCTTCCTCTACATGAGTACGACAGCATTATTTATACCGATGGCTCAGCTCAACCGGCCATGGGTTCAAAACATGCTTATTCAGCTGCTTGCACGATTGTTGCTAACTCGAGTGTTAATGGAGAGTTTCAGTCTTCCATAGCGCATACCCAGGCACTTGGAGACTGTACGGCGCAATTGGCAGAGCTGCGTGCTCTTGCTCTCGAGTTTGCTGATCCTAATGTGAAAACTCTAATTGTATGCGATTCTTAGTACTGTGTCCAGTCTTTTAATGACAACTTATTTTTTTGTCTCTGAATGACTATCGCGACTCGAAAAGCAGCGCAATCAAGCATAAAATGCTTTGGGTTACAGTGGCAGATCTTAAACAACGTCTGCCCCTCACACATGTTATACATACTCTTGGCCATCAGCGTGTGGGAGTGCATGCTCTTGGTAATTCCTTGGCTGATGAAGCGGCCAAGTCTGCAGTAGCCACGTGTTCCGTAGCAGCAGTTACAATATTCATGACTAAAATAGATAATGATATCTTGGCAGCAGTAGCTGCAACGAGGGAGGGAACTGCTTATCCTCAGGGTTTCCCTTCTAAATACTCTTATCATATAACTCCCGCACAAGTTCCGTATGCTTTGATTCCTTCAGTTGGGGATTGGATGATTCCAAACTTGGACTGCAGACCTGCTTTGATCAAAGCCGCACACAAAGGCATGGCTTCTGCACATGCCAGTGTGTCGGCGACAGTCTCCATTTTGCAGCAACGTTATTGGTGGCGTGGTTTATATAAACAGACCCGTAATTATGTACTTTATTGTGACATTTGTCAGCAAATCAAGCCATCTATGGTCCCACGCCTGCCGCAAACACAGCTGTGTATCTCTAATCAACCTTTTGGCTGTATCTATCTTCATCACTGAGGTCCTCTCTCTTCTGATACTGCGTACAAATATATATTTGTTGCAGTTGATTCGTGCACTAGATTCCTTTGGGTTTGGACGCAAAGCAGTGCTGACGCTCGAAATGTCATCAGGGATGCGTGTGTCTTTGTTGGGATGTTTGCCTGTGGCACCTTCCATTCTGACCAAGGTCCAGCGTTCGCCTCTAAGGCGTACAAGGATATGATGAAGTCGATGGGGGTGCTGGTGCAGTTTTCGTCTCCATACAGGCCTGAGGGCAATTCAATTGTGGAGCGAATGCACCGTGACTTAAAGCAATCCTTGACAGCTAGAGTCTTAGGTACTGGCAGGAACTGGCTGGCCCACCTTTATGGGGTTCAACGTGCACTTAATAATCTCCCAAGCAGATCTCTGGGTGGGCAGACCCCATACGAAATGCTCTTTGGCATTAGAATGTTTGTGCCAGACCTTGATGGCCTAGACGTTGTGGCGGCTGCCGCAACCTTTGACGTAGATAATCATTCTACTGTGTTACAGGATCTACAAAAGACATGTGACAGCTATGCAACTGAACATTTACCCTCTTCCACTGATGCTGCACTGCTGATTCCAGTTGCCGTCTGGCTGCCTAAGATTGGAGATCTGGTACGAGAAAAGCTGGAGAAGAAAAAAGAATTTGGTCCCTCTTATCGTGCACCAGTTCCAGTGCTCGCAACAAAGGGTACTTGTACAGTCATTTTACCTGGTCGCAAAGACAACAGATACATATCAGTGGACAATGTCAAGTTACACCATGTGGCCGATTCTGAATAGTGTCACGCCTGCAGTTTCGTGCATCGCAATTTCATTGGATCCACTGACTTCGTCATCTGCTATTGGCCTGTGTGTGGCTAAGAAAGTGATGGACACTATAATTGATCTTTCACCCGTCCGTCCTCTCTCTTCCACTATGGATGTTGAATATATATATCATGCTGATGAGTCCGTGAATGCGGTGCTGACCAGTCCCCGAGAACATCAAGCGGACTCGACACTTCCACCCCTCATTAATAGACCTACGGATGGCTACTATGGGGATCATGATAGCCACTCTTCCGGCTTGTCAGCTTCTGACCTCCAGTTTGGCAGACCCACCGACTAAATTAAGTATTTGCTTCTCTTGGTTCAAAAAGACTTACCTGGTCCATCCATGGACCAACATTTGGTTGGTACTTATTCTAATTTTCCTCTTCATGTCAATTGAATTTGTGACAGTGTTCTTTTTGCTGATCAATGGTCATTACTTGCCAGAACGCTCTGCTGTGAACTTGGTTGATGGAATTCTGGCCCCTCACACATCATTTCATATCATGAAACGTGATCAGACCCTAGTGAACATTTCAGCATTCCCAGTTGCAGATGGCATCGTTTGGGACAAAGTAGCCTACGAAATCCATGGCCCGACCGAGGTACTTAGGGTACCATACGTGTTTCACGTCTCATTAGGAGATGTGGTTACACGGGACATACATTCTGATGATTGGGATGTACAAGCAGTGCATGCATTGTTTTCGGATTTAAAATATTATGCTGCTTTTGATGCTGAAGATTTGTATTTTAATTCTGTCAGTTATGGGGATCTATTTTGCTATCAACATTATGGGCATCATTTTTTACACAAAACACACACGTTAAGACCTGTTTTTAATTATACACAATGGGAACATTGCCCAACTCCCGTAGAGGGGAGTTTTAAAACTCTAAGAGATAAATTCACATATTTCACAGATTATGACATATCTAATCCAGAATCCTATTTTTTTAAACTCCAACTGTCTTCACAATCCAAATTTATGTTGACCCATAATAAATTGCTTCATGCCAACTTGTTTAGAACCAAATTGGCTTCAGAGGGTTATGATCACTGGAAAGAGGCAGGTTCAGGGAGCTGAAGACTCAATTTCCACACACTCCAAAGGACCCTACGATCAGCCCAGCTCTCCTACGCCGTGGTCCCCCGCACCAGAAAGACCAGATCGGGAGGCCGCTCCGTCTCCTTCCTCGCGGCCAGATCCTGGAACGCCCTTCTGCTCCACCTCCGACAGACAACATCGCTTCCCATCTTTGCAAGAACCCTCAAAACCTGGCTCTTCAACAGACCCCCTCCTTGATGGACTGGAACCTGCACCCCCCTCTACCCCCAGCGCCTTGAGACCCCTACGGGTGAGTAGTCACGCTTAACAAACGCCTGATTGATTGATTGAAGCTTTACATCGCGACTGCCTGATCACAGTTCAAATTTTATTTTTGAATTATAGGGTGTACCAGACCACTTGTTTTGGCCTGGCAACTGTCAAAAATTTAAATTGCCCATCCATTCCATCCTTAGCAAAATATGAGGATTGGCACACTCACACAAATTTTTACCATTGAGACACTGCAAACTTTACTTCAAAATAAGACTTTCAATGTCTCTGAAATTGATTCTTCCGGGTGGTTGGTATGGCAAACAAATACAAATGCATGACAATTGCGTTTTTATAATGTTACACCTGGTTTCATTCAGGCTAGACCTGATCCTCGTTATCCCCTTACAGATTCGGTTACCACATACTCGGTGGGTAAATTATGCCAACAATGGTTGGAACATTCCACGTTGGCATCAGTGAAACAACACCTTTCACTCTTGTCAAATGACATCAATTTGGCTTATTTCATCTTGGGCCCTAGGATTCCTAGGTCTAAGAGGTTTATCTATGCCGCTTACAATGAAATTTGGAAACTTTCGCAGATTGAAGCTGCTCTTCGTCTGCGCAAAATTGATCAAGCCAATTTAGAAAAAGTCCTTGCTGTAGTAGACAATAGCATCAACACGCTTTCCTCACGCATTTCTACATTGGAGAATATTGTTTCATCTGTTATTGATATTGTTCAAAGTGATGTATCTGTGTTATATCATGGTCAAAATCAGTTAAGATCTGTTATGTAATTTGCTCGGACATTGCAGACTCCTAAAATGGGAAAAGTGCCCTGGGATTACTTAAATGCCACTGCTTTGTTTTTGCCATTTAATCTAACTGATAAACAGAAATTCATGTCCATAAAAGATGCTGCATATACACTTTTGCATATTGAACAATTAGAGCCCTTGCCGTTCTCGGTAGCGGAAACGGACTCTGCTGTTTGGTTAATTCATGGGGTTATCTCTCTCCCCTTTTCACTGTTTCAATTTAAATCATGCATGCAACATTTCCCGAATTGGCCGTTTCGAACCACTAGGCAGTGCATTTCTACAGGAATTGTGGTCCCTGCCTTTCACTTACAGATGTCAGAGGGAGGGTAAGGAAGATTTTCTTACAGGGGAGGACTGCGATTCCACAGTAGGACATTCCCTTGTTTGCAAACACGTTAAGTTGCATGGTGCTTGTAACGTTTCGGCGCCTAATCTGGCTTGTTTTTTAAAAGGGACCCCAGTTCCGTCAATAATTCCCGCTTTTACATTGCTTACAAATGGCAGTTATCTTATTTTGAACAACCAAGACTGCTGTGGTTTACGGGTAGGAGTCCCGTATTTAGTAACGGTTTCCCAGCGCGTAACTTGTTGTAGCAATGTGCTTTTTCCACCCCCGCATGGGAGTCTAGATAGTTCAATTTGGCCTTCCATTCCGACTTTGAAAACAGATTTCAACAAATTGAGCAGGCTCAAAGCGCTACTATTCCAACAAGAGGTAGCTCTCACTTCGTCTCGCGAGACCTTTGAGTTACAGGTGACAAGGACTTCTAGTGAGATACAGTCCCTTCTGAACACAAACCTCCCACAGCATTTTGGGGAGCTAATATTTCAATTTATTTCCAAATTTTTGGTTTTTTCATTCGCTTTTAACTCTGCTTGACTGGTGAACTCTGTTTTAGTCCTTTGTCTATGTCTATGACCTTACCAAGGGGAGGGTGTTATATGGTTCTTAGGGTGTTATATGGTTCTTAGGGACATTGTCGACATTGCTAAGTTAGCATGAGCTTCGCTGCCATGATGCTGCTTTTGCGCCCGCTACTACATGACTTTGTTTTTGCAAGACTCTGTTTGTGCCTTTCACATGAGAACGGCTGCTTTTCGCGTTCTCTGCATTTCCTGGAGTTTAGTCTTAACACGATGCGCAAGGTCGATAAACAATGCCCCTTGTTATTCTGTTCTGGTCAGTCCCTAGCACCTAGACATATCATGCTACACACAGCTGCAGTACTGAAGACTCGTGCTTTGATATTATGTTGTTGCATGCTGTTTTAACACACTTGAAGAAAACCGTTACATGAAGAAGAGCTCCGCTGTTCCTATGATGTAAACCTTACATCCAGGCTTTAATGTATGGGGTCTGCAGTCAAAGCCCAGAGATCTTCCTTTATATAAAATCAACTTCTTCTAGCCAAGGGGAGGGTGGTTAGGACTAATTGCCCCTTTTCCACAGTCTTTATAAAATGACTTCTCCCTTTGTATTCTATGGAATTGTAACAATGCTAACTGTGCTGAGTTTATGCATTTTGCTGCTGGTGGTGGCTCGTATACTGTATTGTAGAGCACGATAGTTAAAATAAACATTTTGAAATATTCTCAGTGACTCTGCTAATTCTTATTGTGGACATGTATGAGTGAGTGAGCGAAAGAGAACGTCTTGCTCCCGCGATTCCTGAGAGAGTCGGGAGTGTTGTGTTCTGGGTTGTCTAATCATTTGTAGCTCCGTGATATTTGGAGGAGAACGAATGAGACACTATAGCTAGTCGGTATTGGGATTTTGGGCACTAATGTGGTAGGTTGGTACACACCTATACACTGAGGTCCTGTTTTCCTGCGCATAGTTTTGTGTATGTGCAGAATCCCTGCAACAATACATGCTAGGTACATTTAGGCACATCACTTTAGGGTGAGCATCGTAGGAGTACATATTTTTGACTGTCATGTATCTATATACCTGCATATATCTATTGTTTTAGCCCTATGGTAGAAATCTACCATCCATTTACTCTTTTGGTACTTATAATCGTTTATATCTGTTTCTGTCTTATGGTTGTTGCAGAACACATATTTTACACTAGAATGACGCTGGTTCAATAAATGCTTATAGAAAACGTCACCGTCATTTATTCTATGTATCTCTCTGAGACAAAGTGAGCACGAGTGACTGAGCGAAAAGTACCGTACTGTTTCTACGATCCCTGAGGGATCACAGTTGTCATGTTCGAGAGTTGAATGAAACTATTTTCTCCTTGGTAAGAAGAGTTCATAGTGGCACGGTGAGCTAGCTGGTATACAGGCGAACATATCCGGTGGGTGTGTCTGGAATCAGTCTGAACACCAGTCTCACAGTTTATGTTGTCTAAACACGCAGATCCTATATAGATTTATAGGAACTACACGACATGGCGCGCCAATGTTGGTTTGGTTTTTATTCAATGGTCAAATCTGAGTAGTTCAGTCGTGCTTGCTCAGAGACCCCTACTCACAAAGACCCAGAGACGTCTGGGGTGGGAAGGGATAAATCCGCAACAGCTGAGTAGGCATATCGTATTGAAGAATAATAGTTCCCTATTGTGCATAAAACCTTATCTCAGTTTCCTTGAAACTCTTTTCAACAATGTCTGTTGAAGAGGAAGCTGCAGCAGCATTACGTGCGAATGCAGCAGGGGAAGGGGAACAAGAAGGTGCTATAAACATTTCAGAAACTGTCAGAACTGCCCTTACTTTAAAATTAACAGAATTGGGAGTCACAGCAAGAGGTGGGACAGTAACCTTTGTGACTGAAGCACACACGTCATACAGGACAGATGTATTCTATTCATGGGTCAAATTCCCACCAGCAAATGCACGCACAAATACATTTCATTCATACACTGAAGATGAAATACCAGGTGAATACTGTCCATATGAGGATATTGAAGTTCCACTCACTTGCAAGAAGCACATAAACTGGTTTAAAGGCGCCCTACCACACACAACAGATAAAGTATGACTCGTTCCGCTCAGCAGAGACGTAGTGACCTGGCTGGTCCTATCGGCTTACACGCCACATCCAGACGTTGACACAATGCCGGTAGCAGACTTACGTCAACTACACAAAGAAGTAATAAAACATTACAGAAATTTAACACAGTTCGTTATGATAACACTCACACATCAACCAACAAGGGTTACACCAGCAGGACAAATACAAGGAACTGCAACTAAATTAACTCCACAAACACTGCATGCAGTTATGGGTAGAATGCCCACTAAACATGAGCAAATGCCATTCTGAATAGCTCAGAAAATCAAACAGTTAGAAGCAGTGTTCCCACACACAGGCCCTCAAGAAAAACACAGAATGCTAAAAATCTGCTTGCCAATGAGGATAACTCCCCCGATAGAGCATTGCACCTCTTGGGGTACCGCTTTCGCTGCCATCTATACCAGAATGCATGGTATCCCTTCAATAGCAGTAATAGCAGACGTATTGAGACAGATACAGAATGAGTATGGAGCTGAACCTGCTCTGAACTTAGGGATGAAACTGTTTGGAAATTTTTCCCAGGTATCCACGATTATGTTGGCAAACATAAAAGGGGTGGCAGCATCGGTGGCGATACGCCAACGCCTGAGGGATTTCACTCCTGCACAGCAGGAGCGTGAATTTCCTAAATTTATCGAAGATTCATATGCCGAATTAGGTATAGACAATTTGGGAGCTAGAGCAACAAAACCTCAACTCATGGGTGGTCCTGAAAAGGATAACACCAAACAAGCACCTGATTCTTCCAAAAAGAAATGGGATAATAAGCAACAAAAGAATAGTGAGAATAGATCATAATCAAGGGGTGGGTCTCCTCAACAGGAGCCCTTCGAAAGGAGGTACAACCTTAGGAATCGTGATAACATTAAGAAACCTGACAGGTATCAGGATACTGATACAGGTTCCTCTCGTTCCTTTCAGGGTTCATCAAAAAATTAGAAGAGGAAAGGACAGTCAGAACACAGACAAGAAAAGCGTACAAAGTCCAGAGACACGCAACTCATTTCAGACTATAATATCAAAAAAGAAAATAAACCAAAATCAAAACCACATTTCGAAAAGAAGAGAGTGGCAGGTCTTAAAGTAGGAAATGCCAAGGATACTGAGGACTGAACTTCTGAACGGGGAATGGGCTCTGACGATGTTAGACAGTGCAGCAGAAGTAACAATAGCCCACTATAACCTGATGGAATTTCTGGTGACAGCCGCCTTGAATGAACATATCACTGTGGAAACACTTGATACAAGGGTAAGTGTCCCACATAAGTTACATGAAATAACTCTCCAAATGGAGGGGGACAAACCCAGAAAAATTAAAGGTCTCCTATGGGAGAACCTGATTTATTGCTATGACATCCATTTGGCTGAAAAAGATTGGTGGCCTGAGAGTTTCATGGAGTGCCTAAAGGGAGAAACAGTAATTTTACCGGCCTTTTCCGATCTCGTTCCAGTATCACTAAAACACTCATATGCTCAGGAGTGGGCAGTAGCACTTGCTCCAGCATTATATCGCAATCATGTAGTGTGGGTTGCTGAGTCACTTCACCATGTAATCCCAGTAAAAACTACTCCACCTCCACAGAGATGGTACTCAATAAAACAAGAAGCGAAGAAACAAGTCAGGGAGATCTTAGATCAACTTGAATACTAGGGGGTAATAGAAAATTGCACCTCTTCAATGAATAATCCTTTATTTCACGTAATGAAGCCTGACAATTTATACCATCTAGTTTTAGACTACAGACATTTGAATACATGCACAAAGACATTTGTAGTACAGAATGCACACAGTGCTGCATTAATGAATAACATTGTGCGGAAAAAATACAGAACAACACTAGATATCTCAAATGGACTTTTTTGCCAAAATACAGCGCCTGAAAGCAGATATTTGACAGCATTCTCAGCCTTAGGCTCCCAGCGTCAATTTTGTAGACTGACCCAAGGGTATAAGAATAGCCCCGAGTTGTTCTCAGCTAGGGTAACGGAGTTACTTCAAAATTTTGAATAGGAGGCATTGTCCTATGTAGATGATATTTATCTGACGGATGATGATTTATTGGATCATTTGACCAGGGTGAGCAACATCATTTTGGGATTCACCTATGAGGGCTACAAATTCAACTTTAAAAAATCGAAAATAGCCCACCTCAATGCCTATTTTTGGGATACAAGTTATCAAATGATGGAAAAAGCCTAGCAGCTAACTTTTTAGAAAAGTGCGCGCTGCTTCAACCTCCCAAAACTGTTAAAAAATTTTTTTTTGCAGAAGATACATTTTGGATTATGCAGAAAGAGTGAAACCTTTCCACGATTTAATAAGACCACTGCCCCCACAACCACCAACCGCCTGCTCTCCTGGACCAACATCAACGACGAGGACACCAGCGAGATCATGAACACCATCCACTCCGGTTCACCGCTAGACCCGTGCCCTCACCACATCTTCAACAAAGCCAGTACAGCCATCGCGCCCCATCTCCGGAAAATAATCAACATCTCCTTCGAGACAGCAACCTTCCCGGAAAGCTGGAAGCACGCCGAGATCACCACCTTACTCAAGAAACCCAAGGCAGACCCCAAGGACCTCAAGAACTTCCGACCCATCTCTCTGCTCCCGTTCCCCGCGAAGGTCACCGAGAAAATCGTCAACAAACAACTGACCCGCTACCTCGAGGAGAACAACATCCTGGACCCTTCCCAGTCCGGCTTCCGCAGCAACCACAGCACCGAAACCGCCCTCATAGCCGCCACCGATGACATCAGGACCCTGCTAGACAACGGAGAAACAGCAGCCCTCATCCTCCTGGACCTATCAGCCGCCTTCGACACGGTCTGCCACCACACACTACGAACACGCCTTCACGACGCCGGGATCCAAGAGAAGGCCCTGGACTGGACCACATCCTTCCTTTCCGGCAGAACACAAAGCGTCCGCCTCGCCCCCTTCCGATCCAAGGCCACCAAGATCATCTGCGGCGTACCCCAAGGCTCCTCCCTCAGCCCAACGCTGTTCAACATCTACATGGCACCCCTCGCCCACGTCGCCCGACAGCACAACCTCAACATCATCTCCTCACGCCGACGACACCCAGCTGATCCTCTCCCTCACCAAAGACCCTCACACCGCCAAAGCCCACCTCCACGAAGGAATGAAGGCCGTCGCCGAATGGATGAGGACCAGCCGCCTGAAGCTGAACTCGGACAAGACGGAGGTCCTCATCCTTGGTTCCAACCCTTCAGCCTGGGACGACTCCTGGTGGCCAACATCACTGGGAACAGCCCCGCCACCCACCGACCACGTACGCAACCTAGGGGTCATCCTCGACCCCACCCTCTCCATGACTAAGCAGGTCAACGCCGTTTCCTCATCCTGCTTCAACATCCTCCGAATGCTCCGCAGGATCTTCAAGTGGATCCCCACCGAAACAAGAAAAACAGTCACCCAGGCCCTCGTCACCAGCAGGCTGGACTACGGAAACGCCCTCTACGCAGGAACGACGGCTAAGCTCCTGGAGACGGCTGCAACGCATCCAGAACGCCTCTGCACGTCTTATCCTCGACATCCCCCGACGCAGCCACATCACACCCCACCTGAGAGACCTGCACTGGCTCCCTGTCAACAAGAGGATAACCTTCAAGCTCCTCACCCACGCACATAAAGCACTCCACAACTCCGGACCAGCCTACCTCAACAGACGACTCAGCTTCTACACCCCCACCCGCCAGCTCCGCTTGACCAGCCTCGCCCTCGCCACAGTCCCCCGCATCCAGAAAACGACCGCCGGCGGCAGATCCTTCTCCCAACTCGCCGCCAAGACCTGGAACACCCTCCCCACCAACCTCCGACAGACCCAAGACCTACTGGCCTTCAGAAGACTCCTCAAGACCTGGCTCTTCGATCAGTAGCAGCACCACCCCCCTCTTCCCCCAGCGCCTTGAGACCCTCGCGGGTATGTAGTGCGCTTTATAAGTGACATGATTGATTGATTGATTGATTGAAGACCTGATTTTTCAGTTCGACATTGGACACAGGAACACACGGATATCCTTTGTTCCTTACAAGCTGACATGATAACTTCCAAACACCTACACAGATGTGTAAATACCACAAATCTGGTGATCCATGTAATCGCGGGTCAATCAGGGTACACTTACCTAACCTTCAATGAAGGCGAAGCGGTACCCATAGCAGACAAATCACACTTGTACACAAACGCTGAAATGCGTTTTGCTTCTACAGAACAAGTTCTGACAGCAGTACAGACTGCCGTAGTGAGAGAAAGAGCACTAGCTCAGGGGAAACAAATAATTGTCGTAACTCCAGTACCAGCCTTAGAGGCTGTTACAAACGCAAGCGTTCCAAATGCTAAAGCTTTACAACCGCAATGGGCTAATTCTCTCACTGCAACAGATGTAGACTACAAATTTGATTCTACCTTAAAAACATAAGTATTCCTGCAGTACAAAGAAGAATATCCTCTCCCGAATGAAATAATGCCTCTAGATCGGTATGAATACATTATTTACACTGACGGCTCTGCTCAGCCTGCCATAGGAAGTAAACAGCAATACAGCGCTGCTTGTTCAATTGTAAAAGGACACGTGCAGGAACGCAAGTTCCATCCTAGCAGTATGAAGACATAGGGGGTGATTAGGATGGCAAAAGGACCGCCACTGCAGGGCCGGCAGTGGCAAACGCCGCCCCTGCGGTGGCGGTCCTTCCGCCATCAAACAGATTTTCCCCACCGCCAGATTAGGATGGCGGTGAGAACTTGACTGTGTCCCCAGCGGACGCAAAGACCGTCCGCCGCCAGCAATCGTTCCGATTGCCTGGCGGACAGTGCAGGGTGCCCAAAATGGTGGCGGTGCCTAGCAGGCACCATCCACCAGATTAGGATACATGCAAAAACAGGCCTTTCCATGGCGGCGATGCTGCCATGGAAAGGCATGCAGAGTTTTGCTACGAGGGCCCGTTGCGGGCCCCCCTTGTGTTGGGGGAAGGTGGGGTGCACTTGTGGGGTACCCATGGTACCCCCCAACATGCCACTGCACCAAGTGGCAGGCACCGTGTGGTGCCTGCCATGTGGTGCAGTGACATGCAATACGGGCGACTTCAGCATCGCGGCAGGTGCTGCTGTAAGCAGCACCCGCCGCAATGTTGTAATGCGGAATGCGACCGCCAGGGTGGCGGTCACATCCTAATTCACGGTGCGGGACTGCCGCATGTCTGGCGGCCGGTCCCGACACCACGGTGATGGCGGGCGGACTCAGGTCCGCCCGCCATCCTAATAAGTCCCATAGTTTCTAGTAGACTGCACGGCACAGCTGGCAGAATTAAAAGCCCTATTACTGGCACCAATAAATATCCCTTATATCACTTATAGTGTGCGATTCATTTTATTGTGTCCAGTCTTACAATGAATATCATCACTACTGGGGTCAGAATGGGTTTAAAGACTCAAAAGGTTGCACAATAAACGACATATTGCTTTGGGAACAAGTGGCAGAGCTGAAAAAGACTTGCCGAGAGCTCACTTGATACACACGCGGAGTCATCAACGTGATGGTATTCACATTGAAGGGAATTCATTGGCTGATGAAGCCGCCAAGGCGACAGTGCGAACTGCTGCCGTAGCTGCAATCACTCGTTCTAGCACAAGAATAGATGGACATATAATGGTAGCTGTCATCGCTTCATGCAAAAACAACTCAGCCATGCCAAAAGGCTTTCCACTCAAGTACTCCTCCAAGTTAGATGCGCAAAACATTCCATATGCTCAAATTCCAGGAGTGTGGGACAGAGTAACACCAAACATGGATCCCAGATTAGGTTTAATTCTAGCCACACAAGGGTCTGGGTTCAGCACATGCAGGTATTACTGCAACTGTTTCATTACTGAAACACTGCTGTTGGTGGCCTGGTCTAACTAAACAGACCAAAGCTTTTGTACTTAAGTGCGACACTTGTCAGCAGATGAAGGGTTCGACCGTAGCACGTCCACTGCAAACACCACTACTGATATCAGACAAACCTCTCTCGTGTCTATTTGGACCACTGTGGACCCCTACAATCAGATGGGGCTTATAAGTACATCTTGGTGGCAGTGGATTCATGCACTATATTCCTGTGGGTTTGGCCTCAGCGCTCGGCTGACGCCCGAACTGTTATAAAGGATTTGCGAGTCTTTATAGGACATAAACAGTTGGCACATTGCATTCTGACCGTGGCCCCACGTATAGCTCTTGGGCTTACAAGGAAGCCATGGGAAGTTTGGGTGTTCCAATGCGGTACTCATCTCCGTATCATCCTGAGGGAAATGCGATAGAAAAACCGGGACTTAAAGCAATCTTTAACAGCAAGGGTATTAGGCTTGGTTGGTAGTGGGTCAATCACCTATATGAGGTCCAGCGGGCACGTAATAACATGCCAAGAAGTTCCCTAGGAGGCCGTATTCCTTAAAAGGTCCTATTTGGGATGAGAATGTGGGTACCTGACCTCGATTGTTGCAGCACAGTGGCGGACTGTCGTGTAGTTCCTATATAACCTATACAGGATCCGCGCGTTTGGATAATATAAACTGTGGGATTGGTGGCAGACTGATTCTGTGCACCCCCACCGGATACGTTATCCTGTCTGTATCAGCTAGCTCACAGTGCCACTAGAATCTTCTCTTATCGGGGAGAGAATAGCTCTTGGCAACCTCAGAACATGACAACCGTGATCCCTCAGAATCGTGGAAACAATATACTACCTTTCGCTCAGTCACTTGTGCTCACTTAGTCTGTCTCAGAGATACACAGAATAACCATACTGGGCGTTTGTCAATAAGAATTTATTGAACAGTTGTTATTCCAGTGTAGAATAGATGAGCTGCAACAACCATTAGACAGTAGCAGAGATATATGATTAGAAGTACTATGAAAGTAAAAGGATGGTACAGTTCTACCATTTTGCAGCAATCATGAATACATACAAGTATATAAAACTCATGATAAAAAGTGCATACTCCTACGATGCCTCCCTAACTAGATATACCTAAATGTACCTAGCATCTGTGTAGGTGTTATGCCAAGAACCCCTCTAGGATTTAGTCAACCCCATTACCTGAGAATGAGAGAATATGGGACCCCGTCCTGTCTCGAGTTGGACACCCCGCAAGGGATGTTAGACCACTGCGAGCTGGAGTGTCTGCATGCAGGAACCTCAGCGTCTCTGGTCAGTGTGTCAGCCGGTAAGTCTCGGTCTCCTCTGTCTTTCTAAGGAAAATGTAATGTATATATACCCATAGGTCTCCCCAGGGGTCCTACCTTGCTGTGTTACTGTGTCGGCCTAAAGGATGACGTTGGGCCTGAACTTTATACAGAGATATTATACAGGAGATGTTCGTCCTGCTGTTAGTCCTGCTGTGCTTCCAAGAAGCCTCATGCATAATGTATGAAATTCGAACTAGGGGAAACCCGCGTTCTGAATGCAGTGTCGTATCTAGGTAAAAGGTCAGTCCCTAAGAACCGTTATGTATGTAATGTAGGGAAGAATATAGGTGAAAGGTTGCAATGTTACCTGCGCCTATATAGAGTACCTATATGGAATATAACACCCACTCCTCTTCCGACTGAACAACATATGTAACTTATTACCGTACTACTAGCATAACTAGATTTTGGTACGCACAAAGGTTATAAAAAACATTTGTTTTGCTAAAATGGTTAAAACTTCTAAAAAAACTCCAAAAATGTTTACAAATATTTTGGTTTTGAGTTCCAAATTTAAGCTTGTTTAAAAAAGGGTGAATTTCTTCCAGCACAAGATGAGCCAAATGAGTCAAATGTTTATGTGTCCTGGCTGGTAGACGCAACATTTTCGTTGCTTGCTTCCGCAGTAGACGGCCCCTGTAGCACCTCGCAGAGTATGTCAATTGAGCACAGATGATGTTCCACACTGTCCGCAGCCGGTGCTGGGGCAGCCTGTGCGCCGTTTGAAGCCTGGGTGTCAGAGGAGGAGCCGGTGTCCATGCCAACAGGTGCTAATACTACCTGAGGGGGCTCAAGTAATGCCGCCATCAACATCGGAATACGCTGAGGACACTGCAGAACATGGGCCGTTATTGGGTCCAGTAAAGCATTCACGTCTGGTTGCGCACATGATGAGAGTGTCAAACAAAGGTCTAACACGCATTCTTCTCCGCAAAACAGGCATCTGAGGACAGGTAAGATGCAGTCCATCCAGACTGGTCAAAATGACAAGAACCAAGATGCACTTAGTTCCCTTAGGCGAGGCGTGCCTAGATGTTGTACCATGCGTTCACGGTATTTACTCTCCAGGAGTGCTTTTTCCATCTCCTTGGTGACTGGGACATCCGTGGCATAGCAGATGGAAAACAATCAGGATACCTGCTATTAGAAACATGATTAGTGGAAGTTCTCCAAAGATGCTTCCGAATACGGAGTGTATGAAGTTTGGTATCACTCCAAGCACCATCTGAAAAGTGCCCAGAAGTCCAGAACCTATGTTCTTAAATAGGTGGGCTATGCCTGTCGTATCAGACATTTTAAAGATACGATTGACCATTTCTGCAAAATGGAAAGGGCAGTTTGTATGGATAAGCGCCTGTATCTCTGCCGAAGACCTTGTGACCTGGAGATCAAAAGTCTCTCGAGCTGAGGTTAAGGGCACAGACTTCAGTGAAGGCCATAACGTCGCCTCCCTGACTGTATGTGTCGGTGGAAACAATACTTGCATACAACAAGTAACCCTGGAGCTCACTGTTACCAGATATACGATGCCCAGGAGCATTCCGCAGCAGCCTTGACTGTTCAGCATCAAGTAACTCCCATTTGAAAGTAGTCCGAATGCTGGAGTAATCACTGCAGCTGGGGCACCCCTCAGATGACAGGACAAGTTCGCAACAGAACCATTACAAGCCCCGTGCAGCATTATATCCTGACATATGAGCGATCCACTTAAAGCGTTCTCACAGTTTGTACCGCTCAGAAACACGTCTCGATCCCCACTCCGGCATCGAAATCTGTATGGTAATTCCCATGAATCCTTAATGTATTCCTTACCCATTTTGTCATATCTGCCTGCCTGCTTTTGTTCAAGGCAATACTGAAACTGCAAAGTAGTGACCGGTAGAGTTATGTGGCCATGGATTAGCCATTCCATGGACGGTGATTCTGCCACAGTAAATGGTAATCTATCCAGTTTTTCGATACGCAGCATTGTATATTTTGCTCCCTTTGTGCCATTTCTATCTGTTTATCTGTCAGATTGTATTCAGCAAACAGAGACGTGCTGTTGATAAAACGCCAAGGCACATAGCCCGCACGCAAAGATTGCAGCGTCCAGCTTAACAACAGAATAGAACGTAACCGTGTTGTAATATGGCCAAATCTTGTTCTAGTATGTCTATAGCAGAAGATACAATGTTGCCTAGGGAATATATCCTGGAGGTCAGTGTAGTTAACCCATTGTCTACCACTGCTAGAGATTTTTTTAGATTTATACGGTCTATATCCCGTAATCTCTCTGCGGCCTCTTGTTGGGATATTTTCCATATTTCATTGTAGGCAGCATAAATGCCAGCATAAATGAAACGTTTCTGACGTGGCTTCCTGGGACCTAGTAAAAAATCCCTAAGATACACATCTTGGGGCCGATTCACAGAACTAATCTGAGATAAAATCCTAAACTTACTACTTTTGGTATTCACAGAAGGCATTTAGTAGTAGTAAAGTTAGGACTCCTAACTTTACTACTACTAAACTGAGACAAAATCCTAACTTTACGACTTTTGGTATTCACAAAAGGCATTTAGTAGTAGTAAAGTTAGGAGTCCTAACTTTACTACTACTAAATTACTATGTAAATTGAGAAAAATCTTTTCTCCTTTTTTCCGGCAAGAGGCGGTAGAAGTACAGTTCTTGTTCCTTCGACTGCTAGGACCTGTACAGGCTTTCTGTAGGATGGCCCAAATTGTTTGTTGTCCGCAATTTTCTCTCTGACCAGATCCCTGACTTTTGGGATCCAGAGAGGTCTTGCCATGACTGATTTGACTTCCCCAGTGGCGGTCTGCTTCAGGTGGACATTACTTTGTTGTGTCCTGGATTCATTTAGATCCTGTAAAACAGCCAAACGATCATGGATGTCAAAAGGCTTTTCATCCGCCACTGCGCCTTCACAATCAAGATCAGGTACCCACATTCTTGTCCCAAGTAGGACCTCATATGGAGTGACCCCCCCAGAGAACTTCTTGGCATGTTGTTCAAAGCTCGCTGCACTCCATACAGATGTTTTACCCAGATCTCACCCATGCCTAATACTCTAGCTGTTAAAGACTGCTTTAAGTCTCGGTTTTTTCTCTCCACGACCAAATTTCCCTCAGGATGGTATGGAGAAGAGTACCGCAATGCTACACCCAATCCTCGCATGGCCTCCTTATAAGCCCGAGAGCTAAACGCAGGGCCCTGGTCAGAATGTAATGTGCCAATTGCGTATGTGCCTATAAAGACTTGCAAATCTTTTATAACAGTTCGAGAGTCAGCCGAGCATTGGGGCCACACCCATAGGAATCTTGAGCAGGAATCCACTGCAACCATGATATACCTGTAAGCCCCTTCTCTTTGTAAGGGGCCGCAGTGGCCCAAGTAATCACACACTAGTGGTTTGTCAGATATTAATAAAGGTGTCTTCGCTGGACGTGTTACGGTGGAACCTTTTATCTGCTGGCAGATGCCGCATTTCAAGACATGGGGGCATATTACCAAGGGCATTATCGCCACTTTAGCGGCACTTTTCGCCGCTAAAGCGGCGATATTCTTATCGCCCTATTAACAAGGCGGCGCTAACATGCATCAGCGCATGTTAGCGGCCGATTTCGTAACGCATCTCATGACAGCGATAAATATCGCTAATGAGATGCAAAGTAGGCGTTCCCTCCTACGACAATATGTAAAATGCCCGCAAATCCAACATCGCTGTATCAACAACGCTGCCCCTGAACAGCGCAGCGATAACAAAATGCGCGCGAAGCCCCCATTATCGCATGATTCCAACGCCAGGTAAAAACATGTCTTACCATTATTGCCTATGGGAGGTGGATTGTAAGGCTGAGTCCACACTCCCCTATTACCAAGCTTGGCATTAGCGCTGTGAAATCATCGCAGGATTACACACGCTGATTCCATTATCGCAGTCTATCGCAGGATTTCACATCGCCTGTCAGCAAAGCGTTGCTAATACGCCGCTGACACGGCGAAGAAATCCAGCAATAGCCGGCGATAATTTAAATCGCGCTAAGCGCGTTTAGCGATATTTATCGCTTGTCCTTGTTAATATGCCCCATAGTCTTTAGTCTGCTTTGTTAATCCAGGCCACCAATAGTGTTGCTTCAATAAAGAAACAGTCGCCGTAACTCCTGCATGTGCAGAACCTATCCCTTTGTGTGCTGCTAGAATTAAACCTAACCTACGATCCATGTTTGGAATTACTCTATCCCCCACTCCAGGAATCTGAGCAAATGGAATGTTATTGGCATCTAACTTGTAGGAGTACTTGAGCGGAAATCTTTTTGGTACTGCTTTGCTGTTTTTGCGTGAAGCAATGACAGCCACCATAATCTCACCGTCTATTCTTGTTTTAGAACGAGTGATTGCAGCTACGGAAGCCGTACGTACAGCCCCCTTTGCGGCTTCATCAGCCAATGAATTCCCTTCAACGTGAACGCCATCACGCTGATGACTCAGTGTATGTATCACGTGAGCCCTCGGCAGTTCGGGTCTAAACTCCACTTCCTGTTCCCATAGCATTTTATGCTTAATTGTGCCACCTTTCGCATCTTTGAACCCGGTTTGAATCCAGTGCTGCAAATATTCATTGTATGAATTGCACACAGTAAAAGGAATTGCACACAATTAGTGTGGGGAATTCTCGATCCGTATTTACCATTGCCAGTATCAAGGCTTTCAACTCTGCCAGCTGTGCCGTGCAGTCTCCAAGAGATTGCGTTTTCGTGCAACTTGGATAGCACTTTCCATCCCGCATGCAACGTTTATTGATTGCACATGCCGTGCTATATTGTTACTTACTTCCTATGGCAGGTTGAGCAGATCCGTCTGTGTATATTATATATTCATACTGATCTAGAGGCATTATTTCGTTTGGTAGAGGATATTCTTGTTCGTATTGCAGAAATGCTTGTGTCTTTAGATTTGGGTCGTACCTGAATTCTACATCTGTTGCAGTGAGAGAATTAGCCCATTGTATCCATCTTGTATGTAAGGCTTTAGCGTTAGGAATGCTTGCCTTTGTTGCAGCCTCTAGGGCTGGAACCTGAGTCACTACTATTATTTGTTTCCCTTGAGCCAGTGCTCTTTCTCTCACTACAGCAGTCTGTACTGCTTTTAGGATCTTTTCTGTAGATGCGAAACGCATCTCAGCATTTGTGTACAAATGTGATTTGTATGCAATTGGTACAGTTTCACCTTCATTATATGTTAGATAGGTGTACCCAGATTGACCCGCAACTATACGGATCACCAGGTTGCGTACGTTTACATGTGTCTGTAAGTGTTTGTCAGCTTGTAAGGAACGTAATGTATCTGTGTGTTCCTGTGTCCATTGTCTAACTGAAAAATCAGGTTTTATTAAATCGTAGAAAGGTTTTACTCTTTCTGCTTAATCCAAAATGTATGTTCTACCAAAATTTAAGAATCCCAGGATTGATTGCAAATTTTTTAATGATTTTGGAGGTTGAAGCAGCGCGCATTTTTCTAAAAAATTGGCTACCAGGCTTTTCCCTTCACTTGAAAGCTCATATCCTACAAACAGGACACTGAGGTGGGCAATTTTAGAGTTTTTAAAGTTGAATTTGTAGCCCTCAGATGCAAATCCCAAAATTATGGTATTCACTCTATTCAAGTGTTCCTCTAGGTCATCGTCCATTAGATAAATATCATCCACATAGGACAATGCCTCTTCATCCACATTCTTGAAGTAACTCAGTTACTCTCGCAGAAAACAACCCCGAGCTGTTCTTATACCCTTGGGGGAGTCGACAAAATTGACGCTGGGACCCTAGCGCTGAGAATGCTGCTAGATACCTGCTTTCAGGCACTATATTTTGGCAGAAAAATCCATTTGAGATATCAAGTGTTGTTTTATATTTTTTCCGCACAATGTTATTCATTAATGCGGCACTGTGTGCGTTTTGGACTGCAAATGTCTTAGTGCAAGTGTTTAGATGTCTATAATCTAAAACCAAACGATACAAATTGTCAGGTTTCATGACCGGAAACAAAGGATTATTCATTTGAGAGGTGCAAGTTTCAATCACCCCTTGATATTCAAGTTGGTCTAAGATCTCGCTGACCTGTTTTTTAGCTTCTTGCTTTATTGGATACTGCCTTTGTGCAGTTGGAGTATTTTTTAAAGGAATTATGTGGTGGGTTGAATCCTCATCCCATCCAACATGGTTTTTGTATAATACAGGCGCTTGGGCTACTGCCCACTCCTGTGCATATGTGTGTTTTAGGTGCCTGGGGATATGGTCTGAGAATGCCAGAAGAATTACCCTTTCCCCTTTAGGGCAATCCATGACGAATTCTGGCGGCAATCTCGTTCAGCTAACAAAATGCCATAGCCAAACGTCAGGTTCTCCCAAAAGAGACCTCTCACTGTTCTACATTTGTCCCCCTCCATTTGGAGGGTTATTTCATATACTTTATGTGGGACACTTACCCTAGTATCGGGTGTTTCTACCGTGATATAATCATTCAAGTCCGCTGTCATCAGAAATTGCATCAGGTTCTGGTGAGCTATTGTTACTTCTGCCGCACTGTCTAGCATCGTCAGAGCCCATTCCCCGTTCAGTAGTTGAGTCCTCAGAATTCTGGGCATGTCTGATCTTTAGACCTGCAGCTTTCTTCTTTTTGAACTGTGGCTTTTGCTTTGGTTTCTCTACTTTTTTAGAAGTGTAATCGTGAGGGTGCTGCTTGTCTCTGGACTTTGTATGCTATTCTTGTCTGTCTGACCGTCCTTCCCTCTCTGAGTTTTTCGATGAACCCTGAAAGGAACAAGAGGAACGTGTATCAGTATCCTGATACCTGTCAGGTTTCCTAATATTATCCCTATTCCTAAGGTTATACCTCTTTTTGGAGGGCTCCTGTGGAGGAGATCTACCTCTGGATTGAGATCTGTTCCCTTTAAAGTTTTGTTGTTTTTTATTGTCCCACTTCTTCTTATTTTAAGCAGGTATCTGCTTGGAAGTGTCCTTTTCAGGACTGCCCATCAGTTGTGGTTTCAAAGCTTTCCCACCCAAACTGTCTCTGCCTAATTCTGCATATACGGTTTCAATTATTTTTGGTAGTTCGTGTTCCTGTTCTAAAGGACTGAACTCCCTTAGGCGTTGGCGGATAGCCACTGAAGCTGCTTCCCCTTTAATATTAGCTAATATTATGGCTGATTCCTATGCATAGTTACCTAGTAACTTTATCCCTAAGTTCAGGGCAGGCTCTGCTCCGTACTTATTTTGTATTTGTCTCAATACATCTGGTATCACTGCTAATGACGGAATACCATGAGGCCTGGTATAAATGGCAGCAAAGACTGTACCCCAAGTGGTACAATCTTCTATTTGTGGTGTTATCCCCATGGGCAAGCAGATTATTAGCATTCTGTATTTTTCATACGGGGTAGTATTCGGGAATACTGCCTCTAGCTGTGTTATTTTCTGAGCTACCCAGAATGGCATTTGTTCACTTTTTGTGGGCATTTTGCCCATCACCACGTGTAATGTTTGTGGTGTGATTTTAGTTGCTAAACCCTGAGCTTGAGCTCCATTAGTGGCAACTATTGCTGGTTGGACTGTAAGTGTCCTCATGACGAATTGTGTCAAGTTTCTGTATATTTTTAACACTTCTTTGTGTTGTGTGAGTAAGTCTCCTACTGCCATTGTTTCAATGTCAGGATGTGGTGTGTAGGCCGCTAATATTGGCCATGTTGCCCCTTCTCTTCCGAGCGGGCCGAGTCTCACTCTTCTTCTTATGTGGGGTAGGGTGCCTTTAAACCAGTATAAGTGTTCCTGGTACATGAGCGGAACCTCAATGTCCTCAAACGGACAGTATTCCGCTGGTGCATCTCCTTCTGTGTAGGAGTGAAATGTTTGTGATCTGGCATTTGCTGCTGGGAATGTAACCCAAGAATAAAATACCTCTGTTCTGTATGATTCGTGTGCCTCAATCACGAAAGCTACTATGCCACCCCTAGGTGTTAAACCATGCTCTAGTAGTTTCAGGGTGACTGTGTTTCTGAATTTTTCTGCAATTTGTATTGTGTCTGCATCTTCTTCTCCGGCTGAGAGGTTTAGTTCTACTACTGCGTTATCTCTGGTCTCAGTCATTGTGTGAAAAAGAGCTTTTCAAGGGAACTAAGATAAGGTGTTTGTGCACAATTTCAGGAACACTGTGTCCTTCAAGCTTGATTAACCAACAGCCAAAAAATAGGATTTTTTTGCCTACTCAGCTGTGGCGGAGTTTGTGCCCACCCAATCCAGACGTCTCTGGTGTTTTGTGAGTAGGGGTCTCTGAGAGTAGCATGACTGAACTACTCAGATTCTACTGTTAAGTAAGTACTCAACCAAAGTTGGCGGCACCATGTTATGTAGTTCCTATATAACCTATACAGGATCCGCGCGTTTGGATAACATAAACTGTGGGATTGGTGGCAGACGGATTCCATGCACCCCCACCGGATACGTTAGCCTGTCTGTATCAGCTAGCTCACAGTGCCACTAGAATCTCCTCTTCTCTGGGAGAGAATAGTTCTTGGCAACCTCAGAACATGACAACCCTGATCCCTCAGAAACGTAGAAACAATATACTACCTTTCGCTCAGTCACTCATGCTCACTTAGTCTGTCTCAGAGATTCACAGAATAACCATACTGGGCATTTGTCAATAATAATTTATTGAACAGTTGTTATTCCAGTGTAGAATAGATGAGCTGCAACAACCATTAGACAGTAGCAGAGATATATGATTAGAAGTACTATGAAAGTAAAAGGATGGTACAGTTCTACCATTTTGCAGTAATCATGAATACATACAAGTATATAAAACACATGATAAAAAGTGCGTACTCCTACGATGCCTCCCTAACTAGATGTACCTAAATGTACCTAGCATCTGTGTAGGTGTTATGCCAAGAATCCCTCTAGGATTTAGTCAACCCCATTACCTGAGAATGAGAGAATATGGGACCCCGTCCTGGTCTCGAGTTGGACATCCCGCGAGGGATGTTAGACCACTGCGAGCTGGAGTGTCTGCATCCAAGAACCGCAGCGTCTCTGGTCAGTGTGTCAGCCGGGAAGTCTCGGTCTCCTCTGTCTTTCTAAGCAAGATGTGATGTATATATACCCATAGGTCTCCCCAGGCCTAAAGGATGATGTCAGGCCTGAACTTTATACAGAGATATTATACAGGAGATGTTCGTCCTGCTGTTAGTCCTGCTGTGCTTCCAAGAAGCCTCATGCATAATGTATGAGATTCGAACTAGGGGGAAACCCGTGTTCTGAATGCAGTGTCGTATCTAGGTAAAAGGTCAGTCCCTAAGAACCGTTATGTATGTAATGTAGGGTAGAATATAGGAGAAAGGTTGCAATGTTACCTGCGCCTATATAGGGTACCTATATGGAATATGATAGGACGAAAAACCATTTGACATCAATAACCGTTTGGCTGTTTTACAGGAACTCAATGGATTCCAGGCACTACAAAACAACATCCAAGTAAAACGTAATGCCACTGGGGAAGTAAAATCAGTCACGGCAGGACCTGTCTGGATCCCAAAAGTCGGGGATCTGGTCAGAAAACAGATTGTGGACAAGAAAGAATTTGGGCCATCTTACAGAATGCCTGTACCTGTCCTGGCTGTTGAAGGAACAAGAACAGTACTTCTTCAGCCTCTTGCCTGTAAAAAAAGAAAAGAGATTTGTCTCCATTGATCTGATCAAACCACACCATGTGGCTGATACTGAATAGCAGGCCGCGTGGGCTCCTGGGTAGCCAGCAATCTCCTCTCGCTACCATACAGGAGATTCAGACAGAAAGGCTGATAACATTTGAAGAGTCTTTTATACGTAGTAATGGAGTTATCAACAATGAAATGGAACTCGTACCTGTTGAAATTGAACATCAACAAAGCAGAAATGAAACACAGATTTCAATTCGGCCTACCACCGGCATCTACATCAATATTCCTCTACAGGAGACATCTGCAAGTTCAATAAAAGCTGCTGATCTACCAAAGATTAATCGAACTACATCTGGCTACTTCATTGATTTTGACAATTTTTCTCTGGATCCAAGTGAACCTAAGTCACCGCCATCTCCAGTTTCCCACAAAAAACAACTTTATAATGTCTACCTTTGGCTGAAAAAGACATACCTAGCCTCACCATGGCTACAGCTCTGGAGAGCAACTGGCATACTGTTCCTACTCTTCTGGATAGGTTTAGTGACTGTCTTTTTCTTGCTCGTGAATGGACACTATCTTCCAGAACGCTCTGCAGTATCACATCTGAACTGGTATTGAAGCCTCATACGTCATCTCATCATGAACAGAGAGACCTGTCCTATGTGAACATTACAGCAGGTCCAGTTCCTGACGGAATAGTTTGGGACAGAGTTTCATATGATGTATTTGGTCCCACTGAACTTTTGAAAATACCACATGTATTCAAAATTTCTTTTAATGATATCATCACCTCTAATACATTCTCTGGCGATTGGGATTTTGAAACTGTAAATAGTATGGTTTTTGATTTAGAACAATCTTCTGCATTTTCGAAAAGGAAATGTATGATGACAGTTCTGATTATGACACCATGAATTGTTGCCAACATTATGGTCATCATTTTTTGCAAAAAGCAAGTACACCTCGTAATGTTTTCACATACCACCAATGGGAACATTGCCCAACACAGCTGAAAGGTAGTTAAAACACGTTTGCACAAAAGTTTGGTTATTTTTCTGAGTTTAATATATCAGATCCACGCTCACATTATTATAAGCTTGTAACCTACATATGCAAAGAAAAGAAGGATTTTGACTTATGGAAAGACACTGTAGACATAAAATCAGTCTTTAGTACTAAGGAATGGCAGGTTCAGGGAACTGAGGCACTATTTAGAGCATGCCTCAAACCACAACAAATCATCTTCCTGAACGACACTGTGCAACAAACTTCCTGTCTCGGGTTAGCCAAGATTAAGGACTTGAACACAACTTGTATTCCCTCGCTTTCCCACTTTGAGGGAAGGCAAGACTATACAGAAAAAGGTGAGGGTACACTAGATGACATCATGCATGGCATTTCATACAATTCGACAGACCCCAATTGGAAGGGATGGTTAGTTTGGCCTATCGACACAAATAGGCATCAGTCAAGATTCAAGGGTACCACCAACGGGTATAGTATTCATAGGCCTGACTTAAGTTATGTACAACGAGAACATCCGGGGGTGGTGACATCATACAGTGTTGGGAAGTTATGCCTAGATTGGCTAAGAACTTTGACACTGTCACACGTGAAACAACACTTGTCCTTACTCTCAGATGACATGGATTTAAGGAATTTTTTTCTAGGTCCCCAGAAACCATGTCGTAAACGCTTCTTATACGCTATCTATAATTAAATTTGGACAATCTCTCAACAGGAAGCTGCAGAGAGATTGCATGAAGTTAACAGAGTTAACTTAGAAAAGGCTTTGGCTGTGGTTGATGATGGTATGACCACACTGAAATCCAGGATTTGTTTACTGGACAACATTGTTTCTTCTGCTATAGATATAATGGAACAGGATCTGTCCATCTTACAACACGGGCAGTCACAGTTACGATCCATTCTATTATTAAGCTGGACGCTACAATTATTGCGCTCTGGTCACATGCCCTGGCGATATATCAACAGTACGTCTCTGTTCTCTGCTTATAATCTATCGGAAAGGCAGATGAGAATGGCAGAAAGAGATGCAAAATATACAATGCTGCACATTGAAGAATTATTCAAATTACCACCAGGTAGGCAGATATGAAGCAATGGGTAAGGGCTTCATCCATGAATCTTGGGAATTACTGTATAGATTTAGATGCAGGAAAGGGGACACTGAAGTTTTTCTCAACGGTACAGACTGCGAGACTTCATTAATTGGGTCTCTAATTTGCCAATATATTCTGCTTCACGGGGCCTGTAATGGTTCAGTTGCAAACTTATCCTGTCATTTGAAAGGATCCCCAGCTGCCATGGTTAATCCAGTGTTCAGGCTGCTCTCAAATGGGAGTTTCTTAATGCTGAATGATCATGGTTGTTGTGGGATGCTTCCCAGCATTGCATATCTAGTCACAGTAAGTTCCAGGGTTACTTGTTGTATGCAAGTATTGTTTCCACCGACCCACACAGTCAGGGATGAGCAGTTATGGCCTTCGTTAGATGTTTTCTTTATACTGTTTGATTCTATGAGCTGACTGAAAGCCATGCTTTTACAAAAGGATGTGCCCTTAACCTAGCCCGAGAGACTTTTGATCTTCAGGTTGCAAGGTCCTCAGCTGAGATACAGGCACTGGTATGAACTAACTGCCCTTTCAATTTCGGAGAAATGGTACAACGTATCTTTAACATGTCTGATAGGAAGGGTATGGTACATTTATTTAAGACCATAGGTTCTGGACTGTTAAGCACCTTTCAGACAGTCTTCGGAGGGATTCCAGCTTTTATACAATCCGTATTTGGAGGCATTTTTGGAGGACTTCCGCTAATCCCGCTACTGGTAGCGGGAATCCCGATTTTAATTTTTCTGCTATGCAATGGACATCCCAGTCGCCAAGGAGATGGAAAAAATGCTCTTGGAGTGACGTTACAGTGACCGCATGGTACTCCATCTGGCACACCTTGACTTCGGGAGCTAAGCGAGTCTTGGTTCCTATCATTCCGACCAGTCTGGATTGACTGTGTGTTGCCTGTTGTCCGCTGCTTGTTCTGTGGCCAAGAATGCATGTTGGATCTCTGTCTAACACTTCCATTGGTTGCGCCTCCGAACGTGGATGTATTGCTGGACACGTTAAAGGCCCATGTAGTGCATTGTCCTCAGCGTATTCCCATGTTGATGCCGCCATTCTTAGAACCACCACGGGATGCTTCAGCTCCTGTTGGATTGGATACCAGCGCTACTACAGGCACACAGACTTTGGATGTTTCAAATGCTTCCCCAGCATCGGCTTTGGGACTGAAGAAGATCATCTTTGCTCGATTGACCTGATCTGTGAGGTGTTAAAGGGACCGTCGTCTGCGAAGGCAAGCAGCAGTGATGTTGCGTCTCCCACACAGGACACATAAACATTTGGCTCTCCGTGTGGTGGGAAGAATTCAGCCTTTTTCTAAAACACCCAAAATTGGAATTTCAAACAAACTTTTTCTTCTTTACACCAGGTAATGGGGTTGTTTATTTCCTAAGTGATATCTTAGCTCTACACCTACATACATGCTAGATACATTTAGGTACATCTAGTTAGGGTGAGAATCATAGGAGTACGTATTTTTCCTGTCATGTATCTATATACCTGCATATATTCATTGTTTTAGCACTATGGTAGAAATCAACCATCCTTTTACTCTTTTGGTGCTTATAATTGTTTATATCTGTTTCTGTCTTATGGTTTTTGCACCACACATATTTTACACTAGAATGACGCTGGTTCAATAAATGCTTATTGAAAACGTCCCCATCGTTTATTTTATTTATCTCTTTGAGACAAAGTGAGCACGAGTGACTTAGCGAAAAGTATGGTACTGTTTCCACAACCCCTGAGGGATCACGGTTGTCATGTTCGGGAGTTGCCCGAAACTATTTTCTCCTTGGTAAGAAGAGTTCATAGTGGCACTGTGAGCTAGCTGGTATACAGGTGAACATATCCGGTGGGGGTGTCTGGAATCAGTCTGAACACCAGTCCCACAGTTTATGTTGTCTAAACGTGCAGATCCTATATAGATTTATAGGAACTACTTGACATGGCACCGCCAACGTTGGTTTGGTTCTTATTTAACGGTCAAATCTGAGTAGTTCAGTCGTGCTTGCTCAGAGACCCCATCTCACATATACCCAGAGACGTCTGGAGTGAAAAGGGATAAATCCGCCACAGCTGAGTAGGCATATCATATGTATAGGCTGTAGGTTTATTCAAGCTTGAAGGATAGTAGTTCCCTATTGTGCATAAAACCTAGGGGCATATTATCAAGAACGGCGTTAAAATTATCGCCGCTTTAGCGGCAGGAGACTGCCGCTAAAGCGGCGATAATGGGCTTGATAATATGCCCTTGAGAATTCCAATAGAAGCCCATGTTCTGGTGTGAACCTGGACTTCTATTGTAATTCTCAAGGGCATATTATCAAGCCCATTATCGCCGCTTTAGCGGCAGTTTCCTGCCGCTAAAGCGGCGATAATTTTAACGCCGTTCTTGATAATATGCCCCTTATCTCAGTTTCCTTGTAACTCTTTTCAACAATGTCTTTTGAAGTGGAAGCTGCAGCAGCATTATGTGCGAATGCAGCAGGGGAAGGGGAACAAGAAGGTGCTATAAACATTTCAGAAAATGTCAGAACTGCCCTTACTTTAAAATTAGCAGAATTTGGAGTCACAGCAAGAGTTGGGACATTAACCTTCATGCCTGAGGCACACAAGTCATACAGGACAGATGTATTCTATTCATGGGTCAAATTCCCACCAGCAAATGCACGCACAAATACATTTCATTCATACACGGGAGATTAAATGCCAGATGAATACTGTCCATATGAGGACATTGAAGTTCCGCTCACCTACCAGGAGCACATAAACTGGTTTAAAAGCGCCCTCCCACACACAAAAGATAAAGTATGACTCGGTCTGCTTAGCAAAGACGGAGGGACTTGGCCGGTCCTATCGGCTTACAAGCCGTATCCGGACATTGACACAATGCCGGTAGCAGACTTACGTCCACTACACAAAGAAGTGATAAAACTTTACAGAAATTTAACACAGTTCGTTATGAGAACACTCACACTTCAACCAGCAGGACAAATACAAGGAACTGTAACTAAATTAACTCCACAAACACTGCACGCAGTTATGGGTAGAATGCCCACTAAACGTGAGCAAATGCCATTCTGAATAGCTGCGAAATCAAACAGTTAGAAGCAGTGTTCCCACACACAGGCCCTCAAGAAAAACACAGAATGCTAAAAATCTGCTTGCCAATGAGGATAGCTCCCCCAATAGAGTATTGTACCTCTTGGGGTACCGCTTTCGCTGCCATCTATACCAGAACGCATGGTATCCCTTCAATAGCAGTAATAGCAGACGTATTGAGACAGATACAGAATGAGCATGGAGCTGAACCTGCTCTGAACTTTGGGGATGAAATTGTTCCCAGGTATCCACGATTATGTTGGCAAACATAAAAGGGGAGGAAGCAGCGGTGGCGATACGCCAACGCCTGAGGGATTTCACTCCTGCACAACAGGAGCGTGAATTACCTAAATGTATCGAAGATTCATATGCCGAATTAGGTATAGACAATTTGGGAGCTAGAGCAACAAAACCTCAGCTTATGGGGGGTCCTGAAAAGGATAACACCAAACAAGCACCTGATTCTTCCAAAAAGAAATGGGATAATAAGCAACAAAAAAATAGAGAGAATATATCATAATCAAGGGGTGGGTCTTCTCAACAGGAGCCCTCCGAAAGGAGGTACAACCTTAGGAATCGTGATAACATTAAGAAACCTGACAGGTATCAGGATACTGATACACGTTCCTCTCGTTCCATTCAGGGTTCATCAAAAAACTCCAAGAGGAAAGGACAGTCAGAACAAAGACAAGAAGAGCGTACAAAGTCCAGAGACACGCAACACGCTTCAGACTATAATATCAAAAAGAAGATAAACCAAAATCAAAACTACAATTCAAAAAGAAGAGAGTGGCAGGTCTTAAAGTAGGAAATGGCAAAGATACTGAGGACTCAACTTCTGAACGGGGAATGGGCTCTGATGATGTTAGACAGCGCAGCAGAAGTAACTCACCATAACCTGATGGAATTTCTAGTGACAGCGGCGTTGAATGAACATATCGCGGTGGAAACACGTGATACAAGGGTAAGTGTCCCAAATCCGTTACATGAAATAACTCTCCAAATGGAGGGGGACAAACCCAGAAAAATTAAAGGTCTCTTCTGGAAGAACCTGATTTATGGGCATGACATCCATTTGGCTGAAAAAGATTCGCCTCCTGAGAGCGTCATGGAGTGCCCAAAGGGAGAAACAGTAGTTTTACCGGCTTTTTCCGATCTCGTTCCAGTATCTCTAAAACACTCATATGCTCAGGAGTGGCCAGTAGCACTTGCTCCAGCGTTATATCACAATCATGTAGCGTGGGATGCTGAGTCACCTCACCATGTAATCCCAGTAAAAACTACTCCAACTCCACAGAGACAGTACCCAATAAAAAAATGAAGCGGAGAAACAAGTCAGGGAGATCTTAGCTCAACTTGAATACCAGGGGGTAATAGAAAATTGCCTCTCCAATGAATAATCCTTTATTTCATGTAATGAAGCCTGACAATTCATACCATCTAGTTTTAGACTACATACATTTGAATGCATGCACAAAGACATTTGCAGTACAGAAGGCACACAGTGCCGCATTCATGAATAACATTGTACGGAAAAAATACAAAACAACACTAGATATCTCAAATTGACTTTTCTGCCAAAAGATAGCGCCTGAAAGCAGGTATTTGACAGCATTCTCAGCCTTAGGCTCCCAGCGTCAATTTTGTAGACTGACCCAAGGGTATAAGAATAGCCCCGGGTTGTTCTCAGCTAGGGTAACAGATGTACTTCAACATTTTTATGAGGAGGCATTGTCCTATGTAGATGATATTTATCTGACGGATGATGATTTATTGGATCATTTGACCAGGGTGAGCAACATAATTTTGGGATTCGCCTCTGAGGGCTATAAATTCAACTTTAAAATATTGAAAATAGCCCAACTCCATGCCTATTTTTGGGATACGAGTTATCATATGAAGGAAAAAGCCTAACAGGTAACTTTTTAGAAAAGCGTACACTGCTCCAACCTCCAAAAACTCTGAAAAACCTACAATCCATATTGGGATTCCTAAATTTTTTCAGAACATACATTTTGGATTATGCAGAAAGAGTGAAACCTTTCTATGATTTAAAAAGACCTGATTAGTCAGTTCGACATTGGACACAGGAACACATGGAAATCCTTTGTTCCTTACAAGCTGACATGATAACTTCCAAACACCTACACAGATGTGTAAATACCACATATTTGGTGATCCATGTAATCGCGGGTCAATCAGGGTACACTTACCTAACCTTCAATGACGGTGAAACGGTACCCATAGCATACAAATCTCACTTGTACACAAACACTGAAATGCGTTTTGCTTCAACAGAAAAAATTCTGACAGCAGTACAGACTGCCGTAGTGAGAGAAAGAGCACTGGCTCAGGGGAAACAAATAATTGTCGTAACTCCAGTACCAGCCTTAAAGGCTGTTACAAAGGCAAGCATTCCAAATGCTAAAGCTTTACATCCGCGATGGATACAATGGACTAACTCTCTCACTGCAACAGATGTAGACTACAAATTTGATTCTACATTAAAAACATAAGTATTCCTGCAATACGAACAAGAATAAAGCGATACAAAAGGGGATGATGGACGGAACGTTTGAGCCAATCAAACACTCACCCCCAGTCAACTGATCTGGGTTTAATCCATCATCATTCTTTAGCTCACTCCACCACCCCAGTTCAGACATGGCCATATGCAAATCAGTCTGACCCTGTGCCTCATGGGAACAGTCCAGCCCGAACTGCCAAGCCATGTCTTCCCTGGACCGGAAACAAGTATCCTAGGACCGGTTTCTGGCATTCCAGCCGTCATCAGCCAGGCTTGCTTGAATCCAGTGGCAAAGTGAGCAAGGGACCCACGTCTGGGCATACCCCCGCCAACTTAGGGCAAACAAAGCGATACAAAAGGGGATGATGGACTGGACCAGACGTGGGTCCCTTGCTCACTTTGCCACTGGATTCAAGCAAGCCTGGCTGATGACGGCTGGAATGCCAGAAACCGGTCCTAGGATGCTTGTTTCCGGTCCAGGGAAGACATGGCTTGGCAGTTCGGGCTGGACTGTTCCCATGAGGCACAGGGTCAGACTGATTTGCATATGGCCATGTCTGAACTGGGGTGGTGGAGTGAGCTAAAGAATGATGATGGATTAAACCCAGATCAGTTGACTGGGGGTGAGTGTTTGATTGGCTCAAATGTTCCGTCCATCATCCCCTTTGTATCGCTTGTTCGCCCTAAGTTGGCGGGGGTATGCCCAGACGTGGGTCCCTTGCTCACTTTGCCACTGGATTCAAGCAAGCCTGGCTGATGACGGCTGGAATGCCAGAAACCGGTCCTAGGATGCTTGTTTCCGGTCCAGGGAAGACATGGCTTGGCAGTTCGGGCTGGACTGTTCCCATGAGGCACAGGGTCAGACTGATTTGCATATGGCCATGTCTGAACTGGGGTGGTGGAGTGAGCTAAAGAATGATGATGGATTAAACCCAGATCAGTTGACTGGGGGTGAGTGTTTGATTGGCTCAAACGTTCCGTCCATCATCCCCTTTTGTATCGCTTTGTTCGCCCTAAGTTGGCGGGGGTATGCCCAGACGTGGGTCCCTTGCTCACTTTGCCACTGGATTCAAGCAAGCCTGGCTGATGACGGCTGGAATGCCAGAAACCGGTCCTAGGATGCTTGTTTCCGGTCCAGGGAAGACATGGCTTGGCTTTCAAATGCAAAAGCATTGAAACCCTTTCATGAAGCTGCAGTTCAGCTCTTTGTAGAATTTATAGTATTAGCTCTCAGCTCAGGGTTTCAATGCTTTTGCATTTGACTCGTGAGGGACACCTAGTAACGACTAGTGGAACTGCAGCTTCATGAAAGGGTTTCAATGCTTTTGCATTTGACTCGTGAGGGACATCTAGTAACGACTAGTGGAACTGCAGCTTGATGTAAATAATTTCAATGCTTTTACATTTGACTCGTGAGGGACACCTAGTAACGACCAGTTGAACTGCAGCTCTTTGTAGAATTATTTTGATATTGGATACTATAATATTCACTGCCCACTGCTAATATCATCCCATAATGCTTTGCAGAGCCATTGGTTGGGATTGTATTTTTGCCCATAACTGTGCTTGGGGTAGTCCTAACAGGATGGGACCACCACTGAATCGTTCAGCATGATGTGTTCTTTATGTTCAAGGCATCTGCTTGGTCCTCCCCCTAGGTTAGGGGGGATCCCAAAATCATCACCTCTCTCAATGGCTGATAAGGTTCAAAGTTCACTTTTGTGAATTGGTTACATGCTTCTTAGCATGTAAAGTTGCTTTATCAAAGCATTTGTGGGTGCAGTTTTGTAGCTGATTCCACTACGCGGAGGGACGGATTGGAGTTACCAATTCTCTGCAAACTCAGCTAGAGGAGCAGAGTTCATTGCCCACCCCTAGCCGAGAGCTCACGTGATACACATGCTGAGATTGCTTCATGCAAAAACAGCTCAGCCATGCCAAAAGGCTTTCCACTCAAGTACTCCTACAAGTTAGATGTGCAAAACATCCCATATGCTCAAATTCCAGGAGTGGGGGATAGAGTAATACCAAACATGGTTCGCAGATTAGGTTTAATTCTAGCCTCACATGAGGGTCTGGGTTCAACACATGCAGGTATTACTGCAACTGTTTCATTACTGAAAGGCTGCAATTGGTGGCCTGGTCTAACTAAACAGACGAAAGCTTTCGTACTTAAGTGTGACATCTGTCAGCAGATGAAGGGTTCGACCGTAGCACGTCCACCGCAAACACCACTACCGATATCAGACAAACCTCTCTCATGTGTCTATTTGGACCACTGTGTCCCCCTACAATCAGATGGGGCTTACAAGTAAATCTTGGTGGCAGTGGATCCATGCACTAGATTCGCGTGGGTTTGGCATCAGCGCTCGGCTGATGCCGTAACTGTTATAAAGAATTTGCAAGTCTTTATAGGACATACACAGGGGTACATTATGATGGCGGGCGGATCGCCATCACAACACAATTTATCCCCCGCCATATTACTATGGCAGGGGTACCTCGGCGGACGGAAAGTCCGTCCGCCGCCTTTCCGCCGGTCAGCAATTGTCACGATTGCCGGCCGGGCGGAACGCGGGCATAATATGTTGGCGGTGTCTGGAAGGCACCGCCATCCATATTATGATGGCTGGCGGATCCGGCCCTTTCATGGCGGCGCGCAATGAAAGGGCTGGCGGGAATTGCTGTGGGGGCCCATTGCGGGCCCCCAGGGGGGTGGGGGGCTGCACTTGGGGGGTACCTATGGTACCCCCCTACCTTGCCATGCTCAAGGTGGCAGGCACCGCGCGGTGCCTGTCATGTTGTGCATGGCAATGCACAACATACCTCTTTGGTATTGCGGCGGGTGCTGCTTACAGCAGCACCTGCCGCAATATTAGACATGCGGAATGCGACCACCAGGGTGGCGGTCGCATCCTAATTAGCGGAGCGGGACCGCCGCTCATATGGCGGACGATCCCAGCACCGCTAGGATGGCGAGCGGACTGAAGTCCGCCCGCCATCTTAATAGGCCCCACAGTTAGCACATTACATTCTGACGGCAGCCTCCCGTATAGCTCTCGGGCTTACAAGGAAGCCATTGGAAGTTTGGGTGTTGCAATGCGGTACTCATCTCCGTATCATCCTGAGGGAAATGCGATAGAAAAACTGGGACTTAAAGCAATCTTTAACAGCAAGGGTATTAGGCTTGGGTGGTAGTGGGTCAATATGAGGTCCATAGGGCACTTAATAACATGCCAAGAAGTTCCCTAGGAGGCCGTATTCCTTAAAACGTCCTATTTGGGATGAAAATCTGGGTACCTGACCTCGATTGTGGCAGCACAGTGGCGAATGAAAAACCATTTGACATCGATAACCGTTTGGCTGTTTTACAGGAACTCAATGAACTCCGGGCACTACAAAACAACGTCCAAGTAAAACGCAATACCACTTGGGAAGTAAAATCAGTCACAGCAAGAACTGTCTAGATCCCAAAAGTCGGGGATCTGGTCAAAAAACTGTTTGTGGACAAGAAAGAATTTGGGCCATCTTACAGAAAGCCTGTACCTGTCCTGGCTGTCGAATGAACAAGAACAGTACTTCTTCTGCCTCTTACCAGTAAAAAAGAAAAGAGATTTGTCTCCATTGATCTGATCAAACCACACTATGTGGCTGATAGTGAATACCAGGCTGCGTGGGCTCCTGGGTAGCTGCCGATCTCCTCTCTCTACCATACAGGAGGTTCAGACAGAAAGACTGATAACATTTGAAGAGTCTTCTATATATAGTAATGTAGTTACCAACAATGACATGGAACTCTTACCTGTTGAAATTGAACATCAACAAAGCAGAAATAAAACACATATTTCGATTCGGCCTACCACCGACATCTACATCAATATTCCCCTACAGGAGACATCCGCAAGTTCAACAAAAACTGCTGAGCTACTAAAGATAGATCAAACTGCATCTGGCTACTTCATCGATTTTTCTCTCGATCCAAGTGAACCTGAGTCATTGGCAGCTCCAGTTTCCCGCAAAAAACAACGTAATAATTTCTACCTTTGGCTAAAAAAGACATACCTAGTCTCACCATGGTTACAGCTCTGGGGAGCAACTGGCATACTGCCCCTACTTTTCTGGATAGGTTTAGTGACTGTCTTTTTCTTGCTCGTGAATGGACACTATCTCCCAGAATGCTCCGTAGTATCACGTCTGAACTTGGTACTCAAACTTCATACGTCATCTCATCGTGAACAGAGAGACGTGTCCTATGTGAACATTACAGCAGTTCCAGTTCCTGACGGAATAGTTTGGGACAGAGTTTCATATGATGTATTTGGTCCCACTGAACTTTTGAAAATACCACATGTATTCAAAATTTATTTGAATGATATCATCACCTCCAATACATTCTCTGGCAATTGGGATTTTGAAACTGTAAATAGTATGCTGTCTGATTTAGAACAATCTGCTGCATTTTCGAAAAGGAAATGTATGATGACAGGTCTGATTTTGACACCTTGTATTGTTACCAACATTATGGTCATCATTTTTTCCATAAAGCAAGTACACCTCATAATGTTTTCACATACCAACGCCGAAAGGTAGCTCAAACATGTTTGCACAACAGTTTGCTTATTTTTCTGGGTTTAATATATCAGATCCACACTCACATTATTATAAGCTTGCACCTACATCTGCAAAGAAAAGAAGGATTTCGACTTATGGAAAGACACTATAGACATAAAATTAGTCTGGGGTGCTAAGGAATGGCAGGTTCAGGGAACCAAGGCACTATTTAGAGCATGCCTCATACCACAACAAATTATCTTCGTGAACAACACTATGCAACAAACTTCCTGTCTTGGGTTAGCCAAGATTAAGGACTTGAACACACCTCATATTCACTTGCTTTTCCACTTTGAGGGATGGCAAGACTATACAGAAAATGGTGAGGGTACACTAGATTACATCATATATGGCGTTTCATACAAATCGACAGACCCCAATTGGAAGGGATGGTTAGTTTGGCCTATCGACACAATTAGGCGTCCGTCAAGATTCAAGTGTACCACCGAAGGGTTTAGTATTGATAGGTCTGACTTACGCTATGTACAACCGAACATCCGGGGGTGGTGACATCAAACAGTGTTTGGAAGTTATGCCTAGATTTGCTAAGAACCCTGGGGCATATTTGCAACAGGCAGCGATAATTTTCGCTGACCTTGTATACCGCATTTCTTTCTATCGCTGGAATATTTTGCCAGGCTAGCGTTGTATTAACAACGCTTAGCGCCATGGCGATGTATATTCCAGCGATAGCGCTCTCTTTCCATGGAACATCGCTGGTTTTCCAGCGATGTTCCATGTAAACGACGATATACTTGATGATACGACCCTGTGGTCGTATCACATGAATCCACCTCCCATGTTAAGTATGCTTTAGTCAGGAATTTAACAGACGTTAAATTCCTGCGTTACAGCATACTTAACGCGATTAAAATAATCGCTTCCCGCATTGTAAATATCGCGAAGCTGCCTTCGCGATATTTACCCATGTTGTTTCCACAGACACGCCTACTTTGCATCTCATTAGCGATGCGAAGTTAGGCGTGCTGGAAACGGGAGCAAAATCAGCAAAACACGCGATAGCGTGTCTTTGCTGATAAGGCGATATAATTATCGCCGCTTTTCAGCCGAAAACGGCCGCAAAAGCAGCGATAATTTTTTATCGCCGCATTGTTAATATGCCCCCCTGACACTGTCACAGGTGAAACAACACTTGTCCTTACTCTCAGATGACATGGATTTAAGGGATTTTTTGATAGGTCCCCAGAAACCACGTCGTAAATGCTTCTTATACACTACCTATAATTAAATTTGGAAAATCTCTCAATAGGAAGCTTCAGAGAGATTGCGTGAAGTTGACAGAGTTAACTTAGAAAAGGCTTTGGCTGTGGTTGGCAATGGTATGACCACACTGACATCCAGGATTTATTCACTGGACAACATTGTATCTTCTGCCATAGATATAATGGAACAGGATCTGTCCATCTTACAACACGGGAAGTCACAGTTACGATCCATTCTATTATTAAGCTGGAAGCTACAATTATTGCGCTCTGGTCACGTGCCCTGATGATAGATCAACAGTACATCTCTGTTCTCTGCTTATAATCTATCAGAAAGGCAGATGAGAATGGCAGAAAGAGATGCAAAATATACAATGCTGCACATTGAAAAAATTAGACCAATTACCTTTCACCGTGGCAGAGTCACCAACCACAGAATGGTTAATTCATGGCAATTAAACATTGCCAGTAACAACTTTCCAATTTCAATATTTCCTAGAACACCACCAGGTAGGCAGATATGAAGCAATGGGTAAGGACTTCATCCATGAATCTTGGGAATTACCGTATAGATTTAGATGCAGGAATGGGGACACTGACGTTTTTCTCAGCGGTACAGACTGCGAGACTTCATTAAGTGGGTCTCTAATTTGCCAGGATACTCTGCTTCACGGGGCCTGCAATGGTTCAGTTGCAAACTTATCCTGTCATTTGAAAGGATCCCCAGCTGCCGTGATTAATCCAGTGTTCAGGCTGCTCTCAAATGGGAGTTACTTAATGCTGAATGATCAAGGTTGTTGTGGGATGCTTCCAGGCATCGCATATCTAGTCACAGTAAGTTCCAGGATTACTTGTTGTATGCCAGTATTGTTTCGACCGACTCACACAGTCAGGGAGGCGCAGTTATGGCCTTCGTTGAATGTTTCCTTTATACGGTTTGATTCTCTGAGCCGACTGAAAACCATGCTTCTACAAAAGGATGTGCCCTCAACCTAGCCGGGAGACTTTTGATCTTCAGGTTGCAAGGTCTTCAGCTGAGATACAGGCACTGGTATGAACTAACTGCCCTTTCCATTTCGGAAAAATGGTACAGCATATCTTTAACATGTCTGATAGGAAGGGTATAGTACACCTATTTAAGACCATAGGCTCTGGACTGTTAACCACCTTTCAGACAGTCTTCAGAGTGAATCCAGCTTTTATACACTCCGTATTTGGAGGCATTTTTGGAGGGCTACCGCTAATCCTGCTACTGGTAGTGGGAATCCTGATTTTTTATTTTTCTGCTATGCAATGGACATCCCAGTCACCAAGGAGATGGAAAAAAATGCTCTTGGAGTGATGTTAACGTGACCCCATGGTACTCCATCTGGGCACACCACGACTTCGGGAGCTAAGCGAGTCTTGGTTCCTATCGTTCCGACTAGTCTGGATTGACTGTGTTTTGCCTGTTGTTCGCTGCTTGTTCTGCAGACAAGAATGCATGTTGGATCTCTGTCTAACACTTCCATCGGTTGCGCCCCCGGACGTGGATGTATTGCTGGACATGTTAAAGGCCCACATATTTCCATGTTGATGTCGGCATTCTTAGAGCCGGTGAACAGACAGAATATCGAGGTTTTTTTTTCGGAGTACCATAATATCGAGATTTCAATATCGAGGTACCAGAATATCGACTGCAAGAATATCGTGGACCAGAATATCAACAGTAAGGTAAGAAATATTGTTTTTTTTAATGTCAAAGACAGTAATATCGTTTGTAAAAATATAGGGGCCGATTCTGATCTCGGTCGGAGGCGCACCTAACACCATTCGGCCGGGAAAAAGCCAGGCGAATGCCTGTTTCCCGACCGATCCGCACATTATTCCGAATGAGCAAGTACGATGCGCACAACAGCACAGATTCCGACCCAGTCGTACTCACCCAATCCAGGTCCTGTTTCCCGACCGAGGTGGCTCCGGAAACGCAAAATCGAGTCGCACGGAAGCCAAAATGCAGCCCCGTCGGGCCGGACTAGTACGATGCGCACTCCGTACGCGCCAAATCCGTCGCTACGCACGGCACGTCAGAGCATCCGGGAGAGGTGCACATAAGCCCCAATTCGCGCCACAACACGATCCACGGCTACGAGACGAACACGCCAGCGACGAGGACGAGGCGAAGCAAAGAGAAAGACGAGCGAGACGAACCAACCATGAATCCCATCGTGCCGATCCTACCAATATTCTACATCTACTACCGGAACAGGCACGGACGCGTACGGCGCAGAAGGTAAGTCAGACACCAACCACAAAAACAAACTACACGTATCCGACATATCACACACACACACAGTGATGCAGAAATTAGTTACACCAGCAACAGCAGCACCATAGGGGCGGGATGGCCATCACCAATGCCACATATACACATAGGGGCCTGGAAGCCCACCACCACTACCACCCTTACCCAGGGGGTGCCAGATGCCATACCACTACTACCACCCCTACCCATGGGGGGCTGGATGCCTACCACTACTACCACCTCTACCCATGGGGGCTGGATGCCTACCACTACTACCACCTCTACCCATGGGGGGCCAGATGCCTACCACTACTACCACCCCTACCCATGGGGGGCTGGATGCCTACCACTACTACCACCTCTACCCATGGGGGGCTAGATGCCTGTCACTACTACCACCTCTACCCATGGGGGGCTGGATGCCTGTCACTACTACCACCCCTACCCATGGGGGGCTGGATGCCTACCACCACTACCACCCTTACCCAGGGGGTTCCAGATGCCTACCACTACTACCACCCTTACCCAGGGGGTGCCAGATGCCTACCACTACTACCACCCCTACCCATGGGGGGCTGGATGCCTACCACTACTACCACCTCTACCCATGGGGGGCTGGATGCCTACCACTACTACCACCTCTACCCATGGGGTGCCAGATGCCTACCACTACTACCACCCCTACCCATGGGGGGCTGGATGCCTACCACTACTACCACCTCTACCCATGGGGGGCTGGATGCCTGTCACTACTACCACCTCTACCCATGGGGGGCTGGATGCCTGTCACTACTACCACCCCTACCCAAGGGGGGCTGGATGCCTACCACTACTACCACCTCTACCCATGGGGTGCCAGATGCCTACCACTACTACCACCCCTACCCATGGGTGGCTGGATGCCTACCACTACTACCACCTCTACCCATGGGGTGCTGGATGCCTGTCACTACTACCACCTCTACCCATGGGGGGCTGGATGCCTGTCACTACTACCACCTCTACCCATGGGGGGCTGGATGCCTACCACCAGCAACACCCCCACTCACAGGATGGCTAATACATGACACAACAAGCACACACCAACATAAAGAATGCAACATAAAGACATCCCCCCCAACACCATGACAAGCGTGTGTAGACTGTGTCAAATGCCTACAACACTGAACATGACTTTGAACATACAATGTGACCCCCTATCACATGTGCCACACATAAATGTGTGTGGCCCCCACAATGCAAGCAGGCCATGACCATTGTGGCAATGGGGTCCAAAACCCCATCATCACAGTGACCAAAATGTAAGTGTGGGGGCCCATAGCTGAAGCACATCTTGAACATTGTGGCAATGGGGTTCAAACCCCCATCATCACATTGACAAAAATGTAAGTTTGGGGTCCATAGCTGAAGCACATTTTGAACATTGTGGCAATGGGGTCTAAACCCCCATCATCACAGTGACCAAAATGTAAGTGTGGGTTCCATAGCTGAAGCACATTTTGAACATTGTGGCAATGGGGTCTAAACCCCCATCATCACAGTGACCAAAATGTAAGTGTGGGGTCCATAGCTGAAGCACATCTTGAACATTGTGGCAATGGGGTTCAAAGCCCCATCATCACAGTGACCAAAATGTAAGTGTGGGGTCCATAGCTGAAGCACATTTTGAACATTGTGGCAATGGGGTCTAAACCCCCATCATCACAGTGACCAAAATGTAAGTGTGGGGTCCATAGCTGAAGCACATTTTGAACATTGTGGCAATGGGGTCTAAACCCCCATCATCACAGTGACCAAAATGTAAGTGTGGGGTCCATAGCTGAAGCACATCTTGAACATTGTGGCAATGGGGTTCAAAGCCCCATCATCACAGTGACCAAAATGTAAGTGTTGACAAAGAAAAAGCTGCAACTGCCAAACTGCATGGATGATTCCTGGTCACAGAACATAAAACACATCAGTGGCAAAGTAGTGCTTGTGTCCCATTGCAACATAGATTGGGGGAGGCAAATACAGCAGTGCAAATAAGACATACCTTTGGCCATGTGCAGACAAACATCACCCATGGGGGCTGACACTGTCAACATTCATCAATGACACAATGACAGAAGTGACCATCAGAATGCAGACCCACATATTTGTACCAATGGGCACACAAATGCAGATACCCTGTGGAGACTGTAGATGTGAGGTGAACAGATACCATACCATGGCAGTAATGGGACACACAAACAATGATCATTGTGCTGACTGATGACCTAGGAGTCCCAGGGACAGCAGGGGAAACCCACCAAACAACATACAGCCAATGGCACACTAAAGATATGCCAATGCAGTGGTGCAGATGCACAAACACAAACAGGCAGACCCACACTGCACATCAAACACAACAGGTGAGGGGGATGCCAGTGTCCCCAGGCAACCACACAACACATGAGGAGGCCTGAATACCAATTACACAGATGTGCATACAGTGCCACACAAAGGTAACTCATGGATCCAAATCCCCTATGTGGGCAATCAGGCATTGTCAGATGAGAGGGAGCACAAATCACACATGTCACACAAGCATGTAGGAACAGCAACTGACACAGCAAGACACAGAGACACCACAGCACTACCCCCATGGCCCCCACAATGTGGTGACCCTGGGCTGCATTACAATCCCACTGTGATGACAAAGCTAGATGTCGTTCACACTGTGAACCACAGTCATGTGTCCTGAGCAACAAACTACCATCACACCTACCCAAGCACAAATCAATGAGCACGGCCAGTAAGCCAAGGCCAACATTGAGGCAGGGGTCTAGCCGGGCAACAACTCTCATCTGCACACACTCAACACCACACACCTCGACCTGCAACAATGTGCAGCAGTGAAGCTCACATGCACTGGTGACATTGCACATGCACCCATGACAATCCCAGGGGGGGTGGGAACCAAGGTGCAGAAACACATCACACATGGCCACTCAACAAGACTCCTGAATGTCTGACACACTGCACACTACGCTGTACATGGACATGACGGCAATACCACACCAACCAATGGGATCCCAGCCACAGTCCCACACCAATGAAGAAGCCAAGGTCACCCACAAAGAACACACATAGACAACTACCAACATTGCAGCCCTGACCCTGAGGAGTGCCAGCAGTCACACACACAACGTGTCACAATCACTGATAGCTAACACAAACTGGAAATCACATGACAGGTGTAAACAACAAGTGCCAAGGGGAATCCTGACTGTGACCCATCTGCGTCTGCACACAAACTCAGCCCTGACAGAAAACACACCTATGGGTGACACCCTGATGACCAGTAATGTGCCATGCACCCACATCACAGAGAACCCAGGGAGAAGACTTTGGGGGAACATAGGTCAACTCAGCAAGCATCACAAACAGGAACAACACTAGGGATCCCAGCATGCACAGCAAAACGGAAGGGAACACACAGACATGCTCATACAACACACACCTTGGGCGCAGGCGATGTCACAGGAGTACACACTGCCATGAGGGGACTCCACTCCTGTGTGAGGAAAGCTGTGCCATATGTTGCCTCAGTAGGGCTCCATCATGTCAGCTGAGCACTTGGTCACACAGTCAACAATTAGCACCAAATGAAGGCTCCCGTCACATCAGCCTGGTCCTGGGAGTGCCAACGAAATCATCAGCACAGATCCAACACACTTGTATAGCAAGTTGCACTGACAACACAGATGAGTCCTTCCCCATTGATGCCCAAACCTGCATGTCAAGTGGAGATGGCCCCACGGTCAGGGAAGTAGACTAATTGAACAATGGCAAGCACAACAGATGTGCAGGGGTGGAAGCCACAGATGTGAAATTGCTAATGTAATTAGGAAATCCCATTGCCAAATATTGAACACATGACACCCTCAGATGCTGCTAAGGATGACATGGATACACCACAGGATAGGACACATTCCCCCTGGACCACATGGGTTCCTGCACAGTAACACTTCATTATCATGAGACCAAATATCACCATCACTGCAGCAAGGGCATGGTTAGCATCATCAACAACATGTACATCAGAAGCAAAAGCACTAGAGAACAGAACGTTGCTTTATTCAGCATATGTGGGTCCAACAGTTGATGTCCAGCAAAAAATAAACAAAGGCCAATGGCCAGTCCATCATGAAAGTCAAAACAGGGTGACAGTGGCAGATGTCACCCTACGCATGCCTGCACTGATAAAAACCAGGGACAATCCCCTCGGAGGGGCATACGGGGGGGCAGGCCAGGCACCGCAGGGACAGGATCAGGGCTCACCAGAAGGAGGCAGGGAAGGGGTGGTGGGTGCTGGAGAGCCGCTGACAACTGCAGTGGAGGTGTCTGACATGGTGTGTGCCGGCACAAGTGGGGGGCATGACTCTGATGGTGTGGGTGCCGGCACGACTGCAGTGGACCGTGCAGATGGAGTGGACAGGTTCCCCACTGCAGTGCCCAAGTCAGACAGGGTAGTAGTGGACTCCACTGCAGTGCCTACCTCCAGGGGAGGAGAATGGGGATCAGGTAAGGTGGGCAGGATAGAGGGGGAGGACACCGTCTCCACACCAGTGGCACAGACAAGCGCAGCGGGGGTGTGGGGCCGGAAGAGCAAGTGGCAGGGGGAGAAGGCCTGATCCTTTTGGGGATGGTGTATCTGTGGGTGGGGGAACCTGGGGCAGGGTGTGGTGGGGGCACCTGTGGAGTGGGGGCCTGAGGGATGGAGGAAGGAGACTTGGTGCCTGAGCTGCAGGGCGGTGGCGGGGTCTTGCTCTTCCGGGTCCGGGGGGACTTGCGGATGGGGGCGTCTGTCGGTCTGCGCCTGGGGGAGGGTGTCTGGGGGCGAGGGGCACTCCGCTCCATGTGGGTGGGCTTCCTCTTCCCCCTGAATGCTGTATCAGCTGGATCGGAGGGGAAGAGGCCAAGGTCACTGAGGAAGAGCCGCTGTGTCTTTGGGGTTGCAGGTGAGGCAACGGAGGGGGCTTTGGAGGGAGAGGCAACTGAGGACTGCGCAGTGCTCGTGGATGCGTGTGTGTGTGACTGGGCCCCATCCCCTGTGAGTGTGGTTTCAGTCCCCTGACTGTGCGTGCGTGTGCGTCTTGTCTGTGGCGTGTGTGTCTGTGTGCTGCTCGTGTCTGTGCTGGTGTGTGCCTGTGCCGGTGTGTGTGTGCTTGGGACAGGTAAGGTGCTGGGGAGTGTGGATGGGGCAGAGGCAGGAGGGGTGAGGGACTGCTGGAGGAGGGACACTGCTGCCGTCAGGGAGGAGTCCATGGACCTATTGCCCTCTGTAGGGCAGACATGCCCGATGAGATGCCCTCCATGAACGACACCAGCTGAGTCAACAGAGTGGTGTGTGCATGGAAGACACTCAGCATCGCTGTCTGCCCTACATGGAGCTGGCGAAGGAGGTACACAGACTCCTCACTCAGGGCAGCAGGGGACACAGGGGCAGGGGGTGCGGTGCCTGGCCCGAAGGAGACATGCTCCCGAACATGGGAGCCTCCACGGACCTCGGGAATGGAAGCCAATGGGAGGGCGGTGGTGGTGGTGGTGGCGGGGACAGCAACACTAGCTGGGGTGTGGTGGCTGCTGACACCCGCCTCCATAAGGGAGTCATCCTCCGAGCTGCTGTGGTCCTCAGCTGAGGTGGATGGTGCTGAGGACTCCTCGGTGTGGCTCCCCTCGCCCTCCGTGCCACTGGGTCCCTCCGACCACTCCTCGGCTGCTGACCCAGTCTGGCTCTGCGGCTCCTCCTGGTCCGTGGAGCTGACCCCTCCTGTGGCCGTGGATGTATCTGCAAACAATAGGGAAACAGACAGACATCAGTCACCTGCACCGAACGCACACACCACAGTAAGTACAGCACAATACAGAGCAAGCCCTGGCATCCTCAGTTGAACATTGCTAAAAGTGCCCAAACAGAATAGGAGAAGCCAATTGTCAGTCTGATGGTCAACCATGGCACTCACATCCCACCTGGCCTTGCACCCATCTGTCTGGCGTCCGTTGGATGGCAATACCCCAGTGTGGACACATGCACCACCTACACAGTAGTTGGACGGTGCAGAGAACTCGGTGAAGCATGTGAACATGCACACATCACAACTCTTGCCACTGAGTCAGTACAGGTGTCCGGATGAAAGGGATGCCCAGAGTCATATATGAAATGCATGTGATGCATACCAGCGACAGACACCATGATGCACCCATGTCCTGATAGCCATTGCCACTATGGTGTGCATGTAGCACATGTCACTCCCCTGCAGGATCACTCATAGGAAGTCACATGCCATGGCACAGGCATGCCTGCTAAGTCATACATCACTGTCTCCAGTCACATGGGCAGGGCAGCCACACAACAACAGTCTGCACTGTGTCACAATAGTAGGTCATGGGGAATGCAAGTCCTGGAGCTGAACAAGTGCACATGTACATCCCCCACACACCACATCATCTGAACCCTTATCTGTCCAGGTCATACTGATTGGACATATGGGAGACCTGTAACACAAGCCTCTGAACCTGAGCACCTAACAATCTGCTGTGAATGGGAAACAGCTGCATGAACTTCACAGTCGCATACCCCAGTCTGCACGGTCAGGTGTTCAAACACCTATGTGTCACACAAGTATCGTCTCCTATGGTCACATCTCCGGTGGCATGCTGAGCCCCAACCGAGAAACACCCCAGCAGTCCTGACATCGAAGCCACAGCACACTGACACAGAGGCTGACACCTGAAGGGACATATCACTGAGCACAAAGTGTCAGCTGATACACGGGAGTGGGAGTACAGAGTGTATTGTATGGCCTGGAGTAGGCATGACTGTCCTGCCCCACATGAATGAGGGATGAGCCCTGGACAGTAGGCAGCTGGCTAAGTATGTGTGACACACGTAATATACACACTCCTGGGGCCCAAACATTGTTCCCACCCGCAGCATGGGTGTGTGCCAGATATCCCAGGCACATGTGGTGGATCAGCTCAGCAATTGGACCACATATCAAAGTAACACGCAGATTACATGTCAGAACACAGGCATTGTGTAAGCAATGGACCCACCCATGATGCCCACCACAGAGTTAGGGGAACAGATGCTGTCCCCCACCTTGAGTCAAGCAAACTGCAAGGACACAGTACCCAAGTGACACAATTCCCTGACTGTAAGGCCCACACCTGGGTATCAGATGAGGAGTGGGCAGTGCACAATCGAGGGACATGGGTCCTGGACCACATGACTGATGTACTGTGGAAGTTTAACCAGGCCAGAGGAGGGCACATAGCATGGCAGACAAAGTTCACAATGCAGTCATGGACTCACCCCCTCCTTGCTGCTCCCTGGCCTTCAGCTGCCCATCCAGATCAGGGAAGACCACCGCCAGGATCCTGAGCATGTGGGGGTCAGGGTCCGGTGTCCGCCCCTCCTGCGAGGAGGCGACAGCTTCAGCTGGACCCGTGCGATCCTCCGGGTCCAGCCCCAAAGGTCCTGCCACCTCTTCTGACAGTTGCGGATCCGGCGCTTGTAGACCCCCACGGTTCTCACTGCCCGGACAATGGTCAGCCATATCTGCTGCTTCTGGTGGGCATCAACCTGTGAGGATGACAAAGTGAGAATGCCATTACTACACATGCAACATATCCGTGCATTACACAGTTGGATATACATGTCTCAATCACAGGGGCACATGATGTACACAGGCAGTGCAACGATGGCTATGGACAGTTTGCCAGCAGTCACTACATGGTATCATTGCCTGGGGAGTAAAACCTTGTTTAAATGCACTGTCACTGCACTATACCTGTTCAGTGCATGTAACTACACACTATGGGGGTGACAACTACTCAGTGAGCCTGCTAGCCAGTGGCGTGCAGACAGTTAGCCTTGCTAGTCAGACAACATACACATTTAGGAAGGCAGTGGACAGCACACTCACCTGCTCCCCTGCTTTCCCATACAGCTTGCTGTACTGTGGAAGGAGGCTATCCAGCAGGGCCTGGTTCTCCTCAGTGCTGAAGGCTGGGGCTCTCTCCACAGTACGTGCCATTGCAGGGTCCAGAGGGTGCAGATACAGCAGCAGTGGTGGTGGCAGATGTCGTCCTGGAGCATGTAGTGCAGGCAAGTGAGCACTCAGGGGAACAGCCAGCATTATATGTGTGCTGCAGAGGCAGTTACTGTCCCATGTGTCCAAAGTGATAGGTCCAAGTCGTTAGCATCTTCTGAATCTGACCAATCCATGGAATTGCACCACTTACACACGCCCACAGCATCCTTCAAAAGTTCGACTTCATGACACCCATGAATTTGCAACATTGTTGTGGGTGACCAACTGAATTTCCAGCATCAGACTCATTCAAGATTTGAAAACGCGTCCGTTGCCAGGCCAGGCCATAGCCAATGGGGGCGCACCGATCGGTCCATTGCTGTCCAACGCGTCCCTGTACAAGTCACTGGCATATGTCACCATGCCTGTCACAGGTGAACATATGCCAGCCACATATACTTCCCAGGGAGTGAGGGGCACACCTACAACACCACAGCCTGTCCACACTGTATCCTAAGGCATGTAAGGCTGCATTACCTATTCCGTGTATGGGGGTGAACATGTTGTTCTGTGGGTGTCACTTGGGGGCAGCCACTCCCAGGCTGTGCACGTGTTCATGGGGACAGAATCCTTGGTGTTTCGTGTACATGACCACTGTGATGTGCAACTGTTAATTTCTGAGCATGTGGCATGGTCACATTTCACGGTGGTGTATGTGTATGTCATGTCACATACCCCTGAGTCCCATGTGTGACGGTATGTACGTCCCAGGGTGACCCATTGGCACAATAGTGATGGTCCTCCACAGTCTGTGTGCATGTTGTGTTTGCAATGTCTCTGATTCCATGTGCGCAATGGGAGACAGTCTCCACATCCACGTTGTTTGTGCATGGACTTTGATGTTGTGCGTGTGTGTGTCACAGACGTCCATGTCTGTCCTGCCAAGGCAACAGGGACCACTACCTGTGGGGGTCATGGTTGTTTTGCTGTGGTGTATTCATGATACACCATGTCATGCCAGTGTCCATGTGGCAATACAGGGTCCCTGGGAATCTACCTGTTGTTGAGCTGTGATGCCTGGGGCACATCTGTCCTCACATGTCACTGTGGGGTGTGTTTGGAACATGGCAGCAGTAGATGGGAACTGTGACACGGCCTCATGATGTCCCATGGCACAAGCTGGGACTTATTGATGCCACTTGTTGAACTGTGATGTTAGATGTTGGCCATGTATGTGCCATACATGTCCTTACGGAACTGCACACATCATGTACTTGTGCCTCATAATGATGTATCATGTGATATTGAGTGTGGTCAATGCCACATATGTGGGGTGACTGACAATCTTTCTTTCTTCACCTATGCAATGCAGGGCACCAGCTGTCCATAGACCATTCCCTGACCTTGAAACCATGGTGGAACGGGACTGCATCCGACGGTACCGCTTCACCAGGCCGCTGATTGAGGTATTGACGGTGCGGTTGGCCCCACATTTGCAAGCTGGCCGGACATACCTTACAGCGCTGACCCCCAAGGTGAAGGTGATGGCAGCCCTACACTTCTTTGCCACCGGTACCTTTCAATACACTGTGGCGACTGCTGGTGGGATGTCACAGACCATGTTCAGCCGCGTGCTCCGCGATGTTTTGGAGGCTATGTTGATATACCTGAACCAGTACATCTATTTCCCTAGACTCCAACAACTCACTGACGTGAAGAGTGACTTCTATGCCCTGGGGAGGATGCCGCATGTCATTGGCTCCATTGATGGGACACATGTTGCTTTGGTACCACCACAGGCCCAAGAGCAGGCATACAGAAACCGCAAACACTACCACTCGGTCAATGCACTGGTGGTATGTCTTGCAGATATGAGCATCTCACACGTGTGTGCCCATTTCCCCGGTTCTGCACACGATGCCTACGTGATGAGGAGTAGAAGCATCCCGAGGATGATGTCACAGATGCGGAACCAGCGTGCCTGGCTTGTTGGTGTGTACTGACTTTGTACCATTGTGTGTGTTCTGCAATGTAGTGTTCCACCCTCTTTTCCAACTCAGCTAATGTGCAATTGTCTGTATGTAGGTGACTCCGGATACCCCAACATGCCGTGGTTGCTGACGCCCCTCAGGAACCCTGTGACACCAGCCCAGATGCGCTACAATGAGGCACATGGTCGGACAAGGAGAGTGATTGAGCGGACATTTGGTCTCCTGAAGAGCCGCTTCCGCTGCCTGGACAAGACAGGAGGGGCCCTCCCATATGCCCCAGCAAAGGTGTGCAAGATTGTCATCGTCTGCTGCATGCTACACAACCTGGCAGTGCGGAAGGAGTTGTCTCTCATCCTGGATGACAATGACCAACATCCGCCACCTGTGGAGGATCCTGGCCTGGACCACGATGCCAGTGATGATGATGATGATGAGGGTGATGTCCGCACACAGCTCATCACCAACTTCTTCAGCTGAATGTGAGTATCCAGAGATGTCATGTCAATGATGTGAGTTTGCATGATATGTGTTGGTGGTGCTCTGGTGCTGTTTGAGTGTGTCCATGGGCTACATGACTGTATGCGTGTTGCGATGTGTCCTTACAGGTAGTCTGTACTCCCCAACAGTGTTGACATGCTAACTTGGTTCTGGGTGGGTATCTTGTGACATGTATTGGGCATGAGTATTGCAGTTCTGTCCTGTTCTTCAGTGCTTTTGACTGTGTGTCATTTCTGTCCTTCACAGGGTACTTTCTGAGTCGTTTGGTCAACTGTGATCCCGACACCGTGATTCGACTTCCAGGGTGGTAGCTGTCGTGTCCCTACAGGTGATGTGCGCCACACCCATGGACTTCCTTCCTTCTACACTTGTTGACTGTGTGCCCGCTGCCAGGTGGGATTACCTTGCATCTGTAGTGGTTACAACATGTTGCACATGTGTAATAAACCTGGGCTTCACTTTGTGATGTGCGTTGTCTGTGGTCACACATCTGACTGACATTTGCTTACTGCACCAGTGGGCTAGTTGACAAACACTGTGAATAGGTGTTGTGTCTGTGCATTGCACCGTATTTCCTGGCAACATCAGTGTAGGCAATGAGTCAGATGGCCTAGGTGTGTATTTATTGTGTAGCCCTGGTGGTGTGTCTCCCTCATATGTGTCACGTTGCCATGACTCACATGCCTGTGTTGTACTTGCTGTAGCAGTTAGCATGCACAGTGTAATTTCGCTGGTCATCATCTCCATGACAGAAACCACGTTGGAATCACGACAGAGGCAGGTATGGTGTATTAGTGTGTTTATTGTCATACATGTGTGTGAATAGTGGACAGGATGGTGGGTGCTGTACATTTTGATTGCAATCCAAAGTTCCTAGATGAATTGGAAGTCCTGGTAGCAGAAATGTCCTGAATAAAGTCCACAGTCATCTGAGACATTGGTCCAACTTGTACTCCCCATGTCATGTGGGGGAGTTGTGTTGCAGTCAACAGGGTGAACAGTTTGCGCACAAAGGTGATTATCCAGAACAGGTTTTGACTTCCTGGGGGTTGCACATGGCCATTGGCCTCTCAGTTGCCCCTCCTCGGACGACCCCTCTTCTTTGGGGGACCCTCGAGTGCAGGCTGCTGCGGTGCAGGGGACTCTCCGCCAGAGTCATCCTCCCTCCCTGTGGCAGTTGCAGTTGTTTCAGCAGCAGATGTTGTGGGCACACAGGGAGGTGTTGACTGGTTGCTGCTCATCTGGCGGAGGCATTGTAATATGTCCCTATGCACCGCCATCATCTCTTGCAGTGTGTCCCACTTGGACTCCACGCGGGACATGTGTAAGTCTAAGCTGGCATGATGGGCAGCCTGCTGCTGTTTAATGTCCCTGAGGAGCCCCACTGCCTGGCTGAGGTCTCCGGTGCTGGACTGGTACGCATCAGCTATGCGTACCAGTTGTGGGTCATCATGCAGTCCAGACCCCTCTGCGATTAGTGACCTATGTCTCCCACCCCTCCCACCACCCCTGGCGACACGTGCAGTACCTGAGGTGGCACGCACAGGTGACCCTGGGCCCCCTTGGGGGTTGTTGGTGGTGTTGGTGTCCATGGCCCCACGTTGGTCCAGGGTCCCTGTGCTGGTGGTGGTGGTGCTCCTTGGTCTGTCCATGTCGGCAGGGGTGGTATGTGTGTTGACAGTCGTTGGAGGGGTGGGTGCCGGGGGTGCATCTGGTGGTCCTGCTGGTGCTGCATGATGACTTGCTCCGGAGGTGCCAGGTGGGTCTTCTTCATCCGAGGAGGGCAGAGGCTGTTCCACACCAGTGAGCTCGGTTTCCCCTTGAGCCTGGGACGGGGACTCCTCCTCGTCTGCTGCTGTGTCCTCATCATCACCTGTTTTTGGGAGACACACACAATGTATGTTATGTTTCTGCAGGCATCAATGGTTGACACACCTGACAGTTGTGACTGTACCTCTGGATGCGGCCCTGTACATTGCATTGTCCTAAGTTGTCACAGTCAGAGCTTGATATTGGTGTAGCACATTGACCTGCATCTCTATATGAATGTTGGGGTGTGTACATGGTCTGCATTGGTTGTATTTGGTTGACATCCGGCCCTCCTTCCCACCCAGCCAGATATCCCACCATGGAACGTGCTTCCATTGCAGGGAGTGCAAGTTGTCTGTCAGGATGTCAGTCAGTGGTGTCCTGCTGTTGGTTGGTGCACAGTTGCCAGCAGGGCCTTGTGCTCCCCACAGCAGTACCCAGTGTCAGCCATCTTGTCTGTTCTTTTCCACTCCCTGTGATGTGAGCATGGTTCAGGGTGGTGTTGATGGGACAGTTGGGGGGGTGACCAATATCTGTAACTGCCACTCCCATCATGCTATTGCCTCCACCCCACTTCCCAGCATGCCCATACTTACTTGCTTTTGGGTGGACTTCACTGTGTGTGAGTGTGAGAGCAATGGCAAGATGGCTGACAGTGGTGTCCTGCCGTTGGTTGGTGCCCAGTTCCCAGCAGGGCCATGTGCTCCCCACAGCTGAGCACCAGTGTCAGCCATCTTTGTAGTGGCTTTTCACTCCCTGTGAGGTGTGCATGCTTGGGTGTGAGCTTGCTGGGCCATGTGGGTGGGGGATGTTGAGCTGTGACTACCACTCCCATCATGCTATTGCCTCCACCCCCCTTCCCAGCATGCCCATGCTTCCTTCCTTTTGACTCTGCTTCCCTGTGGGGTAGTGTGCCTGTGCTGACAAGATGGCTGACAGTGTTATCCTGGGGTTAGTTTGGCTACAAGTCCCATGTGTGTCCCTGTGCTTCACACAGCATGACCCAGGGTTGTGGTTCTTTGTGTGATATTTGATTGGAGTGTGAGGCAATGCATTCTCCCAGGTGAGTTGTGTGGAGTTTGTGTTAGGGGTGTGTGTGAGTGGAGCTGCTGGTAACTATGGTCAGTGCTGTCAGTCCTCCTTCCCACCCAGCAAGATATTCCACCATGGAACGTGATTCCATTGCAGGGAGTGCAAGTTGTCTTTCAGGATCTCAGTCAGTGGTGTCCTGCTGTTGGTTGGTGCACAGTTGCCAGCAGGGCCTTGTGCTCCCCACAGCAGTAGCCAGTGTCAGCCATCTTGTCAGTTGTTTTCCACTCCCTGTGATGTGAACATGGTTCATGGTGGTGTTGATGTGCGCATTGTGAGGGTGGGCAATATCTGTGACTACGACTCCCATGATGCTATTGGCTACACTGACTTGCCCAGCATACACAGGATTCCTTCCATTCAGTGGGCTTCACTGTGAGGTGGTGTTGTAGTGGTGGCTACATGTCTGGATGTGTTTGTTTGTTATATTTGTGCCACTGCCTAGCTGTAGTTGTAGTTGTGTTTGTACATGTGATGACACAGTTACATATCACTATGAGATGGCATGTGTTGTGTTTATCTGACTGGCATACACATTTTGGGATGATTCTGTTCTGGTTGGTGTGTATTTGCTAAGGGTGCATGGTTTGACTCTCCCCTTGACAGTGATGTGTGTGTATTGTGGCACAATATTGTGTACATTTGTTGTGTACTCACCAGGCTCTGGGATGTTTTCTAGTCCATATACGCTCACTGGTGGTAGGATGGCCCGCACCTTCTCCTCCCAGGGCCTGAGGTATACTGGTTTGGCAGGAGGGCCACTGCCGATGTGTTGGCTCAAGAGGTAGTCCTTCTTCAACAGCTCCCTGACCCTCCTGCGCACGTCATACCACCTGTTCTGGATGTCTACCTTTGTGCGCAAACATGGTGATTGTGCGTTCACCCTGTCGACGATCCTCTCCCACATCTTGGTTTTCTCCGACATGGGTGTCTGTTGGACCAATGTACCAAACAGCTGTGGCTCTACCCTGAGGATCTCATCTACCAGGACTTCCAATTCACTATCTAGGAACTTATGATTCTTCTTTGGGGGCATGGTGTTGGGTGGTGATGGTGAGTGTTGGTGTGCAGGTGAGGGTGTGTGAGTGTGTGTTTTGCTGGGTGTATGTGAGGGTGCTATTTGTTGAGGTGATGATGGTGTGTGGCTTGTGTGATGGATGAGCTGTGAGTGTGTGTGTGGTTGCGGTCTGTTGGTGTTGAGTGCTGGCAGGTAATTTGAATTTGCAAAGGATCATGGTAGGGATTTGTGTCCTTTATATGGGTGGAGTTGTGGGTGTGTCTTTGTTCCCTGTTCCCCCCAGTATTTATTGGCTTTGTAATTGCTTGTTTGGCCTTTTTTGTGTGTTTTTCCATTTGTACTTTTTGTGCATGTAGGAGACGTTCTTGTGACCGAGTCGGACCCTGCAGTTGTCTCGTACGAGCTTCTCGAGTCGTTCAAGCTGTGTTTGTGCTGTTTTCTATTCTGCGTACGCATCGGTCGCGGTGTTTTGGGTTGCTTCGGCTCGCAGTTTTGTATGCGTGTCGGTCGTACGGCTTGGCCTCCGTGCGACTCGGTCGTGTTTTCCACGCGTTGCATCGTACTTGGCGGGGAGGAGTTCGCGGGTACGTTTCGTTCGGGATTGTTCCGGGTGCGTGTCGGTCGGTTCGATTCGCGAGGTTTTCCGGCCGGATAGCTGTTTTCCGCGCGACTCGGTCGTTCGGCTTGTGTTCCGTACGAGTCGGTCGGATTTTGCACGCTTCTCATCGTACTTTGCGGGTCGCGCTGCACCGGTACGTTTCGGTCGGAATGTATTCCGGCTCCGAGTCGGTCGGTACGTTTTCCGGCCCGAATCGGAATCGACCCCATAGTTGTTAATAATATCGATGTTTATATTAGTGTTATGTATTTTAGTATGTATTTTAAATGTATGTGTTCTATATTTTTGTTTAAGTATTGTATTTATTTTTTAATATATGTATTACATTTTTGGAAGTTCTTAATTTTTTTTAAAGTAAATTTTGCGTTTTAGTTCCGTAGCGGGTTGTGGGTTTATAGGGGAATAGGGTGGGAAGTAATTTAATTATAATAAATGTAATAATAATTTTTAGAAGTTGTTAATTATTTGTAATTAAATTTTGCATTTTTATTCCGTAGCGGGTTGTGGCTTTATAGGGGAATAGGGTGGGAAGTAATTTAATTATAATTAATATTTCTTATTATTTAATATTTATATCTTTAATATTTTATATTGTTAATTGTGGTAAATATTCTATTATCAATTAGTTATTAATTGGTTGTTAATTATGAATAATTATTTGTTAAATAAAGTAATTGTGTTGTTTTTTTTAGGAGCGGGTTGTGGGTTTATAGGGGAATAGGGTGGGAAGTAATGTAATTATAATTAATTAATTAATTAATATTTTTATTATTTAATATTTATATATTTAATATTTTATATTGTTAATTGTGGTAATTATTTTATTATCAATTAGTTACTAATTGGTTGTTAATTATTAATAATTATTTGATAAATAAATTAATTGTGTTATTTATTTTAGGAGCGGGTTGTGGGTTTATAGGGGAATAGGGTGGGAAGTAATTTAATTATAATTAATTCATAAATAATTTTTAATAATTAATAATTAAGTATTTATGGTTTTATATTGTTAATTATTGTAAATAATTTATTAGCAATTAGTTATTAATTGTTTGTTAATCATTAATAATTAATTGGTAAATATGTAAATTGTGTTATTTTTTTAGGAGCAGGTTGTGGGTTTATAGGGAGTAGGGTGGGACGTGATTTAATAATAATTAATTTATTTATATTTTTAATTATTTCATCTTTATGTATTTAATATTTTATATTGTAAATTGTGGTAAATAATATATTGTTAATTATTTATTAATTGGTAATTAATTAGTATTAATTAATTAATAATTATGTTATTTGTGTCATTTTTTTAAGAGTGGGTTGTGGGTTAATAGGGGAGTAGGCTGGGAAGTAATTTAATTTCAATATATTTGTAATTTTTTTTAATTAAAAAATGTATTTTAAGTTGTTTTAAACTGTTAATTGTGTGAATTAAATTATTATTTATTGCTTTTAAATTGCTTGTTAATTTTAATTAATTAATTAATTAACAAATAATTAATTATGTTAATAGTGATATGTTTTAGAACATTGGTGGTGTCATTTATAGGGGAATATGGTGGGAGGCAAATCTTTTTTAATTAATAAATTGTTTGTTAATTAATTTTCATTATTTTGATTGAGTGGGAATAGTAAATTATTACCCCTACGCTATCCAACACTTTCCCTGTTGTTGCACTCACTGAAGTGGGAATAGTAAATTATTCCCCTCCGCTATCCAACACTTTCCCTACTGTTGCACTCACTGGAGTGGGAATAGTAAATTATTCCCCTCCGCTATCCAACATTTTCCCTACTGTTGCACTCGCTGGAGTGGGAATAGTTATTGTTACCCCTCCGCTAACCAACACTTTCCCTACTGTTGCAATCGCTGGAGTTGGAATAGTAATTGTTACCCCTCCGCTATCCAACACTTTCTCTACTGTTGCACTCCCTGGAGTAGAAATAGTAAATTATTCCCCTCCGCTATCCAACACTTTCCCTACTGTTGCACTCGCTGGAGTGGGAATAGTAATTGTTACCCCTCCGCTATCCAACACTTTCTCTACTGTTGCACTCGCTGGAGTAGGAATAGTAAATTATTCCCCTTCGCTATCCAACACTTTCCCTACTGTTGCACTCGCTGGAGTGGGAATAGTAATTGTTACCCCTCCGCTATCCAACACTTTCTCTACTGTTGCACTCGCTGGAGTAGGAATAGTAAATTATTCCCCTTCGCTATCCAACACTTTCCCTACTGTTGCACTTGCTGGAGTGGGAATAGTAATTGTTACCCCTCCGCTATCCAACACTTTCCCTACTGTTGCACTTGCTGGAGTGGGAATAGTAATTGTTAACCCTCCGCTATCCAACATTTTCTCTACTGTTGCACTCCCTGGAGTAGGAATAGTAAATTATTCCCCTCCGCTATCCAACACTTTCCCTACTGTTGCACTCGCTGGAGTGGGAATAGAAATTGTTACCCCTCCGCTAGCCAACACTTTCCCTACTGTTGCACTTGCTGGAGTGGGAATAGTAAATTATTCCCCTCTGCTATCCAACACTTTCCCTACTGTTGCACTCACTGAAGTGGGAATAGTAATTGTTACCCCTCCGCTATCCAACACTTTCCCTACTGTTGTACTAGCTGGAATGGGAATAGTAAATTATTCCCCTCCGCTATCCAACACTTTCTCTACTAAAGCACTCTCTGGAGTGGGAATAGTAAATTATTCCCCTCCGCTATCCAACACTTTCTCTACTAAAGCACTGTCTGGAGTGGGTATAGTAAATTATTCCCCTCCACTATCCAAAACTTCCCTACTGTTGCACTCACTGGAGTGGGAATAGTAATTTGTACCCCTCCGCTATCCAACACTTTCCCTACTGTTGCACTCCCTGGAGTGGGAATAGTAATTTTATCCTCTCCGCTATCCAATATTTTCCCTACTATTGTTGTTAATGTAGTGTAAATTGTAATTGTAAAAGTATAACAATATTTTAATATTTTAATTTATTATAAATATATTTTATTTTTAATTTTATTTTACTGGTATATGTATATATGTATAAATATATATTTATAATTTTTAATATGTTTCTAACATTTTATAATTTATTATATTAATTATTTATTAATATTATTAAGTAAATATATATATTATATATTTTTATATATATGTATGTTTAATTTTTTACATTATATTTATTATTTCTAATTTTAAACATTTTGTAATAATTATAACCATCTTTTTTTAATTACATGTATTATTTACTTTATTTTATATTATTTTTTAAACATTTTAAAAAACGATATTTTTAACAACGATATTTTTTACAAAGATATTTTTGGGGGGATATTTTTGTACTTACCATGATGTAGATAGGATGTCGATATTCTTGACATCGATATTTAGGTCCCGATATTTTGGGACCTCGATATTGTGGTCGTCGATATTCTGTCAGTGATTCCTTAGAGCCACCACGGGATGCTTCAGCTCCTGTTGAATTGGATACTGGCTCTACTACAGGCACACAGGCTTTGGATGTTTCACATGCTTCCCCAGCATTGGCTGTGGGAACTGAAGAAGATCATCTTTGCTCGATTGACCTGATCTGTGAGGTGTTAGAGGGACCGTCGTCTGCGAAGGCAAGCAGCAGTGATGTTGCGTCTCCCACACAGGACACACAAACAATTGGCTCTCCGTGTGCTGGGAAGAATTCAGCCTTTTTCCAAAACAACAGAAATTGGAATTTTAAACAAACGTTTTTCTTCTTTTCTCTTACTGAGCACCATGGCTTTCAGACGCTCTCACTTGCTCAAACAATATATATATGAACATGTTTTATAGGACTTATAGGACTTTTAACATATATCAAGGACTTATAGAGTTTTTAGGCATTTTTTCTAACCTTTTAGAAATTTTCATTCTGAACATTTTAACAATATTTTATGATTGATTAGAAGGACGTTCCCTTTTTTAGTTTGTCGTCCGGTCGGATGAGGAGTGGGTGTTATGATTTGTAATGTATCCCAATATAGGCTTGGGTAGTCACCTTTCACCTACATTTACCGTATCATTGTACTACATAACAGGTTTGTGCTGGCCTTTTACCTAGTTAGGTGCCGCATAAATGTCGTGGGGTTTTCTCAAAAAACTAGACTCATTTATTATGCATGAGGATTCTCAGACTCACAGCAGGACTACCATCTTCGGCATCTTCTGCATAATAACTATGTATAAGGTTCATCCCTTTTGCCATCCTTGGCCGACATGACACAGCAGCGTAGAACCCCTGAAGGTACCTTTTGGGTATATAAAGACCATGGGGCATATTCTCAAGGACTCATCGCCGATTTAGCAGGACTTTTCCACCACGAAAGTGGCGATAGATTTATCGCCCTATTCACAAGCCTGTGCTAACAGCCGACATCATCAGTTTACCTGCGATAGCTGCCGCTAAAAACATCGCCAAGGCTGACAGCGACAACTAATGCTAATCATATGCAGAGTAGGCGTTCCCGTGCAAAAAATCACGATAACACCACTTCGCGATATTCTCAACGACCAGCCAGATCGGCGATGCGGGCCAAAAACAGGCGATAAGGCACGTTAGCAGCAGGACTTAAGACCTGCTTTTTTTTGGTCTTAAGTAGGACGAAGACCTGCAGTATAAAGGGAGCCCAGCCCAGAGCCACATCTGAAGACCAACAGATGCCATGGAGCTACTAATCATGCAGCTTGGAGACCCAAGAGGGCCACAACACCCACCGCCACCACCCCCAGGACCACCCCCCCGGACTACCACCGAGGGAGTGCAGAACAAGACAGCTGGTCCTCCCAGGGGTTTGTGGGGTTCTGGTTGGCCTCTGTAGTTGCTACAGCTTCCTCCATGGTGCTTCTCAGTTGTTTGGGTTTTATTTTTATTTTTTATTTTATTTTTGCAGCTTTTATGGTTATTTGTCCCGCCTGACATGGGAATAGCAAGCCTGGCGCTGCTTATCGCTGATATTTTTATCGCTGTTGGGCCCATCGCCACTTTTTTCACGTTCAGGTTTCCTTTTTTATCAGCGTCCCGGTAAATTTAACGCAGACATTTGACGCGTTATCGGGAAACTATCGCCTGTTGCCGGCGTGTTGAGAATACGCCGTTAACACGGCGTTAGTTTCCTGCGATAGACAGCGTTATGTAAAATTGCGTTAACCTAGGTTGGCGATAATTATCGCCCGTTCTTGAGACTATCCCCTATATCTTTGCTGGGGCAAAGAGGAGAAAGATTGCCATGCTGACACACTGACGCAAGATGCTGAGGTTCCTGCACGCAGATACTCAAGCACGTAGTGGTCTGACATTCCTTGCAGGGTGTCCATTTGAGACCAAGACGGGGTCCTTCATTCCCTCACACCAGGTAATGGGGTTGTTTCTTTCCTAGGGGATATCTTACCTCTAAACCTACATACATGCTCGATACTTTTAGGTACATCTAGCTAGGGTGAGCATCGTAGGAGTACGTATTTTTTCTGTCATGTATCTATATACCTGCAAATATCTATTGTTTTAGCACTATGGTAGAAATCTACCATCCATTTACTCTTTTGGTGCTTATAATCGTTTATGTCTGTTTCTGTCTTATGGTTGCTGCAGCACACATATTTTACACTAGAATAACGCTGGCTCAATAAATGCTGATTGAAAAAATCCCCATTGTTTATTCTGTGTATCTCTCTGAGACAAAGTGAGCACGAGTGACTGAGCGAAAAGTACCGTACTGTTTCCATGATCCCTGAGGGATCAGGGTTGTCATGTTCAAGAGTTGCCTGAAACGATTTTCTCCTCGGTAAGAAGAGTTCATAGTGGCACTTAGAGCTAGCTGGTACTCAGGCAAACATATCCGGTGGGGATGTCTGGAAGCAGTCTGAACACCTGTTCCACAGTTTATGTTCTTTAAATGCGCAGATCCTATATAGATTTATAGGAACTACACGACACAGGTGTGATTCTCAATTAATCCTTTGACCTGTGTTGTGGGTCACTAAGAGTTAGAGCCATTCCTGCTGTGGCAGAAAGTCCCTTTGACAAAGGGCAGTGCAGAAGAGAGATCACTTTAAAGGAACTCACACGCCTAAATCAAATTTCAAGTGCTAGACATTAAATCATATATGTGTCTAGATTTAGACTGTAAAAGTGGTACCCCCATACTTTGTTAAACAGCAGCAGGAGGGAAAATCGACAAAACTTCAGTACCAAGAATCTGCCTGCCTGTGAAGGCCGTAGAGTCCTCTGAGGACAAGAAGAGTATCTGGAGGGAGTGAGGCCCAGAGGGGAGCCTGTCCAGCTGACCACGTTGAGCATAGTGTGAAACAGTCGTTCTGATCTGGTCATGACTATTGCAGGAGTGGGGGCCATCCTCCTAATCCTGTGGAAGCCAGGCTCGTTGTCCTGGCATGTGGGGGCTGCAGTCTGACTCCCTGAGCCAGAAGTTGGCCACATGAAGTGAGGGGCATTGCCCGTGTAAGCGATGTTGTCTGTGACCCCTGTGCCAGGAGGGGGTCATCGTGAAGTGCATGCCATGGCCCTTGGTAGAACTGTAGTCTGTGTCCTGAAAGGTCACTGTAAAGTGCAGGTCATCGCCCGTCAGAGAGGTGAAGTTGGTGACTCCTGTGTGCCTGGAAGGGACTACAGTGGGGACCGGGCCGTTGCCCTGGTTGAATGTGCAGAGGATGCTCTAGAGAACACTTACCAATTGCTGCTCAAGCCACAAGAGGATGTCCAATACTGATGCATGCCATTTTGGGCCTGAGGAGGCCCGATGCATCATTTGGAAAAGACTGTGAGAGGTTGTGGACCCTTGGAGAAGGAAGCCCAGAGCTCGTGCAGGAGCAGCCCGATCTTCCTGAGATTGCTGGCTTCCAACAGGTGAAGTAAAACTGTTCCAGACCAATGGGGCCTCAGAGGACTTGCACCGAGCTGGTGGTGAACTCTTAAAGCAAAATGTAGACTTTGGGGTGTGTAGGATTAATGTGGGCTGTATCTGGGAGTCTCCTCCATTATTCGAATGGCGAATAACCACCCCTACAAGAAGGGACATAGGGACTTGGGGATTTTGCACTGGCTAGCGCTATAATGCCGACTTTAAATGGGCTGTGTGGATTATTTAGTGTGTTGTACATGCTTTACGTGCTTACATTAAATGCATGGAGAACGCAGCTTTTGCCAGACATTATGTGATCAACCTAAAAAATAGGCTATAAGAAGCAGTACCAGAAGAGGGACTTGGACTCTGCCCGCTTGTTGGTAGCCAGGAGTACATGTTTTGATTTGGCATACGTTGTGTGCTTCCAGTGCTTGTTCTTCCTGCATATGTGACCAAGTTGTTTATTTAGCCAGCTGCCTCAGCCAGCAGCAGTATGCCTGACCTAGCACTTTCAGTGGCACACACATGACATCATGACATTGTAATGCTATTATAGGGCCTTAGATAACTAGACAATTATGGGGCCGATTCCGATCTCGGTCGGAGGCGCACCCAATACCATTCGGTCGGGAAAAAAGCCATGCGAAAGCCTGTTTCCCGATCGATCCGTACAGCACACCGAACGAGCAAGTACGATGCGCACAACAGCAAAAATTCCGGCCGAGCCGTACTCACCCAAACCAGGTCCTGTTCTCCGACCGAGGCGAATCCGGAAACGCCGAATCGAGTCGCACGGAAGGAAAAATGCAGCCCCGTCCGGCCGGACAAGTACGATGCGCTTCCCGTACGCGCCGAACCCGTCGCTACGCACGGCACGTTCAAGCATCCGGGAGAGGCGCACATAAGCTCCGAATCGCGCCACAACACGATCCACGGCTACGAGACGAACACGGCACCGACGAGGACGACGCGAAGCGACGAGGACGAAGCGAAGCGACGAGGACGACGCGAAGCAACGAGAAGGACGAACGACACGAACCAACCATGAATCCCTTGGTCCCGATCATACCAATATTCTACATCTACTACCGGAACAGGCACGGACGCGTACGGCGCAGAAGGTAAGCCAAACACCAACCACAAAACACATACAACACGTACACGACACATCACACACATACACGGGGATTCTGAATATACTTACACCAGCAACAGCAGCACCATAGGGGCGGGATGCCCATCACCAATGCCACATATGCACACAGGGGCCTGAATGCGCACCACCACCCCTACCCAGGGGGGCTGGATGCCTACCACTACTACCACCCACACCCAGGGGTGCATGATGCCTACCACTACTACCACCCTTAGCCAGGGGTGGCATGATGCCCACCACCACAACCACCCTCACCCAGGGGTGGCAGGATGCCTACCACTACTACCACCCTCACCCAGGGGGCAGGATGCCCACCACTACTACCACCCTCACCCAGGGGGGCAGGATGCCTACCACTACTACCACCCTTAGCCAGGGGAGCTGGATGCCTACCACTACTACCACCCTAACCCAGGGGGCATGATGCCCACCACCACAACCACCCTCACCCAGGGGGGCAGGATGCCTACCACTACTACCACCCTTAGCCAGGGGGCAGGATGCCTACCACTACTACCACCCTCACCCAGGGGGCAGGATGCCCACCACTACTACCACCCTCACCCAGGGGGGCAGGATGCCTACCACTACTACCACCCTTAGCCAGGGGTGGCATGATGCCCACCACCACAACCACCCTCACCCAGGGGGGGCAGGATGCCTACCACTACTACCACCCACACCCAGGGGGGGCTGGATGCCTACCACTACTACCACCCACACCCAGGGGGTGCATGATGCCTACCACTACTACCACCCTCACCCAGGGGTGGCAGGATGCCTACCACTACTACCACCCTCACCCAGGGGGGCAGGATGCCCACCACTACTACCACCCTCACCCAGGGGGGGCAGGATGCCTACCACTACTACCACCCTTAGCCAGGGAGGCTGGATGCCTACCACTACTACCACCCTCACCCAGGGGGCATGATGCCCACCACCACAACCACCCTCACCCAGGGGGGCAGGATGCCTACCACTACTACCACCCTTAGCCAGGGGGCAGGATGCCTACCACTACTACCACCCTCACCCAGGGGGGGCAGGGTGCCTACCACTACTACCACCCTCACCCAGGGGGGCAGGATGCCTACCACTACTACCACCCTCACCCAGGGGGCAGGATGCCCACCACTACTACCACCCTCACCCAGGGGGGCAGGATGCCTACCACTACTACCACCCTCACCCAGGGGGCAGGATGCCCACCACTACTACCACCCTCACCCAGGGGGGCAGGATGCCTACCACTACTACCACCCTCACCCAGGGGGCAGGATGCCCACCACTACTACCACCCTCACCCAGGGGGCAGGATGCCCACCACTACTACCACCCTCACCCAGGGGGGCAGGATGCCTACCACTACTGCCACCCTTAGCCAGGGGTGGCATGATGCCCACCACCACAACCACCCTCACCCAGGGGGGGCAGGATGCCCACCACTACTACCACCCTCACCCAGGGGGGGCAGGATGCCTACCGCTACTACCACCCTCACCCAGGGGGCCAGGATGCCCACCACTACTACCACCCTCACCCAGGGGGGCAGGATGCCTACCACTACTACCACCCTCACCCAGGGGGCAGGATGCCCACCACTACTACCACCCTCACCCAGGGGGCAGGATGCCCACCACTACTACCACCCTCACCCAGGGGGGCAGGATGCCTACCACTACTACCACCCTTAGCCAGGGGTGGCATGATGCCCACCACCACAACCACCCTCACCCAGGGGGGCAGGATGCCCACCACTACTACCACCCTCACCCAGGGGGGGCAGGATGCCTACCACTACTACCACCCTCACCCAGGGGGGGCTGGATGCCTACCACTACTACCACCCACACCCAGGGGGGGCTGGATGCCTACCACTACTACCACCCACACCCAGGGGGTGCATGATGCCTACCACTACTACCACCCTCACCCAGGGGTGGCAGGATGCCTACCACTACTACCACCCTCACCCAGGGGGGCAGGATGCCCACCACTACTACCACCCTCACCCAGGGGGGGCAGGATGCCTACCACTACTACCACCCTTAGCCAGGGGGGGCTGGATGCCTACCACTACTACCATCCTCACCCAGGGGGGCATGATGCCCACCACCACAACCACCCTCACCCAGGGGGGGCAGGATGCCTACCACTACTACCACCCTTAGCCAGGGGGGCAGGATGCCTACCACTACTACCACCCTTAGCCAGGGGGGCTGGATGCCTACCACTACTACCACCCTCACCCAGGGGGCATGATGCCCACCACCACAACCACCCTCACCCAGGGGGGCAGGATGCCTACCACTACTACCACCCTTAGCCAGGGGGCAGGATGCCTACCACTACTACCACCCTCACCCAGGGGGGCAGGATGCCTACCACTACTACCACCCTTAGCCAGGGGGCAGGATGCCCACCACTACTACCACCCTCACCCAGGGGGGCAGGATGCCTACCACTACTACCACCCTTAGCCAGGGGGGCTGGATGCCTACCACTACTACCACCCCCACTCATAGGATGGACAATGCATGACACAACAAGCACACCACAACCTAGGGAATGCAAGATTAAGACATCCCCCCACCACCATGACAAGCGTGTGTAGGCTGTGTCAAATGCCTACAACACCGAACATGACTTTGAACATACAATGTGACCCCCTAGCACATGTGCCACACATATATGTGTGTGGCACCCACAATGCAAGCAGCCCATGACCATTGTGGCAATGGGGCCTAAACCCCCATCATCACAGTGACCAAAAGGTAAGTGTGGGGTCCATAGCCGAAGCACATTTTGACCATTGTGGCAATGGGGTCTAAACCCCCATCATCACAGTGACCAAAAGGCAAGTGTGGGGTCCATAGCTGAAGCACATTTTGACCATTGTGGCAATGGGGTCTAAACCCCCATCATCACAGTGACCAAAAGGCAAGTGTGGGGTCCATAGCTGAAGCACATTTTGACCATTGTGGCAATGGGGTCTACACCCTCATCATCACAGTGACCAAAAGGTAATTGTTGACAAAGAAAGAGCTGCAACTGCCAAACTGCATGGATCATTCCTGGTCACAGAACCAAAAACTCATCTGTGGCAAAGTAGTGTATGTGTCCCATTGCAACATAAATTGGGGGAGCCAAATACTGCAGTGCAAATGAAACATTCCTTTGGCCATGTGCAGACAAACAACACCCATGGGGGCTGAGACCGTCAACAGTCATCAATGACACAATGACAGAAGTGACCATCAGAATGCAGAACCACATATTTGCACCAATTGGCACACAAATGCAGATATCCTGTGGAGACAGCAGATGTGAGGTGAACAGATACCATACCATGGCAGCAATGGGACACACAAACCATGATCACTGTGCTGACCGATGACCTAGGAGTCTCAGGGACAGCAGGGGAAACACACCAAACAACATACAGCCAATGGCACACCCAAGATATGCCAATGCAGTGGTGCAGATGCACAAACACAAACAGGCAGACCAACACTGTCATCATACACAGCAGGTGAGGGGTGGGGGTGCCAGTGTCCCCAGGCAACCACACAACACATGAGGAGAGCTGAATACCAATCATACAGATGTGCATACACTGCCACACTAAGGTAACTCATGGATCCAAATCCCCTATGTGGGCAAGCAGGCATTGTCAGATGAGAGGGAGCACAAAACACACATGTCACACAGGCACGTAGGAACAACAACTGACACAGCAAGACACAGACACACCACAGCACCACCCCCAGGGCCCCCACAATGTGGTGACCCTGGGCTGAATAAAAATACCACTGTGATGACAAAGCTAAATGTCGTTCACACTGTGAACCACAGTCAGGTGTCCTGAGCAACAAACTACCATCACACCTACACAAGCACAAATCAATCAGCATGGCCAGTAAGCCAAGGGCAACATGGAGGCAGGGGACTAGCTGGGCAACAACTCCCATCTACACACACTCAAGACCACACCCCTCGACCTCTAACAATGTGCAGCAGTGAAGTACACATGCACTGGTGACATTGCACATGCACCCATGACTATTCCAGGGTGGTGGGTGGGAACCAAGGTGCAGAAACACATCACACATGGCCACTCAACAAGACTCCTGAATGTCTGACACACTGCACACTACGCTGTACATGGACATGACGGCGATACCACACCAACCAATGGGATCCCAGCCACAGTCACACACCAATGAAGAAGCCAAGGTCACCCACAAAGAACACACATAGACAACAACCAACATTGCAGCCCGGACCCTGAGGAGTGCCAGCAGTCACACACACAACGTGTCACAATCACTGAAAGATAACACGAACTGAAAATCACATGACAGGGGCAAACAACAAGTGCCAAGGGGAAACCTGACTGTGACCCATCTGCGTCTGCACACAAACTCAGCCCTGACAGAAAACACACCTATGGGTGACACCCTGATGACCAGTAATGTGCCATGCACCCACATCACAGAGAACACAGGGAGAAGACTTTGGGGAACATAGCTCAAGTCAGCAAGCATCACAAACAGGTACAACACTAGGGATCACAGCATGCGCAGATAAATGGAAGTGAACACACAGACATGCACACACAACACACACCTTGGGCGCAGGCAATGTCACACGTGTACACACTGCCATGAGGGGACTCCACTCCTGTGTGAGGAAAGCTGTGCCATATGTTGCCTCAGTAGGGCCCCATCATGTCAGCTGAGCACTTGGTCACACAATCAACAATTAGCACCAAATGAGGGCTCCCATCACATCAGCCTGGTCATGGATGTGCCAACGGAATCATCAGCACAGATCCAACACACTTGTATAGCAATGTTGCACTGACTACACGGATGAGTCCTTCCCCATTGATGCCCAAACCTGCATGTCCACTGGAGATGGCAACACGGTCAGGGAAGTAGACAAATGCAACGATGGCAGGCACAACAGATGTGCAGGGGTGGAAGCCACAGATATGAAATTGCCAATGTAAGTAGGAAACCCATTGCCAAATACTGAACACATGACACCCTCAGATGCTGCTATTGATGACATGGATACACCACATGATAGGACACATTCCCCCTGGACCACATGGGTTCCTGCACAGTAACACTTCATAATCATGAGACCAGATATCACCATCACTGCAGCAAGGGCATGGTTAGCAGCACCAACAACATGTACATCTGAAGCATGAGCACTAGAGAAAAGAAAGTTGCTTTATTCAGCATATGTGTTGATTGAAAACGACGTCCAGAAAAAATAGAGCAAAGGCCAATGGCCAGTCCATTGTCAAAGTTCAAACAGGGTGACACTGGCAGATGTCACCCTACGCATGCCTGCACAAAACCAGGGACAATCCACTAGGAGGGGCAACCGGGGGGCAGGCCAGGCACCGCAGGGACAGGATCAGGGCTCACCAGGGGGAGTCAGGGAAGGGGTGGTGGGTGCTGGGGAGCCACTGACAACTGCAGTGGAGGTGTCTGACATGGTGTGTGCCGGCACAACTGGGGGCATGACTCAGATGTCGTGGGTGCCGGCACAACTGCAGTGGACCCTGCAGATGGAGTGGACAGGTCCGCCACTGCAGTGCCTAAGTCAGACAGGGCGGTAGTGGACTCCACTGCAGTGCCTACCTCCAGGGGAGGAGAATGGGGAACAGGCAAGGTGGGTTGGACAGAGGGGAGGACACCCTCACCACATCAGTGGCACAGACAAGCGCAGCGGGGGTGTGGTGCTGGGAGAGCAAGTGGCAGGGGAGAAGGCCGGAGCCTCTTGGGGATGGTATATCTGTGGGTGGGGGAACCTGGGGCAGGGTGTGGTGGGGGCACCTGTGCAGTGGGGGCCTGAGGGATGGAGGACGGAGACCTTGTGCCTGAGCTGCAGGGCGGTGGCGGGGTCTTGCTCTTAGGACTCCGGGGGACTTGCGGGTGGGGGCCTCAGTCCGTCTGCACCTGGGGGAGGGTGTCCGGGGGCGAGGGGCACTCTGCTCCGTGTGGGTGGGCTTCCTCTTCCCCCGGGATGCTGGAGCAGCTTCATTGGTGGGGAAGAGGCCGAGGTCACAGAGGAAGAGCTGCTGTGACTTTGGGGTTGCAGGTGAGGCAAGGGAGGGTGCTTTGGAGGGAGAGGGAACTGAGGACTGCGCAGTGCATGTGGATGCGTGTGTGTGTTCCAGGGCCCCATCCCCTGTGAGTCTGGCTTCAGTCCCCTGAATGTGCGTGCGTGTGCGTTTTGTCATTGGCGTGTGTGTCAGTGTGCTGGATGTGTGTGTGCTGGTGTGTGCCTGTGCCGGTGTGTGTGTGCTTGGGACGGGTAAGGTGCTGGGGAGTGTGGATGGAGCAGAGGCAGGAGGGGTGAGGGACCGTTTGAGGAGGGACACTGCTGCCGTCAGGGAGGAGTCCATGGACCTATTGCCCCTCTGTAGGTCAGACATGCCCGATGAGATGCCCTCCATGAACGACACCAGCTGAGTCAACAGCGCGGTGTGCGCATGGAGGACACTCAGCATGGCTGTCTGCCCTCCATGGAGCTGGCGAAGGAGGTACACAGACTCCTCACTCAGGGCAGCAGGGGACACAGGGGCAGGGGGTGCGGTGCCTGGCCCAAAGGAAACACGCTCCCGGACATGGGAGCCTCCACGGACCTGGGGAATGGGAGCCGATGGGAGGGCGGTGGTGGTGCTGGTGGTGGCGGGGACAGCAACACTAGCTGGGGTGTGGTGGCTGCTGACACCCGCCTCCACAAGGGAGTCATCCTCCGAGTTGCTCTGGTCCTCAGCTGAGGTGGATGCTGCTGAGGACTCCTCGGTGTGGCTCCCCTCGCCCTCCGTGCCACTGGGTCCCTCCGACCACTCCTCGGCTGCTGACCCAGTCTGGCTCTCTGGCTCCTCCTGGTCCGTGGAGCTGTCCCCTTCCGTGGCCGTGGATGTATCTGCAAACAATGGGGATACAGACAGACATCAGTCACCTGCATTTAACGCACACACCACTGTGAGCACAGCACATCACAGAGCAAGCCCTGGCATCATCAGTTGTACATTGCTAAAAGTGCCCTAATTGAACAGGAGAAGTCAATTGTCAGTCTGATGCCAAGCATGGCACTCACATCCCACATGGCCTTGCACCCATCTGTCTGGTGTCTGTTGGATTGCAACACCCCAGTGTTGACACATGCACCAAGTACACAGTAGTTGGACAGTGCAGAGGACACGGTGTGGCATGTGGACATGCACACATCACAACTCTTGCCAGTGAGTCAGTACAGGTGTCCGGATGAAAGGGATGCCCAGAGTCAAATAGGAAATGCATGTGATGCATACCAGTGACAGACACCATGATGCACCCATGTCCTGATAGCCAGCGCCACTATGGTGTGCATGTAGCACATGTCACTCCCCTGCAGGCTCACCAATCAGTAGACACATGCCATGGCGGAGGCATGACTGCAAAGTCATACATCACTGTCTCAGTGATGTATGACTTTGCAACCAGACAACAACACTCTGCACTGTGTCACAATAGTAGGTCATGGGGAATGCAAGTCCTGGAGCTGCACAAGTGCACATGTACATCCCCCCACAACACATCCTCTTAACCCTCATCTGTCCAGGTCATACCTATTGGACATATGGTAGACCTGTGACACTACCCTCTGAACCTGAGCCCCTCACACTCTGCTGTGCATGGGGAACAGCTGCCTGAACTTCACATTCACATGCCCCAGTCTGCATGGGCAGCTGATCAGACACCTATGTGTCACACAAGTATCGTCTCCTATGGTCACATCTCCAGTGGCATGCTGAGCCCCTACCAAGAAACTCCACAGCAGTCCTGGCGACTAATCCACAGCACACTAACACAGAGGCAGACACCTGAGGGGTCAAATCACTGCGCACAATGTGTCAGCTGATACACAGGAGTGGGAGTACAGAGTGTATTGTATGGCCTGGAGTAGGCATGACTGTCCAGCCCCACATGAATGAGGGATGAGCCCTGGACTGTAGGCAGCTGGCTAAGTATGTGTGACACACGTCATATACATACTCCTGGGGCCCAAACATTGTTCCCACCCGCAGCATGGGTGTGTGCCAGATACCCCAGCCACATGTGGTGGATCAGCTCAGCAATTGGACCACAGATCAAAGTAACACACTGAATACATGTCAGAATACAGGCATTGTGTAAGCAATGGACCCACCCATGATGCCCACCACAGAGTCAGGGAAACAGATGCTGTCTCCCACCTTGAGTCAAGCAAACTGCAAGGACACAGTCCTAAGTGACAGACTTCCCTGCATGTAAGGGCCACACCTGGGTATCAGATGAGGAGTGGGCAGTGCACAATAGAGGGACATGGCTCCTGGACAACATGACTGCTGTACTGTGGCAGTTTAACCAGGCCCGAGGAGGGCACATAGCATGTTAGACAGAGTACACAGTGCAGTCTTTGACTCACCCCCTCCTTGCTGCTCTCTGGCCTTCAGCTGCCCATCCAGGTCTGGAAAGACCACCGCCAGGATCCTGAGCATGTGGGGGTCAGGGTCCGTGTTCCGCCCCTCCTGCGAGGAGGCGACAGCTTCAGCTGGACCCGTGCAATCCTCTGGGTCCAGCCCCGAAGGTCCTGCCACCTCTTTTGGCAGTTGCTGATCCGGCGCTTGTAGACCCCCACGGACCGGACAGCCCGGACGATGTCCTTCCATATCTCCTGCTTCCGATGGGCAGAAGCCTGTCAGGATGACAAAGTGATAAGGCCATTACTACACATGCAACATATCCGTGCATGACACAGTTGCATATACATGTCGCAATCACAGGGGCACATGGTGTACACAGGCAGTGCACGGCTGCCCATGGACAGTTTTCCAGAAGTCACTACATGGTATCATTGCATGGGGAGTAAAACCCTGTTCAGAAGCACTGTCACTGCACCATACCTGTCCAGTGCAAGTCACTACACACTATGGGGGGTGACAACTACTCAGTGAGCCTGCTAGCCAGTGGCGTGCAGACTCTCAGCCTTGCTAGTCAGACAAAATGCACATTCAGAAAGGCAGTGCACAGGACACTCACCTGCTCCCCTGGTGTCCCATACAGCTTGCTGTACTGTGGAAGTAGGCTGTCCAGCAGGGCCTGGTTCTCCTCAAGGCTGAAGGCTGGGGCTCTCTCCACAGTACGTGCCATTGCAGGGTCCAGAGGGGCAGAGACAGCAGCAGTGCAGTGGCAGATGTCGTCCTGGAGCATGTAGTGCAGGCAAGTGGGCTCTCAGGGGAACAGCCAGCAATATATATGTGCTGGAGAGGCAGATCCTGTCCCTTGTGTCCAAAGTGATAGGTCCAAGTCGTTTGCATCTTCTGAATCTGGCCAATCCATGGAATAGCAGCACCAAAACACGCCCACAGCATCCTTCAAAACTTCAACTTCATGAGATACATGATTTTGCAACATTGTTGTGGGTGACCAACTGAATTCCCAGCAACCGACTCGTTCGAAATTCGAAAACGCGTCCGTTGCCAGGCAAGCCCATTGTCAATGGGTGCGCACCGATCGGTCCATTGCGGTACAACGCGCACAGGGGTACAACGCGTACCCGCACTCATTGAAGGCAATGGGCCGGCCGGAGGCACCGATCGGTCCATTGCGGTACAACGCGCACAGGGGTACAACGCGTACCCGCACACATTGAAGGCAATGGGCCGGCCGGAGGCACCGATCGGTCCATTGCGGTACAACGCGCACAGGGGTACAACGCGTACCCGCACACATTGAAGGCAATGGGCCGGCCGGAGGCACCGATCGGTCCATTGCGGTTCAACGCGCACAGGGGTACAACGCGTACCCGCACACATTGAAGGCAATGGGCCGGCCGGAGGCACCGATCGGTCCATTGCGGTACAACGCGCACAGGGGTACAACGCGTACCCGCACACATTGAAGGCAATGGGCCGGCCGGAGGCACCGATCGGTCCATTGCGGTTCAACGCGCACAGGGGTACAACGCGTACCCGCACACATTGAAGGCAATGGGCCGGCCGGAGGCACCGATCGGTCCATTGCGGTACAACGCGCACAGGGGTACAACGCGTACCCGCACACATTGAAGGCAATGGGCCGGCCGGAGGCACCGATCGGTCCATTGCGGTTCAACGCGCACAGGGGTACAACGCGTACCCGCACACATTGAAGGCAATGGGCCGGCCGGAGGCACCGATCGGTCCATTGCGGTACAACGCGCACAGGGGTACAACGCGTACCCGCACACATTGAAGGCAATGGGCCGGCCGGAGGCACCGATCGGTCCATTGCGGTTCAACGCGCACAGGGGTACAACGCGTACCCGCACACATTGAAGGCAATGGGCCGGCCGGAGGCACCGATCGGTCCATTGCGGTACAACGCGCACAGGGGTACAACGCGTACCCGCACACATTGAAGGCAATGGGCCGGCCGGAGGCACCGATCGGTCCATTGCGGTTCAACGCATCACTGTACATGTGACTGGCATAGGTCAGCATGCCTGTCTCAGATGGACATATGCCAGCCACAGATAGCTCCCAGGGAGTGAGGGGCACACCTACATCACGACAGCCTGTCCAAACCTTATCATAAGGCATGTAAGGCTGCATTTCCTATTGTGTGTATGTTGGTGTACATGTTGTCCTGTGGGTGTCACCTGTGGGCTGCCACCCCCAGGCTGTGCACGTGTTCATGGGGACAGGATCCTGGGTGTTACGTGTACGTGACCACTGTGATGTGCAACTGTTCATATCTGTGCATGTGTCATGGTCACATTTCACAGTGGTGTTTGTGTATGTCATGTCACATACCCCGTGAGTCCCATGTGGGATGGTATGTTTGAGCCAGGGTGTCCCAGTGGCACAATAGTGATGGCCCTCCACAGTCTTTGTGCATGTAGTGTTTACAATGTCTCTGATTTCATGTGCACAATGGGAGACAGTCTCCACATCCACGTTGTGTGTGCATGGACTCTGATGTTGTGCGTGTGTGTCACAGACGTCCATGTCTGTCCTGCCATGGCAAGTGTGGCCACTACCTGTGGGGGTCATGTTTGTTTTGCTGTGGTGTACACATGATACTCCAGGTGATGCCAGTGTCCATGTGGCATTACAGGGTCCCTGGGAATGTGCCTGTCGTTGAGCTGTGGTGCCTGGGGCACATCTGTCCTCACATGTCACTGTGGGGGGTGACTGTGACACGGCATCATGATATCCAATGGGCCAACCTGGGACAAATTGATGCCACCTGTAGGACCGTGTTGACAGATGTTGGCCATGTATGTACCATACATGTCGTTCCGGTACTGCACACTTCATGTAGTTGTGCCTCATGATGATGTATGTTGGGATCTTGAGTGTGTTCAATGCCGCATATGTGGGGTGACTGACGATCTTGCTTACTTCTCCTCTGCACTGCAGGGCTCCTGCTGTCCATCGGCCATTCCCAGACCTGGCAACGATGGTGGAACGGGACAGCATCCGACGGTACCGCTTCACCAGGCAGCTGATTGAGGATTTGGCAGTGCAGTTGTCCCCACATTTGCAGCCTGGCCGGCCGTATCCTACAGCGCTGACCCCCAAGGTGAAGGTGATGGCAGCCCTACACTTCTTTGCCACCGGTACCTTCCAACATACTGTGGCGTCTGCTGGTGGGATGTCACAGACCATGTTCAGCCGTGTGCTCCGCGATGTTTTGGCGGCAATGTTGCTCTTCCTGAACCGGTACATCTATTTCCCTAGACTGCGATGACTCACTGACGTGAAGAGTGACTTTTATGCCCTGGGGAGGATGCAGCATGTAATTGGCTCCATTGATGGGACACATGTGGCTTTGGTACCACCACAGGCCCAGGAGCAGGCCTACAGGAACCGCAAGCACTACCACTCGGTCAATGCACTGGTGGTGTGTCTTGCAGACATGACCATCACACACGTGTGTGCCCGTTTCCCTGGTTCAGCACACGATGCCTTTGTGATGAGGAGTAGTCGCATCCCCAGGATGATGGCACAGATGCAGAACCAGCGTGCCTGGCTTGTCGGTGTGTACTGACTTTGTGCCATTGTGTGTGATCTGATCTGTAGTATTCCGCCCACTTTTCCAAGTCAGCTGATGTGCACTTGTCTGTCCGTAGGTGACTCGGGATACCCCAACATGCCGTGGTTGCTGACACCCCTCAGGAACCCTGTGACACCTGCCCAGATGCGCTACAATGAGGCACATGGTCGGACCAGGAGAGTGATTGAGCGGACCTTTGGTCTCCTGAAGAGCCGCTTCCGCTGCCTGGACAAGACCGGAGGGTCCCTCCCATATGCCCCTGCGAAAGTGTGCAAGATTATCATCGTCTGCTGCATGCTACACAACCTGGCAGTGCGGAAGGAGTTGCCTCTCATCCAGGATGACGATGACCAACATCCGCCACCTGTGGAGGATCCTGGCCTGGACCACGATGCCAGTGACGATGATGATGATGATCATGGTGATGGTGATGTCCGCACACAGCTCATCACCAACTTCTTTAGCTGAATGTGAGTATCCTGAGGTGTCATGTGAATGATGTGAGTTGGCATGATGTGTGGGTGAGGCTCTGGCGCTGTTGGAGTGTGTCCATGGGCTACTTGACTGGATGTGTGTTGCGATGTGTGGTTACAGGTGGGCTGTACTCCCCAACAGTGTTGACATGCTAACTTGGTTCTGGGTGGGTATCTTGTAACATGTATTGTGCATGAGTTTTGCTGTTCTGTCCTGTACTGCATTGCTTTTGACTGTGTGTCATTTCTGTCCTTCACAGGGTACTTTCAGATTCGTTTGGTCAACTGTGTCCACCGACGACGTGATTGCACATCCAGGCTGGTAGCTGTTGTGTCCCTACAGGTGATGTGTGCCACACCCATGGACTTCCTTCCGTCTACAGTTGTTGACTGCGTGCCCGCTACCAGGTGGGGTTACCTTGCATCTGTAGTGGTTACGGCATGTTGCTACTGTGTAATAAACCTGTGCTTCACTTAGTGATGTGCGTTGTCTGTGGTCACACATTTGACTGCCATTTGCTTACTGCACCTGTGGGCTACTTGACTACAACTGGGAATGGGTGTGGTGTCTGTGCATTGCACCGTCTTCCCTGGCAACATCAGTGTAGGCAATGAGTCAGATGGCCTAGGTGTGTATGTGTTGTGTAGCCCTGGTGGTGTGTCTCCCTCATATGTGTCACGTTGCCTGTACTCACATGCCTGTGTTGTCCCTTCTGTTGCAGTTCGCATACACAGTGTAATTTTGCAGTTCATCATCCCCATAACAGCACCCACGTTGGAATCACGACAGAGGCAAGTATGGTGTATTAGTGTGTTTATTGTGATACATTTGTGTTAATAGTGCATAGGATGGGTTGTGCTGTACATGAATCTTGCAATCCCAAGTTCCTAGGTGAATTGAAAGTCCAGGTAGACAGGATCCCCAGTATCGGGGCCACAGTTGTCTGACACATTGGTCCAACTTGTACTCCCCATGCAATGTGTGGGAGTAGTGTTGCCGTCAACAGGGTGAACAGTCTGTGCACAAAGGCGAAAATCCAGAACAGGTTCAGGCTTCCTGGGAGTTGCGCTTGGCCATCAGCCTCTCACTTTCCCCTCCTCGGACGACCCCTCTTCTTGGGGGGGGGCCCTCAAGTGCAGGCTGCTGCGGTGCAGGGGACTCTCCGCCAGAGTCCTCCTCCCTCCCTGTGGCAGTTGCAGTTTGTTCGGTACCAGATGTTGTTGGCACACAGGGAGGTGTGGACTGGTTGCTGTTCATCTGGCGGAGGCATTGTAAAATGTCCCTGTGCACCGCCGTCATCTCATGCAGTACATCCCACTTGGACTCCACGCGGGACATGTGTGAGTCCACACGTGACATGTGTGACTCCACGTGGGACATGTGGGAGTCCAAGCGGGCATGATGGGCAGCCTGCTGCTGTTTGATGTCTCTGAGGAGCCCCACTACCTGGCTGAGCTCTCCGGTGCTGGACTGGTACGCATCAGCTATGCGTACCAGTTGTGGGTCTTCATGCACACCAGCAATGTCTGCAAGCAGCGACCTCTGTCTCCCACCCCTCCCACCACCCCTGCTGACATGTGCAGTGTGTGCAGTTGCACGCACAGATAACCCTGGTCCACCTTGGGGGTTGGTGGTGGTGGTGGTGTCCATGGCCCCAGGTTGGTCCAGGGTCACTGCGCTGGTGTTGCTCCTTATTCTGTCCATGTCGGCAGGGATGGTATTCGTGGTGACAGTCGTTGTAGGGGTGGGTGCAGGGAGTGCAGCTGGTGGTCCTGCTGGTGCTGCAGCTGGTGGTCCTGCTGGTGCTGCATGTTGACTTGCACCGGATGTGCCAGGTTGTTCATCATCCGAGGAGGACAGAGGCTGTACGACGCCAGTGAGCTCGGCATCCTCTTGAGCCTGGGACTGGGACTCCTCAGCGTCTGCTGCTGTGTCCCCATCATCACCTGTTTTTGGGAGACACAAACAATGTATGTCATGTTTCTGCAGGCATCAGTGGTTGACACACCTGACAGTTGTGACTGTGCCTCTGGGTGCGGGCCTGTACATTGCATTGTCCTAAGTCGTCACAGTCAGGGGTTGATATTGGTGTGGCACATTGTCCTGCATTATTTGGGCATTTCTATGTATTTTCTGGGGTGTGAACATGGTCTGCATTGCTTGTGTTTGGTTGACAGCCAGACCTCCTTCCCACCCAGCCAGCCAGTCAGTTATCCCACCATGGAACGTGCTTGCGTTGCAGGGAGTGTAAGTTGTCTCTCAGGATGTCAGTCAGTGGTGTCCTGCTGTTTGTTGGTGCACAGTTGGCAGCAGGGCCTTGTGCTCCCCACAGCAGTAGCCAGTGTCAGCCATCTTGTGAGTCCTTCTCCACTCCCTGTGATGTGAGCATGGTTCAGGGTGGTGTTGATGGGACAGTTGTGGGGGTGAGCTATGTCTGTGACTACGACTCCCATCATGCCATTGCCTCCACCCCACTTGCCAGCATTCCCATACTTACTTGCTTTTGTGTGGAGTTCAGTGGGTGTGGGTGTGAGGGCAATGGCAAGATGGCTGACAGTGGTGTCCTGCTGTTGGTTGGTGTGCAGTACCCAGCATGCCCTTGTGCTCCCCACGACACAGCAACAGTGTCAGACATCTTTGATGGGCCTTTCCACTCTCTGTGGGATGTGCATGCGTGAGTGTGAGCTTGCTGGGCCATGTGGTGGGGGATGTAGGGCTGTGAGTATGACTCCCATCATGCTATTGCCTCCTCCCCCTTTCCCAGTATGCCCATGCTTCCTTCCTTTTGACTCTGCTTCCCTGTGGGGTGGGCTGGCTGTGCTGACAGGATGGCTGGGAGTGTTGTCCTGGCAGTTGTTTGGCTAAGAGTCCCAAGAGTGTCCCTGTGCTTCACACAACATAACCCAGGGTGGTGGTGCTTTGTGGGATCTTGTGTTAGGATGGAGGGCATTGCATTCTACCAGGTGGGTACTGTGGAGTTTGTGTTGGGGAGGGTGTGAGGGGAGGTGCTGGTGACTATAGTCAGTGCTGCAAGTCCCCCTTCCCACCCAGCCAGCCAGATATCCCACCATGGAACGTGCTTGCATTGCAGGGAGTGGAAGTTGTCTCTCAGGATGTCAGTCAGTGGTGTCCTGCTGTTTGTAGGTGCACAGTTGGCAGCAGGGCCTTGTGCTCCCCACAGCAGTAGCCAGTGTCAGCCATCTTGTGAGTCCTTCTCCACTCCCTGTGATGTGAGTATGGTTCAGGGTGGTGTTGATGGGACAGTTGTGAGGCTGAGCAATGTCTGTGACTACGACTCCCATCATGCTATTGCCTCCACCCCCCTCCCCAGCATGCCCATGCTTCCTTCCTTTTGACTCTGCTTCCCTGTGGGGTGGGCTGGCTTTGCTGACAGGATGGCTGGGAGTGTTGTCCTGGCAGTTGTTTGGCTAAGAGTCCCAAGAGTGTCCCTGTGCTTCACACAACATAACCCAGGGTGGTGGTGCTTTGTGGGATCTTGTGTTAGGATGGAGGGCATTGCATTCTACCAGGTGGGTACTGTGGAGTTTGTGTTGGGGAGGGTGTGAGGGGAGGTGCTTGTGACTATGGTCAGTGCTGTGAGTCCTCCTTCCCACCCAGCCAGATATCCCACCATGGAACGTGCTTGCATTGCAGGGAGTGGAAGTTGTCTCTCAGGATGTCAGTCAGTGGTGTCCTGCTGTTTGTTGGTGCACAGTTGGCAGCAGGGCCTTGTGCTCCCCACAGCAGTAGCCAGTGTCAGCCATCTTGTGAGTCCTTCTCCACTCCCTGTGATGTGAGCATGGTTCAGGGTGGTGTTGATGGGACAGTTGTGAGGCTGAGCAATGTCTGTGACTACGACTCCCATCATGCTATTGCCTCCACCCCCCTTCCCAGCATGCCCATGCTTCCTTCCTTTTGACTCTGCTTCCCTGTGGGGTGGGCTGGCTGTGCTGACAGGATGGCTGGGAGTGTTGTCCTGGCAGTTGTTTGGCTAAGAGTCCCAAGAGTGTCCCTGTGCTTCACACAACATAACCCAGGGTGGTGGTGCTTTGTGGGATCTTGTGTTAGGATGGAGGGCATTGCATTCTACCAGGTGGGTACTGTGGAGTTTGTGTTGGGGAGGGTGTGAGGGGAGGTGCTTGTGACTATGGTCAGTGCTGTGAGTCCTCCTTCCCACCCAGCCAGATATCCCACCATGGAACGTGCTTGCATTGCAGGGAGTGGAAGTTGTCTCTCAGGATGTCAGTCAGTGGTGTCCTGCTGTTTGTTGGTGCACAGTTGGCAGCAGGGCCTTGTGCTCCCCACAGCAGTAGCCAGTGTCAGCCATCTTGTGAGTCCTTCTCCACTCCCTGTGATGTGAGCATGGTTCAGGGTGGTGTTGATGGGACAGTTGTGAGGCTGAGCAATGTCTGTGACTACGACTCCCATCATGCTATTGCCTCCACCCCCTTCCCAGCATGCCCATGCTTCCTTCCTTTTGACTCTGCTTCCCTGTGGGGTGGGCTGGCTGTGCTGACAGGATGGCTGGGAGTGTTGTCCTGGCAGTTGTTTGGCTAAGAGTCCCAAGAGTGTCCCTGTGCTTCACACAACATAACCCAGGGTGGTGGTGCTTTGTGGGATCTTGTGTTAGGATGGAGGGCATTGCATTCTACCAGGTGGGTACTGTGGAGTTTGTGTTGGGGAGGGTGTGAGGGGAGGTGCTTGTGACTATGGTCAGTGCTGTGAGTCCTCCTTCCCACCCAGCCAGATATCCCACCATGGAACGTGCTTGCATTGCAGGGAGTGGAAGTTGTCTCTCAGGATGTCAGTCAGTGGTGTCCTGCTGTTTGTTGGTGCACAGTTGGCAGCAGGGCCTTGTGCTCCCCACAGCAGTAGCCAGTGTCAGCCATCTTGTGAGTCCTTCTCCACTCCCTGTGATGTGAGCATGGTTCAGGGTGGTGTTGATGGGACAGTTGTGAGGCTGAGCAATGTCTGTGACTACGACTCCCATCATGCTATTGCCTCCACCCCCCTTCCCAGCATGCCCATGCTTCCTTCCTTTTGACTCTGCTTCCCTGTGGGGTGGGCTGGCTGTGCTGACAGGATGGCTGGGAGTGTTGTCCTGGCAGTTGTTTGGCTAAGAGTCCCAAGAGTGTCCCTGTGCTTCACACAACATAACCCAGGGTGGTGGTGCTTTGTGGGATCTTGTGTTAGGATGGAGGGCATTGCATTCTACCAGGTGGGTACTGTGGAGTTTGTGTTGGGGAGGGTGTGAGGGGAGGTGCTTGTGACTATGGTCAGTGCTGTGAGTCCTCCTTCCCACCCAGCCAGATATCCCACCATGGAACGTGCTTGCATTGCAGGGAGTGGAAGTTGTCTCTCAGGATGTCAGTCAGTGGTGTCCTGCTGTTTGTTGGTGCACAGTTGGCAGCAGGGCCTTGTGCTCCCCACAGCAGTAGCCAGTGTCAGCCATCTTGTGAGTCCTTCTCCACTCCCTGTGATGTGCGCATGGTTCATGGTGGTGTTGATGGGACAGTTTTGGTGCGGGCAATATGTGTGACTGCGACTCCCATGATGCTATTGGCTACACTGACTTGGCCAGCATACACAGAATTCCTTCCTTTGAGTGGTCTTCACTGTGTGTTGGTGTTGTTGTGGTGGCTACATGTGTGGATGTGTTTGTTAGTTCTATTTGTGCCACTGCCTAGCTGTAGTTGTGGTTGTGTTTGTACATGTGTTGGCACAGTTGGATGTGACTTTTTTGATGGCATGTGTTGTGTTTCTCTGACTGACATACACATTTTGGGATGATTCTGTTCTGGTTGCTGTGTGATTGCTATGAGTGCATGGTTTGACTCTCCCCTTGACAGTGATGTGTGTGTGTTTTGTGGCAGTATATTGTGTACATTTGTTGTGTACTCACCAGGCTCTGGGATGTCCTCTAGTCCATATATGCTCACTGGCGGTAGGATGGCCCGCACCTTCTCCTCCCAGGGCCTGAGGTATATTGGCTTGGCAGGAGGGCCACTGCCGGTGTGTTGGCTGTTGATGTAGTCTTGCTTTAGCAGTTTCCGTACCCTCCTGCGCACGTCATACCACCTGTTCTGGATGTCGGTCTTTGTGCACCGACATGGTGATTGGGCGTTCACCCTGTTGATGATCCTCTCCCACATCTTGGTTTTCTGCGACATGGGGGTCTGTTGGACCAATGTGCCAAACAGCTGTGGCTCTACCCTGAGGATCTCGTCTACCAGGACTTCCAATTCACAATCTAGGAACTTGTGATTCTTCTTGGGGGGCATGGTGATGGGTGGTGATGGTGAGTGATGTGTGTGTTGGTGTGCAGGTGAGGGTGTGTGAGTGTGTGTTTTGCTGGGTGTATGTGAGGTAGGTATTTGTTGGTGTGCTGCTGGTGTGTGGCTTGTGTGAGGGATGAGCTGTGGGTGTGTGGTTGCTTTCTCTTGGGTGCTGGCAGTGGAATGGCATTTGCAAAGGCTCATGGTAGTGATTTGTGTCCTTTATATAGGTGGAGTTGTGGGTGTGTCTTTGTTCTCTGTCCCCACCCCCCCAGTATTTATTGGCTTGGTAATTGCTTGTTTGGCCTTTTTTTGGGTGATTTTTCCTTTGTGTTGTTTGTGTATGTTGGAAACGTTCTTGTGACCGAGTCGGACCCTGCATTGGTCTCGTACGGTGTTTTCCGTTTCGTTCACGCTGTGTTTGTGCAGTTTTCTATGCTGCGTACGCGTCGGTCGCGGTGTATTGTGTTGCTTCGGCTCGGTTTTGTATGCGTGTCGGTCGTACGGCTTGTCCTCCGTCCGACTCGGTCGTGGTTTTCGCGCCTTGCATCGTACTTTGCGGTTTGGAGTTGGCGGGTACGTTTCGGTCGGATTTGTTCCGGGTGCGTGTCGGTCGGTTGGATTCGCGTGTTTTTCCGGCCGGATTGCTATTTTCCGTGCGGCTCGGTCGGTCGACTTGGTTTCCTTACGTGTCGGTCGGATTTATCGCGGCTTGCATCGTACTTGGCGTGTCGGGCACCACGGGTACGTGTCGGTCGGTAATTTTTCCGGCTCCGAGTCGGTCGGTGCTTTTTCCGGCCCGAATCGGAATCGACCCCTTAATGTGTTTGTTTTTTTCCAGCTGCAGTACAGATGGGAGGAGGACAGCCATTAATGTTAAACTACAGAGTGCAGTTGTGTGTTTGAGAGCCCGGGGCTCCACTAATTTACATGGAGGTTTAGGACTGGCGTGAAAGTAAAACTGTCACCTGACCTTATGTGATCAACAAATAAGACCTGTCAGAGTCCTGAAGAGAAAGGGATTTGGTATGGCTGAATGTGTGTGCTTCCACTAAAAGACTGCGTGCATTGAACTGTTTGGCCAAAGTTTATACTTGATTCAGCAGGACTGAGTTGGTTATGGAGGCCGGCAGTCATCATGGCCATATGCCTGATCTGTTTATTATGAAATCTTACGATAAAGGTAGTAGGCATGCCGTATTTATTGTGAAAAGCATATGTTAAATTTGATAGGCATTTAAGTGTGGATTATTATTACCCTATATTAAAGCCTACAGATTTATTTGTTATTTGGGTTCTCAAAGATTACTGTAATAGGCAATGGTTTAGGTGTTGGTCACCCAGTGTGACAAGCTGTGGATACAGAATGTTTGCTCAGTGAGAATCCTTGATAGGGCAGTTTGGGAGAGATAGTATTTTGCTTAGACAACTGGAATGTTTTGTATAGATTTCTAATTTTATGACTGTGTGTCTGAAGGTTGCCTTGTGGAAAAAGCTTAAATTCAAAACTGATGGCTTAAATTGGCTATTGTGACAAGTTATGCCACAGGTCTGTTCTGCTTATTGTGAAATATTATGACAAAGGCAGTTGGTCTAGCTTATTAATTTCGAAAAGTCTATGTTCTTGAAACTCCTGGAACTACAGCCACCAAGCCTAACAAGTGTAGAGCTGCTGCTGACAAGTGAGTTGAATTCCATTATGGACCATGAGCATTTACTCCATGATCCAATGAAAGAGCCCACAAATCTATGTGGTATACCTCCTACAGAATCTAATATTCTTGTTGACATCCCAGCAAAAGCACGACATTTTGCGGCATCGAAAGCAATCTTATTAGATTATACCTTAGTTACCCCCTCTTTGTTCCAACAAATCGCTTCTTTTGAAATCATAAACAGAATAAGAGAGGGACCATCTCCCCGTGGCTACTAAAATGAATTGGGAGGTTGGCCACAACGCTAAATTTGAGATGATTGCAGAGAAGGAGGAGGCTCCAAAATTGAATAAAATGTAACTCCCATTTAACAAGGCTCTATGAAAACTGGCTAAACATCATTGGCAGCAGCCTTATCAACAACCTGGCATTCCTGACAACAGACCTAGGGATCATTGACGAATGTCCCAATGTCCTCTTAAGTTTATTGAATTGCTTCACAAGACAGCATCAGAGAGGACGAGGTGGCCCTGAAACCTGTTTAACACCTAGTACACAGCAGAGTTGGGCCCCCTAAACACACAACCAACATGCCTGAGAAGGAGATTTGCTAAGGGCGGAAATAAGAATTACTCAGACTCATTCATCAGACCAAAATGAATTACAAAGAAGGCACCTATGTTCCTCCACACTTAAACAGTGCCTAACGGAATGAGATTACCTCCACTGTGATCTCGTTGAAGAGTAAATTGAAATCACTATTTGGGCAGTTTTGCCTTGATATTGGTACTGGTTTGCTCTATTTGGGACCAGCTGCTCCACATTTGGTATGAAGAGGATTGGTACTGGTTCCTAAAGAGTACACCCCCGCACTGAAATACTTGCCCGGCATAGGTTGAAGACCTGGTAGTTCTTCCTTTCACACAAGTGATCTCACTATTAGGTGGCCTGGTACTCAGATGACAATGTCCTGTAGAGACCCTAACAGTCACACATGGTCAAAGCGCCTACAAACCCTCTTTCTTTTGTTAAGTGTAATTTAACTTCAAGGGATTCCACACTGACATATGCAAACCCTTTCTATGTAGTTAGAAAATATAATCGCCATTGGAGCACTGGCTCGTCTACACTAGCATCACTTATTTTGTTGATTGTTAAGCTTGATTGGAGTCAAAACAATACAAGATGCAAACTATATCAGTCCTGTGTTTTGTCTTCTTTGTAATTAATTTTGGTCCGATGACTACGTCTGAGTAACTCTGGGTTCCCTCTAAGAAATATAAGAAGGTACCAATTTTTAATGAGGCCCAGAGGACAATTGTATTAATACATACCTACCCTAGTCGACGTGGGCAGATAGGGTGTTATTTAAACACGAAGACTGGTAAATAAAGCATACCTGCATAAACTGATGCGACTAACAAAAATACAAGTGCCAATGTTCGAATAAGAGAAATATTTTCAAACTGAAAGGATGCCATAATATCAAAGAATGGACAGCTCAGCATGACTACAAAAATGTCAGTCTGTGCTCTGGAACATTCTAAGGTCAAGACTAACAACATTGATGCAGACATCTGGATTAGGTTTGTCTCTGATATTTACATGACGTGCATCAAGATCATCCGTATTTATGCACCGACAGCTATACAGCACTAACATTCACAGCAGCGATGATTACCCGAAAATTTGGAGTCAGTCAATATAAATAATATTGCCCCAGGTCAAAATGGTATCCCCAATTCCATATTCAAGTTGAACCAGAAATCTTGGGTTGATCCACTCTGCCGTCTGAACAATTCTGTTCTGGAAGTACAAACAATTCCTCACTCCGGGAGGGACTCCATTCTCCATCCATTGCTCAAGAGGGAGCTTCCACTAATAAATTCACACATTTCACCCACATGTTTGATTCAAGCTTTTTGAAAGATCTAAACTTTCCCTGTACTGCTCAGATGTAAGCCCATACATGAGGCATAAAGCCTCCTTCATATTGGGATAGGTGAGAGTACCCACCTCCTCTAAATGTGTCAGGGTGTTCCTCTCATTGGCCTCAAAGTGTTTCCACAGGCACGCCCCCCAATGCTTCTCAGGGACCTCATTCATACGCAGTGCTGCCTCATAAGATGCAAACCAGGCATAAATATTCTCCCCTTTCTGGAAATTCTGCACTAGGTCTTTGGGATTGTAGACCTTACCCCCTGTATGCTGCCACCGTTTGCACTGGACTCCACCTGTTTGACCTTGATGTCCAGCTCTCTCGTGCTCAATTCATGTGCCAAAAGCAACTTCCTTTCTTCCAAGGCAAGGTAGCTTCCGTGTCTTTTTCCATTTCCAATTTCCTCATCTGAAGCTTCAGCAGCTCCAATTCATGATTTTTGACCCTTTTCCTCTCGTCTATTTCCTCAGGAGACACATTTCTGGAAGACACACTGCTGCCAGCCACAGAGGCTGCTCTTCCTCAGGCAAATCCTGGCACACAAAGCCCCGTTCTAGCAAATCTACATCCACAACGCCATCCCCTGTCCCCCCAGCTTCTCTGGCCTCCCACCAGGCACTCAGTGCCTTCTGCAGCTTCTCTTTCCTAGAGGTGCTCCTCATGGGGCATCCAAAGCTTTTGCAAAATTGTCTGAGTTGATCCACTTTGTATGTAAGCAACATTCCAATATCAAACTCCAATTCTGCAACATCTTCTGCTGGTTTACCATTTAGAACATGATCCGTGGATACTTCAAGAGTAAATCAAAAATAGAACCAGAAAACACAGCATGTGGTTGCGTAGTGGTCTGCACTAAACTAGTGATGTACACCAATCACTGTGGGTAAAGTACAAGTACAAGTTCAATCCTCTCCGCTGACCACCAATGTTAGAGCTGGGGGCCTTTAATTGGCAGAGGTAGATACCTTTGTCCAAGTAGGGACCCTTGCTTCTAGTCAGGGTAAGGGGGATACACATGTTAGATAATCCCTGCTCACCCCCTTGGTAGCTTGGCATGAGCAGACAGGCTTATCCCAAAGGCAATGTATAAAGTATTTGCACTCAAGACACAAAGTAACACAGTAAAAATACCACAAATGGACACCACACCAGTTTAGAAAAATAAAGTATCTTTATCTAAACCAAACAAGACCAAAACGACAAAAATCCAACATACATATATCAAAATAGCACTTAAAAACAGTTATTTGCAGTAATAGCACTTGTAGAAACAAATAGCTCCACCTGGGGCTATTACAACATCGTAACACGCATAAATCCAAAGTACAGCGCCTACCGCAAGGTGTGCAGCATCAGGCAAATAGTCACACAGTCCCCCAAATAACAGTACCTTGGAAAACGAAGTCTATGGACGATGCACTGCACCATGGAGGTGAGGCATCAGTACTGAGGTCGAGGCCGATTCCCTGGTTGCCACAGAGGAGGTGAGGCATTGTGTCCGCGAGGAGTCGACGTGTGGAGTACAGGACAGGGTAAGACAGTGACGTCGGTGGTGAGGTGTCGGTTCCGGTGAGACGATGCAAAGTTGAAGAGTTTGTGAAGTCATCTTCGTCTGTTATCGGCTCCATGAATATACGGAATGCAGGCGCATTGTGGTGATGGCGTCGGTGCGAGCGCTGGTGTTGGGAAGGCCGATAACTGCCGCATCGGCAGGTGGCGAAGGGCATCGGAGCTGTGGTGCAGGCGGGGTAGTGTGTCATGCACTTCACGAGCGGTGCCCCTGGTCGCGGTGTCACTGGCGGCATCGCTGATGGCGTCGGAGTTATATTTCTTGCTTTCTTCAAGTTTCTTCCAGCTCCCAACAGCAGGAAAAACCTCCAGAGGCCCAGTACAGGAACAGGCACATCCTGACAGGTCAGAACTCCCATCAGTGGCATTCAGGGGAGCTGGTGGTGAAGTTTTTGTGTCCCTGAGACTTTTGAACAGGAGGCCAGCACACACAGGCGCTTGGGGATTCTTCATTGAGCAGGTTCTCAGCAAAGTTCCAGTCATTGTTCTCTACCTTGACAGAAGCAGCAACTGCAGGCCAACCCAGCAAAGCACACAGCAAAGGGGCAGTACTCCTATTTACAGTGCTCCAGCTCTTGTCCTTGGCAAGAGGTTCCTCTTCAGCCCAGAAGTGATCTAATTCTCTGGGGTTTAAGGTCCAATACTTATACCCAATTTTGTCTTTGTTCTCTTGGTGGCATGGGTATTTGAGCCCAGTTCAAACCAGTTCTGTCGTCTCTAATGCAGCATCACTACAGGAGGTGGAGACAGCATGTGCAGAGGAGATTCTCCCTTTTCAGGTGTAAGTGAAACTCCTCCTGCCACTCTAAATGCAACCAGGTTTATTCAGCTCAGCTCTGAGTCACCCAGGAAAGACAGGACACACCTAAACCCCCCTGGTGGCTGTCTACAGTGAATATACATCCCCAGCCACTGTCACTCCAAAACCAGACAGTCAATACACAAACAAACAGAGGCACAGGGAATGGTTAAACAAGAAAATGCCTACTTTCTAAAAGTGGTATTTAAAAAAAAATACAATTTAAGAACCATCTTTACTAAAAGAGGTGTTAATAAATTCTGAGTTCAGAGAGCCTAAACTCCATCTCTCTACCTTGTACCAATGGAAATGTATACTTCTAAGATGTTACAAAGCAACTCCCATGTTAGCCTATTGGACAGATTGCATTTCAATAGTGAAAAACAAAAGACATGGTATTTCACTATTAGGACATGTCACACACACCAGTACATGTCCTACCTTTCCCATACTCTGAACCTTGCCCACAGGGGTACCTTGGGCCTACCTGAGGGGTGTCTTACATGTAAGAAAGGGGAAGGTTAGGGCCTGGCAAGTGGGTGCACTTGCCGGGTCAACATAGCAGTAAAAACTGCACGCAGACACTGCAGTGGCAGGTCTGAGATACCTTTGAAAGGCTACTTGTGTGGGTGGCACAATCCATGCTGCAGGCCCACTAGTAGCATTTGATTTACAGGTTCTGGCACTCTCAGTGCACTGTACTAGGGACTTACCAGTAAATCAAATATGCCAATCATGGATAACCAATCATAATAGCAATGTACACAGGGATCATTTGCACTTTGACACTGTTCAGCAGTGGCAAAGTGCCCAAAGCATCTAAGCCAGCTAAAACGAAATCCAGCACAGCATCAAAAATGCAGGAGGTAGAGGCAAAATGTCAGGGGAAACCACGCCAAGGATGCCAAGTCTAACACTTTCTCATTGAAGATGAAAGCCTGCAGCTTCCCAGGGACCCTGCTCTGGCACTTGCTTCAGGCAAATCACCCTGCTCTAGATACATCACACATGATAAATGCCTTTCTCCTCTCTGTAGCAATCCCTGGCTCTCTGAAGCATCAGTACCCTTATGAACAGACATTTCCTGACCCACAGATACTGACGAACCATTTTCTCCTCTCCAATATCTGTTTACATAGCAAGATCATGTAAAGTACGTGAAGAGCCAACACCAGTAGCACATGGAAGGCTATCAGTCCGGATTAAGGCCAGCAAAAGACACTTGCCAACACCAAGTAAAAGTTCTACTTCCCTTTAGATGAGGACAGGGAAACATCACTCTTCCTCCTCAACCCGCCCGTGGCGTATGAATCTGTTCACCACATAATGCTGGTGAAAAATATAAAATTAAAATGTTCAAATCTCTTTGGATATGCTCTTTCTTGGATTATATAATTTCTTTCAAACCACAGCCAAACGTTCTCATCATGCCCTGGCATTGTGACTTCCCCAAATATTCTTCCCTCTCATGATTATGTCTAAAATGTATATTTGTCCTATGGCCCAGCTCTGAGTGTACCAGCCAAACTTACAAATGTATGCAAGTGATACACAAATCCACCTCCTTCTGAACAACAGACCAGAGCACTCATTCAGCATCACCTTGTGACTGCACCCTGTATTCCACTGGATGGGGGACAGATTCCTCTGAATGAATGGTCTAAAAACAGAGATCATAGTATTTGGAGAATATGTATCCGTCGCTCTACCCTTCAACTGGCCTTCACGCCTTGGAACCCACTTTATCTCCTCAAAAGTACTTAGTCAGTGAACATTTCTTGTCCCCAAACTTATGATCGCCCCTAAATTCAACATAGTGGAAAGAATGCAAATCTGCGTGTCTCTCTACTCTGAAAAACACATCCTTTTCTCCCAACAGGCCTTAGGTAGATCTACAAGAAGCACTTGCTACTGCATGCATCGTCAAAAAGACCTTCTAAGAAACTCAACACTAGATTTGAAGTCAGCAGAAGCAGGCAGTAAGATTGTGATTAAATGCCCACAGTTGAACCACCTCAGATCTCCCCTTAATGCCCTGCACTGGCTCGCCAGTGTCTGTTGTTATTACGCTATAGCAGCTATTAATGTAAAGGGAAGTCATGTCATAATCAATTGTTAAAGAATATCAACAGTTTATTTACAGAACCTAAATGTATTAATATGATTTCCCAGTATTTAGACATGCAACCATGACTTTTATGAACATTTTCTGTTAACAGATGCTGAAACATACATGTGAACTCCCAAAATCTTTACATGAAGAAGTGAGGAAACATTTGCTGCAATGACTTTTCAACACTCTTGCAAAGAGGTGGAGACAAGGAGGGGCCTGTCACTGTGCCAGACACATCAATCACTGGCTGATCATTAGTAGAGTAAGGAAGTCCAAAAAACAATATCTTCTGCCTTAAGAATTGACCCCCTTTTTGTTCAATTTCCATGAGTAGATCCTGAGTTGCTGGTCTGAATCAATCCTTTTTGAGTAGTCATCTCTGTACTTCAGTAAGGTCAATACATCTGTGCAGCGTTTCCTTTCTCCCAGGCAATCTCACTGGTAAATGGTATTTAACTCTTTGTGCAAATCCTGTCAAGACTTCAACACTGCTATTTGACTACTCTAGGGATAGAAGTTCCACATTTTATAACAGTTGCAAGCAGCTTGTGTTCCATAGTATCTGCTAAGTTTAGACAAATGGTGGTCTACACCCCATGTTTTAATTCCTGACCCGCCATGTTTGGGAGATGTGACCTGCATGCTTTTCAACTTACTCTCCTTCGTATCAGGGTAAAGGTACTGTGAGGTCCTAAAAGTGTATGCATATATTATATCATCACATATTGGTATAGTAAAAGGTTGATTTCTCAATCTTAATCACTTTACTGTCACCCACTATCTTTCTCTCAAGGACAAGGCTTGCTTTCATGCCATAATACATCTTTTTTTTGCATTAGAATCACTCTTTTCTAACTAGAAGTTTTCTGGTATTCCTCTCAGGCCTTATGAGAATAATATAACATTTGGGAACAAAAATACACCCCAGCAGGCCAGCACTGGAGCACAGGATTGCGAACACCTCCACGGCCACCATGTACTTCCCCCGTGTGCTCAGGTACGCCGGGATGAAGGAGATCCACACACTGACAAACACCACCATACTGAAGGTGATCAGCTTGGCCTCGTTGAAGGTTCCAGGCAGATTCCTTGAGAGAAATGCCACAATAAAGCTGACCATGGCCAGGAGGCCCATGTATCCCAGCATGCAGTAGAATAAGATGGTGTCTCCTTCATTACACTCAAGGATTATCTTCTCATTGTAAGACTTTGTGTTCAGTTCTGGAAATGGAGGTGATTCAATCAGCCAAACAACACAGATGATGACCTGAATCATAGAACAGAAGAGAACTATACAGCTTGGCATCTTTGATCCCAGCCACTTCCTGGCAGAGCTGTTTGGATTTACTGCCTTGAAGGCAATGACTACAATTATGGTTTTCGACAAAACAGAAGAGATGCTGATTGAAAAAATTAACCCAAAGACAGTCTGTCGGAGCATGCAGGTGAGCTTCCCAGGACGGACAATGAATATGAATGAGCAGAGGAAGCAGCACATGAGGGCGATGAGGAGCAGGTAACTGAGTCCACGGTTGTTGGCTTTCACAATGGGAGTCTCTCGATACCAGATGAAAAGGAACAGCACACATGCAGTGAGGAAAAACAGGAAGACACCACAGGTGGGAAGAATTAAACCCAAGGGCTCTTCAAATGAGAGGAATTCAGTCACTTTTTGGATGCACTGATCATGTTTTAGATTGGGCCATTGATCATCAGGGCATTTCCTGCAATCATCAGTATCTGGAAAAGAATGGACATGAAGCCATATTTTGATTAAACTGTAAATTATAACACACTACTATAAATCAAAAAATAATTGAATCCAAAAGTTACTCAAATACGCAATCCATTGGTAGCAAATTCATTTACTCTTCTATTCATGGAACATCAATTGTAACATGGGAGGCTTATTTTTATAGCTGCAAGGATTGTGTTGCTATTAAATATAAAGTTGAAATGACTGTCATATTTTGTTTTTCAAAATTTTTATTAGGTTTTCTTGTTTTAAAGGTACAGAAAGAAAAAGAAAAGGAGAGAAGGAAGGGGAGATAAAAAAGAAGGGTATTGAATAAAACATATGAAGGGATTTGAGGACACATCTTACAATTAGGAGCAATATGATATAACTTCAAGTCTAGAAGGATCCATATTATAACTATTTTATCCATTAGATCTTGTAAACCCCAAAAAACATAACATTTTTAAATGCCCAATTGTGTCAGCTAGGGAGAAGTTGAGGAAGACTGCTCAATTTGGCATGCAACCGCAACTATCTCATACATTGATCACAGTTTCAATAGTATAGCTCACATGTAGAATAACTCTAATTAAATAATATAGCAATATACTTCTTTGGTGCAATTTAAGTCTGTTTCTTTTAGATATGAAATCATCCTTGCAAGTGACACTGTTCTTGCATACACTTTTTGTTGTAGCTCCGCCCTGTCAAATTTACCCCAATCACAGCCACAGAATTTCATATGTTGGCCCGCCGCATGCACATGGTCACTCAAATGAGAAGGTCCAAGCCGCTCATCTCATGCCCTCTTCCATAAGCCATTAATGGTTTTATCGTCATGTGTTGTGTTACAATTTGAGGATCACTGACAGAATATCGACAGTCAGAATATCGAGCTACAAAAATATCGACGCAAAAATATCGATGTTTAGAATATTGAAGTCCTATCTACATAATGGTAAGTACAAAAATATTGCTAAAAAAATATCGTTGTTAAAAATATCGCTGTTAAAAATATCGTTTTTTTTAATGTATAAAAAATAATGTAAAATAAAGTAAATAATACATATAATTTAAAAAAACATAGTTAAAATTATTTAAAAATGTTTAACATTATAAGTAATACATATAATGTAAAACTCTATTAAACATATATGTGTATAAAATATAATATATATATACTTACTTAATACTATTTATAAATAATTATTTTAATAACTTATAAATTGTTAAAAAATATATTAAAAATTATAAATACATATATATACACATACACCAATAATATAAATAAAAAAAAATATATATATAACAAATTAAAATATTACAATATTTTTAATCTTTTTAAAATACATTTTACACTACATTAATTAAAACAGTAGAGAAAATATTGGATAGCGGAGGGGATAAAATTACTATTCCCACTCCAGAGAGTGCAATAGTAGGGAAAGTGTTGGATAGCGTAAGGGTAAAAATTACTATTCCCACTCCAGAGAGTGCAACAGTAGGGAAAGTGTTGGATAGCGTAGGGGTAAAAATTACTATTCTCACTCCAGAGAGTGCAACAGTTAGGAAATTGTTGGATAGCGAAGGGGTAAAAATTACTATTCACACTCCAGTGAGTGCAACAGTAGGGAAAGTGTTGGATAGCGTAGGGGTAAAAATTACTATTCCCACTCCAGAGAGTGCAACAGTAGGGAAAGTGTTGGATAGCGTAGGGGTAAAAATTACTATTCCAACTCCAGTTAGTGCAACAGTAGGGAAAGTTTTGGATAGCGGAGGGGTAAAAAATACTATTCCCACTCCAGTGAGTGCAACGGCAGGGAAAGTATTGGATAGCGGAGATATACAAATTACTATTCCCACTCTAGAGAGTGCAAGAGTAAGCAAAGAGTTGGATAGCGTAGGGGTGAAAATTACTGTTCCCACTCCAGAGAGTGCAACAGTAGGGAAAGTGTTGGATAGTGTAGGGGTAAAAATTACTATTCCCACTCCAGTGAGTGCAACAGTAGTGAAAGTGTTGGATAGCGGAGGGGTAAAAATTACTATTCCCACTCCAGTGAGTGCAACAGTAGGGAAAGTGTTGGATAGCGTAGGGGTAAAAATTCCTATTCCCACTCCAGTGAGTGCAACAGTAGGGAAAGTGTTCGATAGCGTAGGGGTAAAAATTACTAATCCCACTCCAGAGAGTGCAACAGTAGGGAAAGTGTTGGATAGCAGAGGGTTAAAATTAACATACTTATCAATTAAATAATTATTAAAATTAAATAACCAATTAATAAATAATTAATAATACATTAATTATACATACTAATAAATAAATATTAATAATTACTTTATTATAATTAAATTACTTCCCACTCTATTCCCCTATAAACCCACAACCCGCTCCTAAAAAACACAATTAATATAATTTTCAATTAATTAATTAATAAAAATTAATAACCTTTTTTTAAATGAATTAATAATAAATTGATTATAAATACTAATAAATACATATTAATAATTACTTTCTTATAAATAAATTACTTCCCACCCTATTCCCCTATAAACCCACAACACGCACCTAAAAAAACACAATTGATATAATTTTCAATTAATTAATTAATTAATAAAATTAATAACCTTTTTTAAATTAATTAATAATAAATTATTTATAGATACTAATAAATAAATATTAATAATTACTTTATTATAATTAAATTACTTACCACCCTATTCCCCTATAAACCCACAATCCGCTCCTAAAAAAATAACACCATTTATATAATTATCTGTTAATTAATTAGTATTAATTAATAAGCAATTATTAGTTAACTAATAATAAATTAATTATAAATAATAAATAAAAATTAATAATTACTTTTTATAATTAAATTACTTCCCACCCTATTCCCCTATAAACCCACAACCCGCTACAGAACTAAAATTCGCAAAAATTAATTTACATAAAAGTATTTACGGCTAAAAATTTAACACATACATTGAAAAAAAACTAACACACCTACTAAAATACAGAACACTAATATAAACATCGATATTATTAACAACGATATTTTTACAAACAATATTACTGTCTTCGATATTAAAAAAAACGATATTCCTTACCTTACTGTCGATATTCTGTACCATGATATTCTTGCAGTCGATATTCTTGACGTACGATATTTAAAACTCGATATTATGGTAGGTCGAAATTAAAAACTCGATATTCTGTCTGTGCACCACAATTTGAGTTAATATAGCCATTTAGTTAACATTTTTAGGTCTAGCTATAGACAGATATAGTTGTCTGCGAGATCCTGTGTCAAAACAGTAAGCACTATATGACAATATTATACACAGAAGGGTTTTGATCAACCCCTTTCGGCTATTTCCTTGGTAAGGTGACATCCCATAAACTATTGCATGCATGATGTGTCAGCCACCTTTTGAAACCTTCTACGATATTTATGGATGCTTACAAATGTATCTGTCATAGTAGGAATGGGTGTTTGGTGTGAAAGTGGTTCCTCTCCAAAATTGCATCTCTATCCCACATTCACTTTTTCATTGTCTTGCTGAAGGGTGAGCACACAAATATTCACACATACACAAACACATGCTAAAAGCATTCAAACATTGGAGGAGCATGGTGCAATCAACAGGAGCATGGAGCTACTGTGACAAGTTGCTCATGAATTACATCACCAAAAATGGGTGGGCCAGACGTGCATTTGATGTTTTGTAAGTTAGAGCATCTTACCAAATTCAGGACTCAGTTAACTATTGTGATGGCAGATGAGAAATTAAATTGTAAAAATGTTGATAGAAAATGAGAGCTAACCTTTGTTCTAAGTAAACCTACTGAAACTTTACATCAGTATATTGAACATCTAAATCATGCATAAGTCTATTTTAGGAAAATAGGTAATGTGGTACACTTTCGCAAAAGTGGAATTTGGGGCTTCATAAAAAGAAGTACGGGTATTTAAGGGCCCATTACGATAACCGGCGGTAAAAAATCCGCCATCCACCATAGCCTGAGAAAACCGCCCGCCTGCACCATGGGAATACCGACCGAGCAATTATGAAGTCGCGAAGCAACCTCCGCCCGCGGCGGTAAAAACACACAAAATTCCGCCCGTCCATGTCCGAGTAGAAGATTAACCGTCCGCCACGGACGCAATCCCGCCCGAAAACCCAAATCCGCACGCTCTGACGACCGAGACAACGACCGTGAAATTATGATCTCCCCGACATGAGCGCGGGAAATCCACATATTCCCCGCCCGCCACGGTTAACAACAGCGATGAATAACTGACACGGCGGAAGGCCTGGTGGCCACGTCCGTGCACGGAAATCATTTGCGGAACAAAGAAATACACACAACATGGCCAACAAGTCCACACAGCAAACTACGCAAAAATACACAAACACAGAACACATCCCAATGACACATGCCCCGTGCCAAAACGAAAAAATGACAAATCCCAGGACAACAGACACAACACACCTGAAAACGACAGACCATCATGACACACCCACATAGGTCAGTACAAAAGCAGCCTCTTCACAGACCACAATCCCTTGCAGTCCGACAAAGCGAAGACACAATCAGACAACCCAGAGAGACACAAAGGAAAGCAGCACACCACACGCACGCACAGATCACACACATCACCAACACTTCCACCACCACCATCACCACTGAATCAACGGCACCACGAACCCCCTGCACATCACACACCACACACCACACACAATGGCAACACAAAGAATGCCAAAGTACACTGCCACTGAGTTGACAGTCATGGTCGATGAGATCATCAAGGTGCACCCACAAATCTATGGGAACCAGGTCCAACAGACACCAGTAGCCATCAGAAACAGAATGTGGAGCAGGATCGTAGACCAGGTGAATGCAGTTGGGAACGTGCCACGCACCGGGGTGAAATCACAAAGAGGTGGCACGACCTGAAAAGCGTGGTCAGGAAGAAGGAGGCCAAGAACCGTGAGCTGGCTGACAGGACTGGCGGAGGAAATCCCGCACCATTCAAGACCTTCAAGGCGTGGGAGGAGAAGGTGCGAGGCATTCTACATCCGGAGAGTCTCACCGGAATACCAGGGGGAGTGGAGGCTGGTAAGTACAAACAAATGTATACCAGCACACCGCTATGTACTGTCATGCACTACCAGAATGCCATAGCTGCGAGGGCCAAACACCCCCATGTCCAGTACACAATACACAACACATCTCTCACACATGCAACAGACACTCCCACACACTCAGCCCAAAGGTACCAACAAACAAAACCATGGGGGCATGTGTACAGTCAGCCAGCACCACAACTCCCACCAGGTCCCCTTGTGCCCCAGATGTGCCTGAAGGAGCACTCCCCACACCCACACTCATGTGTCAGCCATAGCTGCACTAACCAACAAGTAACAGATAAGTAGCCTTACCACAAAGTCCGTGTATCGGAGGGGGGACTGCAGAAGTACAACCCCCACCAGGCCCCTAGTCCTACAGCGCAGCAAGATGGAGCACTCCCCACACCCATGTGTCAGCCATTGCAGTGCACACCTTCACCCGACAGGTAGATGTGTTTCCCTACATGGAGGGGTGTCTGTGGGTGGTAAGCCATCACCACAACTCACAACACGACCCCCACTCCCACAGACCAGCAAGATGGAGCACTCCCCACACCCATGTGTCAGCCATTGCAGTGCACACCTTCACCCGACAGGTAGATATGTTTCCCTACATGGAGGGGTGTCTGTGGGTGGTAAGCCATCACCACAACTCACAACACGGCCCCCACTCCCACAGACCAGCTAGATGGAGCACTCCCCACACCCATGTGTCAGCCATTGCAGTGCACACCTTCACCCGACAGGTAGATAGGTTTCCCTACATGGAGGGGTGTCTGTGGGTGGTAAGCCATCACCACAACTCACAACACGGCCCCCACTCCCACAGACCAGCAAGATGGAGCACCCCTCCCTCTCATAACCATGTGGTAGCCATTGCATTGCTCCCTTCAAACCAACAAGTAGGTAGACTACTGTACAGGGCGGGGTGTCTGTAGGCATGAGGACTGTACTACGACTAACATTTGGGACATGTCACGTAGCAGAGGAACAGGTAGCACTGCTCCCCGTCATAATCATGTGAATAATGTGCACACGGACATGAATTACAGAGTCATAGCCCACATGAGCCATCACAAATACACTAACACGTAAGGAGTCACGTCTGCATGCACATGTCTCACTGGAGTACTGACCCACATGCTGTGCACTGTGCCAGTCATCACACACATCGCAACACCACCGAAGTCTTGTCCATGTAGTCGTGTCTGCTTGTCCCGTTGACATCGTACAACATCACCCATGTAAGTCTATCTTGTCTCAATGTAACTGAGTGGAACCACAGTAATGTCACATACACCACTGGACCCATGAACCACTCAGCTACACAATGCACATTCAAATTCTCATCCATCTCATCTTTCAGCCCCAGTGTCATGAAAGGTATATCATCTAAACAGTTGTCCCATATACAGTAGTTCAGCAAAGATTCCTGCCGATCACCAATAATGTGTCTGTAGTGTCTGAAGCGCACGTCACACTGGGATTTACAACATACCTAATATATTCAACACCCCAAGAGCACTGCATTGCTGCACATGGCTGAGGGTAGCACGCACACCAAGGAATTGTTCCATCTGCAATACGTTGTGTGGCACACAACCATCACTCACTCACTACAATGCTTGCAGTGTAATGTCCCTAAAAGATAACACTGTGCTGAGATGCTTGGTATGTCAGACATACACACACCTTTGTCTCTGCAGTGTCATGTGCCCAAAACACATGTCCCCTCCTGCACCCATATGTCACAGTATGTACCCCAAAACCATATTTCGCCTCAAAAGCGTTGAGGGGGCTGTACCCCTTTTGCCATCTGCGTTTCTAGCGTTTCATTTGAACCCCAAAACCATATTTCACCTCAAAAGCGTTGAGGGGGCTCTACCCCGTTTCCACCAAAGCCACAAAATGTAGGGGCACTGCAACACACACCGATTGGCTATCCAAATCCGTCCCATGCCATGTGCACCCATCACACCATTCCATTGCCTTGATTACGCACACACAATGTAGAGCCATACACACGCATCTGGGAAATCAGTGCACAACAGTGCACCAACTGTGAATGTCAGACATCTAACACAAACCTTGCAAGGTGCAACACAATAACCTTTCGTCTCCGCCCCACAGTTGACGAACAGCATGATGCTGGAGAGGGAGACAGCAGCCATCACAGCCAGTCCACAAGCCCACCACCCGGACTCATGGATGTGGAAGACCTGGACACCTCTTCGGACAAGGACTCCCGACCAGGCACATCTGGTGTGGCAGGGCGCAACTGCTCCCCAGGACCCCTCCTACCCACCAACCCATCTCCCAGGGCTGGTGACCAGTCCCAGGCCCCTGCTGCCATAGTCATTGCGGCCACCACCACCGCCGCAACCACCACCACAACCACCACCACCAGGGCCTCCCTGACCACTCACCCTGCGCAAGGGGCTGTCCACACGTCGACATCGACCCTGGGAGCCACAACGAGGCCCCGGGTGACCACAGTGGCGAGTGGGCAGGTCGGTGGCAGCAGTTCAGGTGGGAGGAGCAGGGTCAGGCCAACGCCATCAGAGCCTGGGAGCCAAGCCCTGCCGCAAATCGCCAGAGTCCTTGGGGCCTATGAAGAGGCCCAGGGACAATGGGCCCGGTCAGCTGCCGATACGCGGGAAGTCCTTGGGGTGTTGAGGTCCATGGACGCCCATATGGGCCAATTCGTGACCCGTATGGGCAAACTTGTCGACCTCATGGGCCAGCTAGTGGTGGCGGTGAGGGCCCAATCTAGGCCAACCACACCACCTCCGCCACCACCTGCTGGGGCGCAGATCCGTGCAACATCCAGTTCCCCTGCATCCACAGCAAGTGGGCAATCCTCAGCCACCACCAGCAGCCCACCAACACAACCCCCCCCTCTCAAACGTGGAAGGCGTCGTCCGAAGAGGAAACAGGTGTCCAGAGAGGACTTCGCACGCTCCAAACGCCAGTGAGTCAGCCAGCCACGGTGGCCATCTACTGCATTCACTTGGACTACTATCCTACCCCACACTGCCATGTGAACGGCATGTGTCTGTCGGACTGTGGACCCAGAACAACATGGGTACACCTTGACCATCACGCGGACATGTCCGTCAACTCATTGTTCCAGCATGCATCACTTTTGTCATCACCTTGCCCACAATCACGTCACTGCTCAAAATAAATACACCTGGATCACATTCTGTTGTATCTGCTCTGTGTTTAATCAAGGATGTGCAACCGTCACCATGATCAGAAAAGCATCAGGAGTGTGGTATGTTGTTAGGCCAGGAGAGGCTGCAGGGACCTAGGGGTGAAAAACAGAACAAGAGTCCATTGAATGTGTGTGTCACACACTCATCACACAGTACTTGGCATCAAGTTTAAGCAATGTACAGACATCTCACCGAGCAACAGGGCACAATGCCACAGCCACTGTCAGAGGCATACTCCCCTGGACATGGACCATTGCCACACAGCACTCAGTGAACAATAGGCCGCCGTCACAATGCACACATACACCTACACAACTACAGCCGACGTACATGGTCACTCACCGTCAAGTGAAGTAGCGGGCGATGAGCTGCTGACGCTCATTCACTGCTTCCTCCTGTCCACTGTCCTCGTCACTGGACACGGCCTGGTCTGCAGGCAGGGGCCCTGGCTGATCATTGTCATCCACTATCAGGGGGATCTGCCTGCGAATAGCGAGATTGTGCAGCATGCAGCATGCCACAACTATCTGGCACACCTTCTGTGGGGAGTATGCCAGTGTACCCCCAGTGCGGTCCAGGCACCTGAATCTGGACTTCAGGAGTCCAAAAGTCCGCTCCACCACACGTCTGGTCCTCCCATGTGCCTCATTGTATCGGACATCAGCTGGTGTCCTGGGATTACGTAATGGGCTCAGCAGCCAAGGCCCGTTAGGATATGCCGAGTCACCTGAGTGTGAGAAACACAGAGAATCATAGCAATTCCTACAGGATACAAGACAGCATGTCACACCCAGCACGCTACACGAGTATGCATACTCACCAACAATCCATGCACGGTCCGGTAGAAGATTGGACATCAATCGTGGGAGGATGCTGTGGCGCATGATGTGCGAGTCATGGGTGGAACCGGGAAACTTTGCACACACTTGTGTGATGATCATGTCCGCCAGGCACACCAGTTGCACATTCAGGGAGTGGAAATGTTTCCGGTTACGAAATATGTGCTCCCTGGCCTGCGGTGCAACAAGGCCAAAATGGGTGCAATCAATTGCGCCAAACAACGTGGGGGATGCGACCAAGGGCATAGAAAGCACCCTTCACTGCCGCCAAATCACGAGCCCTGGGGAATCGGATGTACCGGTTCCTGTACAGCATCATGGCTGACAGGACATCCCGTAGCACCATGCTGAACATGGGTTGGGACATTCCACCTCCACTGCCTACCGTGTGTTGGAAAGATCCGGTAGCGAAAAAATGCAGTGCAGCCATCACCTTAGCCGTGGGGGTAAATGCTGTTGTATACACCCTGCGAGGACGAAGGTGGGGTTCCAACATGGCACATAGGTGTGATGCAGGGTGGGTCGGTCCAGCCGGAATTTACGAATGACCTCCACATCCTCCATGTCTGACAGCAATTGGTAGGGGCGATGTATGTTTGGTCTCCTCCTAGGACAGATGGAAGTGGACACATGTCAATGCAACACACCACATGGAACTTTCACATACACAAAACTAACATTACTGACAAAGCAATAGAATCACAGAACAGCTGACAAGTAGGGACAGCACAGCTACAATACTCTTACACAGGTCCCCTTACCAATAGCAATGGCTACTGACACAAACCATTGCTATGAGCATGCACATGGGGATTTAGGCACCAATAGCTTGAAAGGCATCATGATGATTTCAGACTGCATATGTGGGAAGCGGAAACACAACGGCAATATACCTAGCTGCTGTGCCAGACACAGCTACCGAGGCTGGGTGAGTATGGCACACACCAACAACACAATGTACACAGGCTGAGCGGCAAAAACAAGTGGGTCCTGTTGCACAACGGGATATGAGACAGTCAATGATGTCCCTAGTTCATACAATGTACAGCACTGTACGTATCACGCCTCCAACACAAATTGACAGGTGTACACATTGACGACTCCATGACAACACAGCTGTGTGAATGCAAACACACATCACAAGTGACACGTAACGTTGCACGTGCCAAGTGGGAAATGTACATTGAGAAATATGGCATGTGTGTGCATATGCACATCCCATGCTCCCATGCTAATGTGTACATGATGATGTGCCAACAGACATGTGGAGGCTGAGCACTGGCCATCAATGCCTATGCACACAGCATGAAGTGGCCCTGTCCAGTGTGGACATGCTCCCACACACGAATCATGGCCACACCTGCAAATGCATGGCGCACATTCAACTGTGGATTCCACATGGCACCAGCTGACTGTACCCGCCATGGACCAGGCCCTTGAGGCCAACTCCAATGGCCCTCGCGACTGCATCCTGCGTGTTCGACGACAGAGGTAAGCGTACCGGGACAGCTTGGTGCAGGCCATTGTGTGCATTTGAAGTAGGCAGACATGGTACACCAATGGCAGCAGCTTGGACCCACTGGAACAGCCCCAGGGGGCTATATGAGTGTGGGAGGGAGACCGGCATCACCACAGCTTCCAGGGACTACTGTCTGGCATCCCTCAACAACACGTGCCGCTGCTGCCACATGTCCACCGACATGTCGACGACTCTGAAGATATGTCCAGGTCCACTCAACAGCGAGGAGCTGGAGATCATGGATTCCGAGCTCCACGCACACTGCCCAAGGCTATTTCTAGCAAAAGTTGTGTGTGTAAGACAACTACAGTGTGTGTGGGAGTGCATGTGGGGGACACACATGTCGTTGATCCGCAGCACTATGATTCTGAGCCTGTGGGGTTCCAACATGCACTGCTTACCATGCCAACTACAGGTGTAAGGGGTATGTAGGCTCTCTGGCGCTTTCCCGTGCATGTCCCTCACGAGTGGTGGTACATGGCATTTCCATGTCACACATCCAGTCATGCAGCCACTTGGCAATGCAGGACTGAGGGCAGTCATTGCTTGTGTGAATGGCTGGCTGGGTCCCTGCTGGCCTTCTCAGTCGCAGCAGACCTGGGCTGCACATTGACCGCACAATCCTAGAAGGAGACAACACTGACTGTACAGTGGGTTACATGTGTCTTTTGTTCATGACTCTCCTGAAATGCACAAACTCAGCCCTGTCGAGTGGACACACCATGCCTTGTGATAGGTGATAGATGTGTGTGAGAGATAGTGGCACTGAATGTGACCTCCATTGTGGGGTGAGCCATTCACAGGGCGAGTACGTTGAGGGCTGCGCAGTGTTGGACACAGTGAGTCCACCCACAAAGATGTGTTGCCTTGTGATCTATGTGTTGGTCCACCTGACAATGGACAGTAGATGTGGGCAGACTACACATTGCTCAATGTGCTGGCAACCTGCATGTGAATGGGATGGACAGGTACTGTGTACACGCTCCCAGCAGCATGCATTCACGTGTGGTATACACATGCTGTTGGGCCATGTCCGATTACTTCCTGGCTCTGTTGCACGTCCCTGAGTATTTGGGATGGGTCAGCAGCATGCCACTGTGATTGGTGGATGTGGGTGATGTTGAGAAGTGTATGAGTGACATTCCAAGGTTACAGTGTACCATCCCTGCAGTTTGAAGTCCTCCAGCCCAAGGGCTTGTGATGAGCCATTGCATCCAAGTTGATGCCTCTGTGTATGTGTGACCGACAGTGCAGCCAATTCCACAAAGGGTGTGACGTCATCTGCCGGATGAGCTACTACGTGGCGATAACGAATCGGGGGATGCCCCCTGGTATTGTCAGGTCAGCACGGCACTGCATTTCACCACTAATGGTCTGCATTTTGACAGTCACACAGCCTGTGCCGGATGCATGTTTGTAGGGGCATCAGCAGCAAGCAAGTGTACAGTATTGTGGGATGGTGTCTTTTCGGTGAGAGGCAGCATGTGTCCACAGCCTACCCATAATCTGGGTAATGCGATGTTTGTTGTGTGATGCAGTGGGTTGTAAGTGTACTCTGTGCTGTGTGCATCTGACATGCATATGCGATTCCTGAGGCTCAAGATGTAATTTGAGCACTCTGCATTCTCAATGCACTCCGAGTCGTAGCCCTCAGGAACAACCTGTAGTAGGCTGGATTGGCAATTCACATGTATGTTTGAGGCATTGTGCCTACTCTGATTTAGTTCGGTCATATGTGTGCGATGCCTCACCTCATATCTCTGGTACTTACACATCCGGCACTCTGTGCAACAGCAGTTGTGCTCGTGTGAACGACAGGTGGATGGCATGGGCTCATGGCCACTGTGGCCTGTCATGTTGCAGTCTGTGTGAGTGGTTTCCCATTCTGCTCCATGCAGGTGTCTTTGGCCTGATTACGTAGTGGTCATCCTTGCCACCATCAGGAGAGTGGGTGTGCACACCGCGATTTGGGGCTATGGTCGCATGGTGACACATGCCGGGTGTAGTGCTATGTGCACAACACATGTGCCACTTATTGGCGGCTTCATTAACTGGACGCCAGCCATTACGTGTTGATTGTGGTGGCTGTATGCAATTGCACAGGTATCGTGCAACATGCGGATTTGTGGATGTTCTGTGCTGCTTCCCTTGCACATGTCTGTTTAATTGATGCCAGATGAGTGAGGCCACCTCGCTCTCTCTCATGTGGCATCTCCTGTGGGTGCTGAGGGACAGGGGACGGTCAACAGTGGCGTGGCATCGGATGTAGCAGCTGCACAGGTGCTGAGTGTGACAGATGTGACCAGCGCCTCGGAGGGGCCAGACGTGTGCTGGATGAATCACAGGCAGAGACGGCAATTTCTGAGTCATCAGAGGACAGAGGTGATGCCTCCATGTTTGCCAACACAGGGGACGTGGACTCTGGGTCCTCCTCAGCCACGCGGAGGACATGCCCGCCCTCCCATCTACTTCCACTGGTGCAACACGTGTCGGCACAGGGATGAAGGGTAGAGTTTCCTTCACACCAGGCACAGCTGCCCCTGCACATGTGACCCCTGCTGCCCTCAGTGCTGGGTCTGTTGAGCTTATGCGCCATCTCTGCGTGGGGCAGACAGCTCTCCTCAATAACGTCATTGCCCATGACATCACTTTGCCGCAGGTTACATAGTTCATGGAGGGGGCACATGTACGCGTGGGTGGGCTACACCAGACTGTCCAATGGTTGTCCCCCCAGTCAAGGTGGGCCTTCAACTGGGCCAATCTCAGGCTGACATTCCTGACCCTTTCTCCACCCCCCTGGGTAGTGGCACATCTGACAACAGCAGGGCACGAGTCCTAAAATAAGAAGTGGTGGGACGCTGACGTCACGACAGGAAGTGACATCACGGAAGGTGGCTTTGACCGTCAGACTCATTGCCTCTCCTCGCTCACCCCTTATATGCGATTGCATCGGAGAAGCCAGCGCGTGCACAGGCAGCTCAGATCTCGCCCCAGAGAGGCCAAAGAGTGAATGTGTGGGTCCATTTGCCCCAGTCATCTGTCTCGCGGTAATATGAGTGGGGGGACACCGTCCACCCGCGTGGTACCCCGACTCGAAACCTGGACAACAGTGACAATGCATGACAGCCTCCGGACTCCGGATACACCACATGCAACACACAGAGGCTGTGGCTGCCCTAGAGGGCCAGGCCGCGAACACAATCCCAAACGAAAGGTAGACCCACCCCTGCGCGCATAGTCATTTCAACCGCTGCCATTGACAAGGGACCCATGTGGTGAGTCATGGGCCTCAGGGTGACGGGCCTCAGAGCCATCCCCCGCCAACGAGTGTCATGCAACTCACACATATCGCAAAGCCAATAGGACACTTTGCCTGCACACCAGGTCTCTAGTCAGGGTACCTCGCGGGTGGACGGCGTCCCACCACTGATGTTACCGCGAGCTCGATAACTGTAGCAAATGGACCCACACATTCACTCTTTGGCCTCTCTGGTGCGAGTTCGGAGCTGCTTGTGCAGGCGCTGGCTTCTCTGTTGCAATCGCATGTAAGGGGTGGGCGAAGGGAGGCAATGAGTCTGATGGTGCAAGCCAACTTTCGTGATGTCACTTCCTGTCGTGACGTCTGCGTCCCCCCACTACATATTTAGGACTTGTGCCCTGCTGCTCACTGAGAATGTGTTGCCTGCGAGATGTGACCAGGAGAAGGGCGCCATGACCTCTCACCCACCAAACTCCACTGCCATCCCGTGCCCTGGGTAGCCTGTGCAGGCAGACAATGTAGGGGGTACACCTGGTGGACAGGGGATGTGGGTGCCTTGGCAAGGGCCTGGCAGATGCACAGCAGTATCCAGCATGTCCCCAGAGGGAGGGCTAACGTCTACACCTGATGCAGCATTGATCGTGTGCCCGCCTGTTGTGCCCACACGAGTTCACATTCATCCCCAGACAGGTGGGCTTTCCAAATACCCAACACAGTGGAAATCTAGCCCTCCGGAATCCTCCCCACACAATCTGTTTCAACAATGCATGTGTGCACCTACCCGTGCCACCCACCCACCTGGGCCAAGCGGAATTCCCGCAACACATGACACATGTGTGTCTTCCACTGTTGTGCTTCTCTTCCAGGGGCAGAGCTCCAACTGTCCCGTAGCACACAGACAGCACCGAGTCGAACTGGCATCCTGTTTGAATGGTAGGCACACACACACATCTACCTGTGACACAGTGGTGGCTCTGATGGCTATTGTGACTGCCATGGCAGTGTTGGTGGCCATGTCAGGGTACACTCACACACATTGCATACTCAGCTTTTCGTGTTACTACTCTGCACATCCGACTGGCCACTGTCCCTGGTGTTGAACAATTTTGCCGCATGTCCATGTAATCTGTGACTGGATGCTTTTGTTCCTGTAGTCGGTTGTGTCTGTGGAGTTGATTATTGCAGTTGTTGCTGTGTGTGCATGGTTAAGTCAGGCACATGCCGTGTATGGTACCTCAACAATTGCAATGTCTGGTCTCACATTCCAATGTGTTGTACATGTGGCATGGACTTCACTTCTTTCAGACTCTGCTACTTGTGTGTGTGATGAAGAAGTATTTTTGTGACACGGATTGTCTGCATGTATTCGGTGGTATTTCTGGGAGAATGTATCCGTGTCATGTTTGCGTCCAAGCAAAGCACAGGGTGTGAGTCTAGCCAAAGGATGACAGCTAGCATGTGCAGAGTATGCGGGTATGTGTGAGATTACTTGCTGTGTGGCCAGCAGTGTAGGTGTATGTTAGTCTTGTGATGAACATTGGGCCTGGGCACATGGCTTACTTTCAATGTGTGCATTTGGGAGGTGTAGGTGTGTGTGGTGTGAGTGGTGTGACTTTGGGGTAGTGTTGGTGTGTGTGTGTGCACTCTGGCAATGTCGACTACACACGTGTTACCCAGGCCCATGGTGGATGTTTGTATCCGTGTTCAGGTCTGCGCATGTGTTCACATGTGTGTGTTGTATGTTGCACAGTGTGCAGTGTGTGGGTGTGTCCTTGCAGTTCAGGATGACTCCTACTTTATATTTTTAGGACATTGTGTGTCTGCAGGGTGTATGACTGTCAAGATTGTGCCTTGTTCAATTGAGCATGTTTGTGAATTTCTACAGTTCTTACTCACTGTGCAGTCCTGCCCACCCACACTGATATCGTGTGTGTGTTTTGTCGTGCATTGCTGTAGCATGCTTTTGCGTGGCTCCTACTTTTGCTTGATGAGTGTGATGTCAGACTGTGAAGGTAATTATACACATATGTAGGACTGTGCTTTGTAGTGCCCAGGCCGTCAGTGTTAATGTGGTGATCTGTTGGGCCACGTCAGAGTATGACAAGTCCAGGCCCATGAGCTGTAGTATTTCACTAGGTCCACTGTTGCGGCAACTCTCATGCATTGACGTCCTATGACACTAGACTACATGGTCATCTCACGACTCTCGTGTACTTCACACACTCTCATCCTCTCTCATTCGTACTTGTCTTCGATAAATAATTCTACATAGTCACATTTGTGCTTCAAGGCATGTATTTGAACTTACTTCCTCTGTGATGCAGTATAGTGGACACTACTGGCAGCAAAATGCATGTGGAGGATATACTTAGCATGATTGCACATACAAAAGGGGGTACAGGTAGATGTGATTGGTTGTTGACTGTGGAATGAAGGCTTCAGAGTTACAACTGCCTTGCCCTTGCTATGCTAAAGTACATTTGCTAATTACTGAAGAGCTGTAGACTTTGACACAGACAGTATTCATTTTGCCTACCAGACTGCTTGACATCATAGGCACAGTACATCTCAGTTCCATGGTACAGGTTTACTACAATAGTAACTCCGACACACCTGCGTCAGAGGTGACATTAGAGCATGAGCCTACATGCATGCAGCAGCATCTCACTAGTTGTTGCAATGTGGTGGCTACTGAACATGACACAATAACTAGGGCCATGTTGTAGGGGGTTGCATTTGTTGTCCATGCAAATGTCCGGGCACGGGAGTACAGACAAAGGTGAGGTGACAGTTCTCACGTAATACAGCAGACAGATAAGTGTGCACTGACAGGTGCATGTGTTCAGGTGCGCAGAATACATGTTATGGCATAGTTGTTCGTGCAGTATTGTCCATGTGGTTACTGTACACAAGTCCCATACCTCTGACTCCCCCTGTTCATGCAGAGACACAGGATATGGTGAGGAACAGAGTGCATGTCCCGAAAATGTCCGATGTCATGGTAGTGGAGTTGATGGTGAGGTGTTTGTCGCAGATTGTATGGTATAGTTGTTGTACAGCTAACTGCCCACTCCCTGCGAAAGCCAAGCATGGGTACGGTGTTGAACATCATTGTTCAATTGGGGGTATTGAGTCGGGGCCCGATGAATTGACAAGTTGTCAGGTATGCGATACCTTCCAGCAGGGCATCCATGGCATTGGTGGTAAACATGGATGCCATCCAATGAAGCGGATGGTGGCTAGCAAGGTGTTCATCGTAAGTTGTCCCTTGTAGAAGCCTGATGGGACATGTTGGATGACATTCGATGAAACTGTGATCCAGAATACGTTGTGTGGAGGCACACTGGTCCCATTGCAGTGTGTGTCCGATTGCAGCCACATACGCCATGCCCCCATACACTGAACAGATCCTGTCGTGGGCGTCCAGGGTTGCAAACAAGTGTACCAAGTCCGCCTTTGGACATGCCGGGTTGGAGAGACATAAATCCACAGGACAGTGGAACGGACACCTCCGACAGTAGAAAACAGGGATGACGCAGCTGAACATTGCAATGCGGTAAGTTACTCGGTAACTTATGTTCAACATGGCCAGATTGTCACATCCCACTATCTGTAGCAAGCTCTCAATGTACAGCTGCATCTGTCCGGCGTAGTTGGGAAGCAGTGGTGCAACAGCCATTTTGCTACAGGGTGATATGATGGCGTGCTCCGGCTGGCTGTGCAGTCAGCAGAGTGCAGCCTCCGACGATGCTGGGAATTCTGGGATGGTTGTACGGAGGCAGGACTTGGGTTATAGCTTGAGCGGAGGACACAGGCCCTCATCCCACATGCTTCAATGAATGGTCAAGGCCAGTGGTGTCTGACTACTTACAGATTACTTGCATTTGACCCACATGGGGGAGTGGTATGATTTTTTTGGGTGTTATTAACTTTCTTTCATGTTGGGCGCTATCTGCCAGTGTACGGTTTACTCTGCATAGCTCAGTTTGGCTTCTTGTTGGTACAATGGCTCCATTCTGCTGCATAAATTGTTGCAAGGTGATTTCGGAGTAGGAATGGAAGGCCATTCAGTGCTATCTGCTCTCCCGTGTGTGGGCGGGACACTGCGTTTCCGCTATACATTGGGGCTTCTGTGTGTGTGTAGTAATTGGAAACACCTGTTCTCAGGCAGCAGGGTGTTTCAATTTTGTACATTGCATGGCTTGATATTGCGAGCAGGATGGTATAGGTATTTTTGGATGAGACTGGCGTGCCTTTTACGGACAATGTCCATATTCTGCGCTGTTATGTGGCAGCCGCCGTGTGCTTCTCCATTTTTTGCACACAAGGGTGTGTCCTATTTTGCCATCACATTACTCCCCTGTTCGGGACACTTGTGTTACATCAGGTTGACAACTGTGGTTTGTCGGTTGGGGACATTACTGATGCAGGAAGGCCACGTGACATGTGCCTTCAGGGTGGGGCTGGTGTGTGGGGTGTGTAGTTGTGGCCCTGTGGCGTTTGTGTGCAGCCCATGCATGGCGCTGTTGTTGGCCTCTGCGTTGTGCGCATGTGTACCTGCGTCATCGCCGCTGTGCTGCGGTGCCGTGACGGGGACGTCACTTCCTGGTCCCGGGTAGTGGGTGCCCAGGATGCTGCGAGTTGTTTATTTTTGACAGGTGGGACGTGTGTGGGTATAGTGGTGGATGTGTCCTGTACACACAGGGGTGTCTGGGGGGGCCATGTACAGTTTTCCCGCCCTTGCACTGTGTGCAGTGTTTTCGTACCCTTGTTGTGTGTCTGCCTACCTGCGTCACCGTGGCGCGTTCACTCCTAGGTGCTGCATCAGGTAGAGCATGGGGATGGCCTGGAGTGCAGGATTCATCTCTGGGTGGGCCGCCTTTTTAGTCTCCGTACTGAACAGTCGGGTTTCCGCCTTGGTATCTCGTGCGGTGTCTCTTTGCCGGTGGGGCTGTTTGGTTGTGGCATCGTAATTTGTACGCCGGGTGGTACGTCATTTCGTCGGACGGTGTGTCTCCATTGGCTCGCGCCGCTACGTAGACGGGCGCACTTTGATGGCGGGCGCTGCCGCAGTCTTGCGGGCGGTGTTTGCCTGACTTTTCACATCCTAATTTTGCGGGCGTGTGGGCCGTTGCTGGCGGACGGTAAATAGCGGTTTTTGCCTCCGACAGCACGGCGGTTGCCCTTCCGCCCGACATCGTAATGACCTCCTTAGTCTTTTACTCACTTGATTGTTGCCAATGTAGTCTTTGGAACTGAGAAATCATTTTAAGTTCACCTGTACATTGTCTCAGGCCTTAATCATTCATAATGGTATCAGGAGCTCGATACTTCAGTGCTTATGCAGCAGAAGTGATTTGAAAGTGAGAGTACTGGGCTGTGAGGGTGCTGCTGCTGCTTCTCCTATGCAGAGCATGACCCTCCATTTTTAGGCTAGATGGACCCGTTATACCTCAACTTTGCTAAAGAAAGATGAGTTCTTCTCCTCTCATGAGTGCTTCGGATGCCTCCCACTCCTCCTGTCTCAGCTCTAACACAGTGCGCTTGTACAGGTCAGCACCACCAAGACCACCGCTTGCTGCAGTCCTATGCTAATCCTTGCATTGGATCAGGAAATGTCTTGCTTCTCTTTTTAAATATGAGTAGGAAGCTGAAAGATAGGACTAGGGACTTTCAGAGAAGGAAGTCTGTCATGGTGTTATGTTTCATGAGAGAAAGAGTCCCAAGGCTTAATACCTTAATGATGAGGAGTGAGTGTTCTGCACCAGAACATATTGGTTGTTTTGTCAGGTAGGGAGTTTATGAATTGTTTGAAGTCACAAGTGGTATGATATGAACAAAGCAATGAGAGTTAGTGATTAAGTGAGCAGCTTCATGCAGCTCTATGCACAACTACTTTGAGTGGTGGTAGCTGGACATTAGGTATTGCTATTGACTTTGTAGGCATAGTGAATGTGCTGCAAGCTTCAATTTTTATTTAGTGGTGATTTTCAATACCTTAAGGAGCCTAAGTTGATATTGAGGTTTTTTGCCTAACCTTGTATGGGCTGCTGTAGGTAAAGTCTATTGTTGAGGCCTGATCTATTTTTTAATGATAGTTTGGTTAATGTCCCGCATACTAGGGCAGTCATTTATGCTTGTATATGGAGAAGAGAGGCTTTTGGGCAGATGAGAGGAATTTATCTCTTTTGGTCTGAGGTCGTATTATAATTTTCGGTTAGACACATCTTCCATTTTCTGTGCCAGATAGAGGATTTCCTGTTCTGTATGTAGTCCTAGGGGGGGGATATTCTCAAGAACATGCGATAAATAGGTTAACGCAATTTTTCACATCGCTGTCTATCGTGGGAAAACACGGTGGTAACATGCGATAGTTTCCCGATAACGCGTCAAAAATCTGCGATAAAATTACCGGGACGGTGATGAAAATCTAAAGCCTAACGTGAAAAGACTTGCGATAGGACCAACTGCGATATAAAATCCAGCGATAAGCAGCGCCAGGCCTGCAAGTCCCACAAGTCAGGCGGGAAAAACCACTATAAAACCGGCAACAAAAAACACAAACAACTGCGAAGCACCATGGAGATAGCCGGAGCAAGTACAGAGGACAACCAGAACCCCACAAGCCCCACAGAGGACCAGCCTGGGACCTCGGGGTCAGGGAAGGGCAAGGAGAAGAAGAAGAGGAACCCGCCTTTCAGTACGCAGGAAAATCAGATCCTCATTACGGAGGTGATAGAACACCACCACCAACTGTTCATCACCTCCACTGTGTCATTGGCAACTAAAAATACTATATGGCAGTCCATCTTGGCCAAGGTGAATGCAGTCGGAGTGAAGAGAAGGGAAGTGGATGACTGCAAGAAGTGCTGGACTGATATGAAGCGCAAAACCAAGCAGAAACTCACAGCCAACCTGAAAGCAGCAATACAGACTGGAGGTGGGAGTCCAGCGACACACCAGGAGCTGGATGAGATGGAGGAAATGGTGACCCGGAGTCATCATTGGGGAGACGGTGGCAGGAGTTGGGGGACCGGACACTGCACAACATGACCTGAGCCAACAGCAACAGGGTGAGTAACGACCAGGGACTGAGGGACGGGGGAGAGTGGGCACAATGGCACACATGCACAATTAAGTATAGCACATCTGCGGACAAACAATGCCCCAGAGTCACAACTCCAACCAAGAGCCCAATTTACCCAAGTCTGCAATATCTCAGCACTGTATAAGCACAGAAGTGAAAGGCACACCGCCTGAAAGGGATAAGGGCCAGCAAAATCAGAGCTGAAGGGGCAACACACCCACAATGCAGCACACACACATAAGAATCAGAGCACCTCAACATTGACAACAATGTGGTACAAACTGCAACACCTTCACAACAGAACAGAGGACACAACTCCTGCCGCTTGTGTGTAGGAAATGGCCATTCGCATATGGCATAGCAGGAAACTGTGAGATGACAATGTACAAGTACAACCTCACATCGCTGATGGTGTAGAAATGTCAACTGTCCCGCATCAAATAGGCATCTCCTCACAAACAGTCACAATGTACATTGTCATGCAGTCTGTAAGTAAACTTGTACAATGCATGAACATACATGTGAACACAATGTCAATCTGCATCTCCCCTTCACATTGCAGAGGGAGAATCAACACCTCCTGCAGAGCAGACCCAACAACTCAGCACTGATGATGAAGAGGACCTCCCCAACATCAACATCAACGCCCGTCAACAGCTCACGGACAGCTTCAGCACCACACCTCCTGGAGCAGGGCAGCCCAGCTGCATCGAGGAGACCCCACCCCCGCACAGACCACACAGCAGGAAGCACCCACCACCACAGCTGTCTCCCAGGACCCCCACAACCAATATATGGCATTCCAACGCCGTGTGTTAGGTTGCCTGGAGAAGATGGCTGATCAGCTGCGGGTGGGGTTCGACCTCATGGCAGCCAAACTAGATGCTATACGTGGGTGTCTAAGTCCCATCAGGGACCGCTTACAGTCCCTAACGGACACCCACTGTCCGCTCCATGCTCTCCAACAATCCATGGCTGACATCGCTGGAGTCATGACTCAGAGCCAAGAACAACTGTCTAGTCAGAGCGGCTCCAGCGATGTCAGCCGGGAGTTGGGACACATAAGGAGAATGATGGAGAGCTTGGAGTGGATGCAGGCGAAAAGAATGTTTGCCACGGCTGCACACCAGCGAGATGTAGCTGTGATCTTCCATGCCCTGCAGATCCTCGTCATGGCATTGCCGCCACAAGGCCTGGCGCGGATGAATGCTGCTGCTACTACTCCATCCACATCTCCGCCCCCTGAAGTGTCAGTGCCACACAGTGCAGCAGACATTCCACCTCAGGCCCCTGATGTGTCAGTGCCACACAGTGATGCAGACTAAACACCACCACCCACATGTGAGGCACCTGACACATCAGAGGGACGAAGATGATGATGAATCTGGCTTTGTGGTAAGAATGAAGTGGTAGCATTCATCTCCGCCATATGGCCTGTTTCAGCTTGGTTCTGCCCTCTGCATCATGCCCTGGAATAACACCTTCCACTGTCCCCCGATACACTCAGCGACACTCACCTTGGACCTCAACATGGACTGCCATATTTTGTTTGGTTACCAATGACACAGCAATCACATTGCGGACTGAAGTCTTCCTCTTCCGATGAACTTGTCAATCCCTAAGGGACTCTGGCTGGCCCTCCATGGGGCTACAATGTAAAGTGGGGTTTGCATGGCCCTGTACTGGTCCAGCTTCAACACTCCACTGAATGCGAATAAAGCATTCTAATTCACACAGATGTGTCATGGCTATGATCAATCAAGTATGAAAGTATGGATGAATGTAGGGACAGTGATTCCACAAAAAGGTACTCCCTGGGTAATGCTATCAATGCGCATATATTGGCCGTGACCCAGATCGGCAGTGAGACACACCTTGTCATTCAAATCAACACTCATCACAGTTGAATACAAGTGAAGGTGCGTAGACTTTATTAGCATATGCATGTCAGTACGGGCAAGATAAGTGCCACAACATGCAGACCAATGCAGCAGTATGTCAGAATTTTGGAACGTTGCCAAGTGCCGCAGTCCACTCCGGGGGAGTGCCTCACTTTTCACAGGTGTGTGTTAACCCGAGTTGTTGTCCGCTCATGTATTCGGAGTCCAGGCGAATGCAGCCATGTCCACTGTTGTCGTGGGATATGTGACCAGATCTCCAAGATGCAACAAGATGTTGGGACATGTGCAATGGGTTCCAATCTGTTGTGGCTGCAGGTACATAGTTACTCGTCCATGAAAGCGATTGCAGCTTCGTAGGCTATCATTTCCAACATGAGGTCGATGTCGACTTCATCAAACAGGACGGCGAGGCAATCCATTAGCAGGTCCGGACAGATGTGCTGCGTCCACCCCCTTTCACCAATTAGCACTACAGCCCAATCGGGGAGCGGTTCAATGTGGTCACTGCACACAAGGAGTTGTGCAATCTCCCAGGTCCAGCTGCCAGCATGTATGCCAAGTATCAAGGCATCCCATAAACGGGTATCGCGGTGACACTCCTGGTCGTGGGCCAACAGGGGGCACACACACATGTCAAAATCCAGTTCAGCTACCGTCCTGTTGGATAGGCAGACATCCATGGACCACTCGAATATGCACGATCGACAATGCAACACAGGCTGAACGCAGGTGACGTTGGCAAGGCAGAAGCTTAGCTGGTAACTGATCCGCAGCACTGCCAATGGCAGTGCCCCCAGTAAATGCAGCATATGTGCACGGTACAGTTCCACGTGACAGGGGTTGTACTTGTGTCCGGGATGTTCTGCCATTGCATTAGTGGCTCTGGTTGAAGCGGCACAGTTCTGACCTGCACCAGTTCTGTGGATGAAATGCCACAGCTCGGATCAATGAGTTGTTTTAGTGTGCAACGGTTGTACGCCTGCGATGGTGTGGGAGTAAGTGTGAAGGCCGTTCCATGCAAGATAACTTAGAGCAAGGACTTCTGTGTGTGGGGTGTGTATACGTTGGTCTTTCGTCGGGCTGTTCGTAGTGTGGGAGTCGTCATCAGCTGCTATAGTATCTGTCAGGGGGTGCCGGGCACATGCAATTCCGAGGTCAGAGGTGCAGATGTGCTTCCGCCTGATAGCTCAGACAAAGGAGCTTTCATCCCTAATGTTAGTTTGTCATCTGCTTGCATTCAGGAAATGTGATGTTGCTTGCTGAGGGTGGGGTGGGATGTGTGCAACTTTGGAATTCATGTTTGACATGTCTTGCATGTGGCAAATGAGCGGCATCAATGTGTGTTACATTGCCTCACAGCTGCTCCTCCCTCCCCCGAGCCTATTTACTTGTGTGCGCTGCGCGGTTGCATCACTTGCACTCCTATGGCACACCATTGTCATGCCTAGCTGCACATGTCCACAAGCCTGACAATGACACTGTGATGTTGGCCGTTGAAGGTGGGCGGCCACGTGAGTGTAGGCCTATGGTAAGGATAGGGCGGACACAGATGTAGAATTCGTGCCTGGCTGTACTCACGCTGCGATTAAGGCTATGCATTTGGCTCATGCTGCGGCAATACAGATACACACAACACTTGGCATGTATGAGCCAAGACCCCGAGCGTTCTTGCGCTCCTTCATTTCTCTGTTCGTGTGAGCCCGCCCTCCGGGTGCATGCTACATTGCAGCATTGTCGATTGCGGGCCGGGTGGCGCCAACACTACAACAGAGACACACGCATTAGTCACTTCCTTGTCCTGGCCAGCACTGAACCACGCACAAAGCCCCAGGCAAATTCTTGACACCCCTACGCTGGACTGGCGTATGCCGGCCCAGCCCACTCCGCTTACGCTTACAGGGGGGGTACAAAGCTACGTGTCCAAGGGCTTACCCACTGCCTGAGGTGACATGGTTGCGTCCGCTGTCCACAGCACAATGTAATGTGGTAGGGCCCTGGGCCATCATGCATACATAATGACCACACCGACACACTTGGATAGATAGTGGAACTGGCTACGGGTACGTGCGCCCGGCCCATTTTATTACCAGGGTCACATGTCCAGTGACGCCTGTGCTGGATGGGTGTGGGGTGAGTGTAAGCCAGCCCTCAGGGAGTGGTTGGTGCTGGCAACAACTAGAACAGTGATCATCGGTTCACACACACAAGACTCAATCATGAAGGGTCCATGACTTGCAGTGCACTGAGGTAGGGGCACCAGATCTGACATCACACACACAAGATTCAATCATAAAGGGTCCATGACTTGCAGTGCACTGAGGTAGGGGCACCAGATCTGGAATTACACACACAAGATTCAAACATAAAGGGTTCATGACTTGTGGTGCACTGAGTTAGTGTCACCTGAAGCGCTCAGCGGCTGTGCAGCCTGCGATAATGCGTCGTCCGGGCGCGCCGCACTGGAAGCAATGTCTGTTGCCTACTGGACTGCGCCATAAATAAATCAAGACTCAATTTGAATTGGGGGACCTGCTGACCGCAGTGTAGGCCGGAGGCAGCGGTCAGCAAGGGCCCACAGCCACGTGGCGATGACTTGAGCTGCACAGAGTTAGTGGCACCTGAAGTGCTCAGCGGGTGTGCAGCCACCGATGATGGCGTGTCCTTGCAGGTCAGGATTGGATTCGATATGTGTGAGCCCTGTAGACCGCAGTGTAGGCCAGAGGCAGCGGTCAGAAAGGGCCCACAGCCACGTGGCGATAACTTGTGGTGCACTGAGTTAGTGGCACCTGAAGCGCTCATCGGGAGTGCAGCCAGCGATGATGGCGTGTCCTTGCAGGTCAGGATTGGATTCGATATGTGTGAGCCCTGCTGACCACAGTGTAGGCCGCAGGCAGCGGTCAGAAAGGGCCCACAGCCACGTGGCGATGACTTGTGGTGCACTGAGTTAGTGGCACCTGAAGCGCTCAGCTGCTGTGCAGCCAGCGATGATGGCGTGTCCTTGCAGGTCAGGATTGGATGCGAAATGTGTGATCCCTGCTGACCGCAGTGTAGGCCAGAGGCAGCAGTCAGCAAGGGCCCACAGCCATGTGGCGATGACTTGAGCTGCACAGAGTTGGTGGCACCTGAAGCGCTTAGCGGGTGCGCAGCCTGCGATGATGCGTCGTCTGGGCGGGCCACACTGGAAGCAACGTCTGTTGCCTACTGGGCTGCGCCATAAATAAATCAAGACTGAATTTGAATTGGGGGACCTGCTGACCGCAGTGTAGGCGGCAGACAGTAGTCAGCACACACATAACTCCACGGCGCTGTGCCGCTGGGTGCGCTGGGGGCCTGTGTCGCGGGAGCCAGAGATCGGCTGAGGAGGCTGGCGGTCATGGCAGCGGACTCGTGGCAGGGTGAGGGGTGCCACCCTGGCAGACGCGTTGGCCATCTCGGAAGTGAACCACGCCCAGAGCCCCGGCCTATTTATTCACCCCTACGCTGGACTGGCGTATGCCGGCCCAGCCCACTCCGCTTACGCTTACAGGGGGGGACGACACAGCTATGTGACCGAGGACTTCCCCACTGCCTGAGGTAACATGATTGCATCTACTGTGCACAACACTACATACACCAGCAGTATCTGTCCACATGGACATGTCTGTGCTCTGCATACTGAAGTCTGTCCAGCACATCACCACCACACTTGGCATTGTGTACATTCTTTTCATGGGTGACTTGCCTCCCTTCACTCATACTTGGTTCCCATCTCTCCCCACATTCTGCAATTGTGTGGCTGAGGGACCATGCCGTTTTCGGAAGGTCAGCTGACTTCTTCTGCGCTGCCTAGGTGGTAGTCCTGGGGTGGGTGGTCCAGGGGAAGGTCCTGGGGGTGGTGGCGGTGGGTGTTGTGGCCCTCTTGGGTCTCCAAGCTGCATGATCATTGGCTACATGGCATCTGTTGGTCTTCAGATGTGGCTCTGGGCTGGGCTCCCTTTCATGCTGCAGGCTGTCATCCTGCTTAACACCAGTAAAAGGCAGGTGTTAAATCCCTGCTGCTAACGCACCTTATCGCCTGTTTTTGGATCGCTTCGCCGATCTGGCTGGTCGTTGGGAATATTGCGAAGTGGTGTTTTTGTGTGTTTTTGCACGGGAACGCCTACTCTGCATATCATTAGCGTTAGTTGTCGCTCTCATCCTTGGCGATGTTTTTTGTGGCAGCTATCGCTGGAAAACTGGCGATATCGGCAGTTTGCACCAGCTTGAGAATAGGGCGATAAATCTATCGCCACTTTTGCGGCACTAAAGTGCCGATAAATCGGCGATAAGTCCTTGAGAATATGCCCCTAGGTGTCATCAGCATATAGACATCTTAAAAATCTTCAACAGCTTTAATATGTAGATTGAACAGTGTAGGAACAAAGATCGAAATCTGTGGGATTTCATTTTGTACAAGAACATAGTTTAAAAGATAGTTTTCAGAGGTAAATTAATTTTATGTAGAGCTGTAGAAAGTAAGAAGTAAACATGTAAGCTTTTTGAAAAACACATAAAGGTGATCCCTGAGTAAGGTATCTTTGATCTAAGTGAAAATAATATAAATAATGCCCCTAATCTAAGTTGGAAGAACTGTCATAAGTAGGGTGATCATTCTCAAGAACATTGACCTATGGGCCTGTGGCAGTTGCAGATCGGTTGACCGTCACAGGTTGCCCTTGGTCGGAGACAGCGGATGCTCCCCCACTAGAATTCTGGGACTTTGTCCACCTCTAAATAGGTGAATCAAGAGTTTAGCGCTTGGGGCATGTGACACTTCTTTGATGGAGTCCCCCTTGCATCTGTAAAACTCTAAAAAGTGACCACCTTGATTTGTGAATTGATGATGTCTTGCATATCATGAGAGGTTTGTAGAATTTTCTATATATTATTTAGACCGCTTAGTAATATGTATTATGCTTCATTCTGAAATGAACAAACCTGTATACAGAGGTAAGTTTACCATTGATTTAACTCTCTTTTAGGAGGGAGCCATGTCAATGGTGATTTTAGTTAGTAGAAAAGTATTCCACATGTCAAACTTACAAGGGTCGGTGATCTCCCCAACTGAACACGCAACACACTCAAAACAGCAAATGGGTTTTCCTTCTTTGGTGGCCTTTCTGTACCCAGGGAGACAATTTGCATTGCAGACAGAGACTGGAACCTGTGGAGTGACATAGATTATATGGGTGTAAAGAATCATAAGTAACTTGTGCAATCTGAAAGGGATACCTTGAAATAAGTTATCCTTGACAGATAATGGAATCTTCAGAAAGAATAGAGAGAGAAGACAAGACACAACTAACAGTTTGGATCTAACAGAGAGATTGAGGTAGAGAGGACTTTCATAAAATTATCATAGGCACAGTTTATAGCTGTTAGGTGAAAATATTTAAAGCAGAATCTTTAAGTGGGACGTTATGGTGTTAAACATCTGCTCAAGTTATGTACAATATTTTCACAAACACAAGGGAACCCAAAAAGGTAGATAAGGACCTTGGGTAACAGTTTAGTATTAGAACAGTGGTCCTTAAACAGAACAGTGTGGTCATCAGGATAAATATAGACTCCAATCAGTGCGATATTACGAGTGTCCAGCCGGACATTCAATTTAATAATTCAAAAATGTCAAAAACCAAAAATAAACACATCAATACAGTGGGACACAATCCTGCATCCTACATAGAAACATGACAAGTACACTTAGGACAGGAACATATCAGGCAAGACAGGGTAGCTTGTGGAATATTGAACACAATTTCTAACAAGCTTGAGGAAACAGTAAATACACTTTTTTTTATCAGATTTGATTAATGTGCAAACTGTTTACATTGGTCGACGACGTTTCGATCCTCTTTAAGAAATAGTAGGATCATCATCAGGACAGGTAAAAATACAAGCCTGAATAATTAGAGATTGCCTCAAGGGGCCTGTGGAAGGTAAAGCCACAATTACACTCAGTGGTGGAGGCCGATTAAATAGGATGTTCTAAGAATGAAAAACCTGGCGATTAAACTGTAAATTATCAGTTCCAAGGCAGCAAGTGGCGATGCACGTTATGCTGTGTGATCCAAGGCTTGATGGCAGGCTTGTATTTTTAACTGTCCTGATGATGATCCTACTATTTCTTAAAGAGGATCGAAACGTCGTCGACCAATGTAAACAGTCAACAAACAGGAGCTATTTATCAAACGCACAGTGCCATTATCCAGAAAAAAAGCAATATGGGAAGACATTACGGACAAGGTGAATGCTGTTGGAGAGAGGAAGAGGAGGACAGTGGACGAGGTCAGGAAGCGCTGGAATGATAGTAAGAAAAATACCAAGGAAAAAATAGTAGCCAACCGGAAGGCAGCAAATGCGACTGGAGGTGGGAGTCCAGCGCCCCTGCTGGAGCTGGATGAGACGGAGGAAATGGTGGCCCAAATCATCACTGATGAAACGGTGGTCGGAGTGCCGGGTCAGGACACTGCTGAATGTGAGCAGACACAACCACAGGGTGAGTACCAACCATGGAGTGGGTGGATGGCGGTCGATGGGCACAATGGCACTCATGCACAATAAATTGCATTGCAGACCCACAATCACTGTGGATCAGGTCCCAGATAGCCCTATGCATGGTGGCATGGACACAGATCACCTGACTCGAGCCAAAACCTTGCAAGACACATATTCCCGGGCACCCAGACTTTGAAATGTGCACCGTAAAGTCAGCCAAACACATTCCAGGTACAACATCAGATGACAAAATAAGGGCAACATCAATTAGCAAAGTGCCACATCACCTAGAGATGCGGAGGGCTGGCAAAATGCACACCTTGCATCATCAGAACCCATATCCAATTAATCAGCACAAGGCAGCATCTCCCAGACGCCCAAATGAGCATGCCGTGTGAATGTGACAGATCACGTGCACCAGTGAGCATGCCAACAACAAGCTCAGCACACCTGCAACATTGCGCATGTGTCTGACTTGTGTGCAAGGTCGTGCATGGCCAACAAGGGTGACTTTGGTGGCCATACATAACCTTGCACACAAGCCAAACACATGTGCAAAGTTGCAGGTGTGTTGAGCTTGTTGTTGGCATGCTCACTGGTGCACGCGATCTGTCACATTCACACTGCATGCTCATTTGGGTGTCTCGGAGATGCGGCCTTGTGCTGATGAATTGGATATGCGTGGTGATGAGGCAAGGGGGACATCGTGACAACCTCACGCATCGCCAAGCAATATGCCCCCTTGACCGTTCATGCAATGCAGTTCTGCGTACTGCAAGTGAGCAAGCATCCAGTGAGTCTGCATACTGGCAACACATGCTATCTCCCAAAAAAGTGACCATGTAGGCCGATGGCTAAATTAGGCATATGACTAAATGCACACACATTGTGAATACATAGTGACTGCAGCAGGGAGGTCTAAGGCAGTCACGTGTCTATACAAGCGCATGACCCTTGAGAAGCTACCCCCTTTGGACATACTTAAGTACAAATGGGAGGTTGATGTAGGGAGAGAGAATCCGGAAAGGGCTTGGGCTGAGATAGTGGAGCGGGCGTGGAAGAGCACCAGGAATGCCTGCTTTCAAATGCTCCATTTCCATGTCACACATCGTGCTTACCTCACACCGGCAAAAATAAAAACATATATCAACACTGACTCAGATGAATGCCAGAGGTGTCGGGGTGAAGGGGCAGACTTCCCTCAAATGCACAGGAAGTGCCCACTCCTGGCTACTTACTGGAATGACGTACTTGCACTATTGAAGGTAGTGACGGATAGGGAATTAGATATGGCATTGGGGACATGTATACTGCATTGGTTTCCCCACACAGCTAAAACTAAAATCACCACCAAGTTCATAGATATGGGACTGGTGGTTGCCAAGAGAGAAATCACGAAGCACTGGAAGGCGAGTGGGCCCCGAGCTTAGATCGCTGGAAGAGAGATTTCATCAAATGGGCGGACTGTGATGGAATGGTTCGGCTACAATTGGCAAAGAGGACGGGGAGTGATGGAGCACCCGAGGCAGCTAGAGCGTGGGGACACTTGGTGGGACTATCAAAAGAACCAGACGCTGAAAGTGATGATGACGCTGACCTGGGAGAGCTGTTGACAGGGTAGGCCCCCTACAGCGCATAGAAGTAGCCATGTGCCACCATTAGCGATATGCAAGATACGTGAATCCAAAGCGGCAGCCTGCACAAGGTTCAATTGTTTACCTTTTTGAGATCACCGATCACGCATTACTAGTGTTTATCGATGAGTGCAGAGTAATGGGGGATGTGACATGCCTGGAGGGAGGGGGGATTGGAATTTAGGGCATGGATAGATTTAGTAGGAATAGTCAAGTTTCTCAATCTGGGACCCATAGAGTATTGGACATAGCTCCCTTTGTCACATGAATCATATTTTCCAAGGACATTGCGGAAACGTGCCTTAAGGTTGAGCTGAGATCCTCTGTTTGCACTATTGTATATTACGATCAGTGGAGGGGGACTAGGTAGGTGATTTGGGAGATGTCTATGCCCTGCTTCCAAAAACTTCATCAAGTTTAATTTTAATGTAAAAAAAATATAAAAGGACTAAATGCACACATGCTGCAGACTTTACTCATGGGGCAATGTTATGCAATGAGCAGGGGGGAAATACCTGCAACACCACGGTACATGAACAATGCATATCAGCAATGTGTTTCACAAAGCTGTACTGCTTTACTTGTTGTTGTGACAAACTCACACAACAACAATGTCCCCGTAAAGAAGTATGCCAAACAAAGTATGACCACAATCAAGTATAGCAAATTTGCCAACAACAATTAAAAGCCCAAAATGGCACACTCAATCATAAGGTCACATTTCAATCACCCACCCCCAAGTGTACACATCTGTCATACTGAAAACAGCATTCCTCCTCTGTCATCATTTGAGTTGGCCATCACACGATCATGTGCATGTAAACACATCTGTTTGGTAAGTCAACTGTGTCAGTGAACAAACATCCAGTAATGTCAAATCATCACACACACGCAAAGCCAGGACTTGAATATCTTGAACCAGGACAGCATGTATCATCCATGTCATCAGCTGCGTGGCACATACACAAATACACATCACCATGCCATTTGCATCTGTTGTGAGGGTGGCACTGACAAGGCCTGAGCAACATAAACACGCATCTGTAAATCAACTAAAGCAAAATCCTGTAACACACACCAGTAGTGTCCCGTATAGGGCGTGCTGCCGGGCGTTGACGTGGGGCAGGGGAGGGACAGGGTGGGGTGTATAAACACTGGAATACGGATGAATGCAGGTAAGTATACAGTTAAATCCTTAAAACGGATTCATTTGTGCGCACTGCATTGCCAAATGCGATGCAGGGCGCCCAACTACATCCCTTTTATTTTTTAAAATGTCTACTGACATGCATTCATCCATATTCCGGTGTATACCACCCCCAACCCTGCCCCTCCACCGCCCCACATCCCTGCCCGGCAGCATGCCCCATACGGGACACTACTGCCACACACACACCACATGTGGGATCAAAGTTGCGGGTAATGGGTGTTGACACCGTCTGAACAGACAGTAACAACTATTGCAATACATGCTGCACCACACTCAGAATGGGTAATCCAACAGAAGTGCAGTAAGCAATACATGCAAGATTAAACATGACTGACCGAATGCACACAAGACAAATCACAATAGCCCAAGCTACATAGATGCACATGTGTCCTACATAGTGCAGCCATGTTGAAAAAAAGAAAGTAGGCTCTCATTGCCAATGTGCCAAAAGGGTGCCCTCCTCACACATAACTAATCTCACACAAAACACATGCACATGTGCAGTACCCTGCAAAGCTGCAGGTCTGTGAGCCACACTGACAAGGCAAGTGACAGGGCATGATGAATAGCATCCCTGCAGGACAAACATATTTACATGGTGCTGGACATCTCACTGATGTGGCGGAGTGTGGACCACCTCCTTATAGGAGCAGGTCACACTCTGACACATCCTTCTGTACACACAACCCCTGATGTGACCAAGACATCTCATGACCTATGTTATGTTATGTTATGTTATGTTAAAAGTACTTGTTAAGCGCACGTACACCGAAAACGGTTTCATGGCGCTCAGGGCAAAGAGGACGGTGCAGAGGTGAGGAGGTAGTATTACTGATAAGCTTGAGAGAACAGCCAGGTCTTGAGCTTTTGCCTGAACTGGGAGTACAGGGTCACAGATCTTACTTCAATAGGCAGTGAGTTCCATAGTTGAGGGGCTAAGACCGCAAATCTAAGTCCGCCATGCTTTTTACGCTTGAACGGTACAACAGTCAACAAATTAAGAGTGGAGGAACGCAGTTCTCGAAGAGGGGCGTACCACTGCAATTTGGAAGAAATGAAAGCAGGGCCATTACCGGCAAGGGCCTTAAAGATGGTGCATCCCATCTTAAAAATACAGCGTTTACCTACCGGGAGCCAGTGTAGGCTCTTCATCAGAGGTTTAACATGGCATCGACTGGACTGGCGAGCGATTAGTCTGGCGGCGTGGTTCTGCACCAGCTGCAGGCGGTGGAGTTGGTAGGCTGGGATGCCTGCATATAAAGAGTTAGCGTAATCGATCCGCGAGATTACCAGAGCAAGGGTAACCAAAATTAGAGCCTCAGTGGTTAGAAATCTGGCAATCTTACGGATTCTGCGCAGATGAAAGAAGCAGGCGGAGACCACCGAACTGATCTGTGCTTTCATCGTCAGGTCGCTGCTAATCACAATCCCCAAGCTCTTAACAGAAGCTACAGGGAGAGGAGGACTGCCCAAAGAGGAAGGCCAGAAGTTGGAGTTCACGGGTTAGCCAGTCCAGCAGTTAAGATGAGTTCTGTTTTATCCGGATTCAACTTTAATTGATTGCAGTTCATCCAGTTACAAATAAAACTCAGAGTGGCCTGGAAGTTAGACACTGAAGAGGTAGAAGAGTGAATGTCAAAAACCAGTTGAAGATCATCAGCATAATTAAAAATATTGACCATTCTTTCGCGAAGAGCTCGAATCAGGGGTGCAATATACAAATTAAAAAGAAGGGGCGACAACGAAGACCCCTGTGGAACCCCACAGATCAAAGCACTCTTTTGGAAAAGAACTTGCCGAGGTGGACAGCTTGATGTCTATTGCTGAGGAAGGAAGATATCCACTTCAACGCTAGCCCCTGAATCCCGGCATTGCTGACACGGTCGATCAGGAGATCATGATCGACCGTGTCAAACGCGGCGGATAAGTCAAGGAGTACCAGAGCTTGAGTGTATCCCTTGTCTGCGCCCCTTCTAAGCTCGTCCATAACTGCAAAGATAACTGCCTCAGTTGAGTGGGCTGGTCTGAAGCCTGCCTGATGGGAGTCCAGGAAGCGCGACTGTTCGATGAAGGAGCTAAGACAGCTGGTGACGTGGGCCTCTAAGACTTTGCCCAGATAGGGCAGCAACGAGATGGGACGATAATTACTGAGGACCGAAGGATCCAGGTTAGGCTTTTTCAGAATTGGGAGAATTTCGGCACTCTTGAAGGTGTTGGGAACAATGCTATGCACAAGTGTCACAACTCTGGCCAACACACATAGTCACCACAGCTTACAACATCTCTGCATTGTACATTCACAGAAGTCAAAGGGTCATTGTCTGAAAGGGACGAGGGGCAGTAAAACAAAAGCAGCAGGTGCCACTATCACACAATGCAGTGCACACACATACAAATCTGAGTACATCAACATTGACTACTAGGTGTTACGAACTGCATCACTCACACAACTGAACAGAGGACACAACAGGTAGCGCCTGTGTGTAGACACTGTCCAAAAACAATTCTCATATTGGTGAAATGTGAGATGACAATGTACAAGTACAAGCTCACATCCATGATGCCCTTGAAATAATCACCATCCTGCTAAAAATAAGCATCTCATCCAAAACAGTCAGAATGTACAGTCTCCCGCAGTCTGTTTGTAAAGTAAACAAATGCATGCTCCTACATGTAACACACTGTTAAACTGTATCTCCCATACCAATTGCAGAGGGAGAGACAACACCTCCTGGACAGCAGAATGACCCACCCCTCGCCGTTGACTTGGACGATTACACCACCATCAACCAGGAGGAATTCCTACAGATGCTGGACTTCCTTGACACACGATCTACAGGAGCAGGGCAACCCAGCAGCATTGCGCAAACCCCACCCCCTGCACAAACCATCCAGCAGCAGGCACCTTCCACCACAGCTGCCTCCCAGGACCTTGACGACACATATCAGGCCTTTCACCGCCATGTGCTTGAGGTCCAGCGGGAGACGCGTGACCAGGTGCGGTTGGGGTTTGAGAGCCTGGCAGCCAAAATGGACGACATACGTGGGTGTCTGAGTCCCATCAGGGACCACATGCAAAGGATGACAGACATCCACAGCCCGCTCAATGCTCTACAACGCTCCCTGGATGACATTGCTGTAGTCCTGACTCAGAGACTAGACCAACTGTCTCAGCAGGGTGGCTCCAGTAGTGTCAGCACAGATTTGTCCAGGCTTGCCCGGATAATGGAGAGCAGGGAGCGGAGTGAAGAACAACAGATGGCTGCCACGGCTGAACACCAGCGCAATGTAGCTGGGATCTACCAGGCCCTGCATCTGCTCGTCACCTCAGTGCTGCCCCAAGCTCTGGCACCAATAGTTGCTGCTGCTGGCGGCTCCACATCCTCAGCTCCGCCCCCTGATGTGTCCGTGCCTCACAGTGCTGCACCCACCATACCACCACCCACATGTGAGCCACATGACACATCAGAGGACGAAGATGAGGATGATTCTGCCATAATGGTAAGGAGAACACAGAGCAAACATTGACGACAAAAGGCCTGTCTTACCTTGGTACTGTTCTTACTATCATGCCACAGAACGACCCCTTCCATTGTCTTCCAATGTCACCCAACACTCACCTTGGACCTACACATGGACTTCCACATCAGCTTTTTTTCGTGACAATGACACTGCAACCTCCGCCTCTTCCCTTGGATCCGTCACTCCCAAAGGACTCTGTCTGCCCCTCTAACGGGCATACATGCAATGTCGGGTTGAATGGGCAAGTACTGTTCCAGTCTTCCCCCTTGTACTGTAAATAAAAATATCCAATTAACACAGATGCGTGTTTACATGACCAATCAAGCATTGAACTTCGTAAATAATTCATGTCCTGTGAATCCACAAGATGGTCCACCAAGGGAAATACAAGCTATGTACATGTGTCACCTGACACGGATAGGCAGTGAGATGAGCCTGTATGTGTAAAATTGCTGTGCCCACCTTGATCAGATACCACAATCGAGCAATATCCCAACTTTTACCCACGTCCATTGATTAGAAAGGCATGTGTGAACAAATGTACCAGTCTGTTTCATGACACAAGTAGTGCCACCCTGAACAATAGCAAACCATAATCTCCTGGCATATCTACTTACAATCAACATGGTGTACAAATCTTGTTGTGATGTTGCGCATTGCATATCACATCCCTAGATGTTGCACACCAGATTCACATTGATGAGGAGACCTAAGGGCACATGTCTAACATACATATATGGAACAACAAAGTCTGCCTCACTGAAGTGTAGTTCACAATGGTGACTATAGCCAAAGTGCAAAGCGTCAATCAGCCCCTACCTGTGCACAAACAATGCCTAACAATCTTGGAGCCCTCTCATGCTGTGCCCACTGTGAGCATATTGGCCAATGTGTCTACGGATGTCTGTTGAACTGCACTTAGCATATAGTCTGATTCAGTGGCAACATTCCAAGGGTGTCATCACAATGAGTCAATGCCAAAAGTAACAGCTGGGACGAGTGCCCATGACACTGTCGGTACAGGGAGCTATGCAACATTGTCACCACTTGTGTGCAGCAGAACAGTGTGCATGCAAACAAACGTCAACTGTGACCAAAGCATAACTTAACTAATTATGGCAGTCAGAAAAGGAAGATAGTAGAAGTTAAGTTAGTATACCCTACAGTGCAACTCCTAAATAACATCTGTGAATAACCTCAATAGTAAGGTCAGAACTCATTGTCACGTAACTCATGTGATTGACAAACACTGTTGTGCCATGTGACGTTACCAATGGACACACAAATGACCTACATCTTGCATGGCATGGAGATTGAGCTGCCATGCACAGGGACAGGTAAGGCAAAGCAAGCTGATACCCTGGCACAACGCATCAAGTGTGCCAAGGTCTGTGCAATGTATATGGACTCAGAGCCCGGAGCATCTGATATGCATGTGTCATACGCTATATGTGTTACTCGGTGCATACATCCATATCCATGATGGCTAACTGTAGCAACTTCTATGTACTCACAATTTAATGTCCCTACATTGTGTTGTAATTTTGCAACAATGTGCAGTACAAGCCTGTGCGTCACACTTAAGATGTAGAACGTCACAAAAAAATGTCCCTAGACTAAGCCGTAAACCATACTTTACAATCTGTCAGCCATGCAAGTTCACTGTGCTCACATATATGGTATCCTGACACAATCCATCCTGCTAAGTAACAGGTCATGACCATAGTTACACATTCAATGATTTGGCCTGTGACGGCATGAGTTGCATACAATGGAACAAGCCCCACTCCCCACATCATCCCTGATGTAAGTGCAAATGGACAAAATTAAATAACATCATTTATTGAACAATATAAAATATATAAATTCCCTACACTACCACTAAGAACTAATCCTAACACTAAATCTAAACTAACTATTAATATTTTACTTAACTTAACTCCATACCCTAACTATTCCTAAACACGCAAAAACAGTTACGACATCAGCCCCCACCCAAAGGAAAATGAAACTTATCCCCAAATACCATAAAATTGTAGAAAAAAATATAATTACTTAAAAACTACCACTAACTAGGCCTACCCTAAAACTACTCTACCTAAAACGAACAAAACTTCACGAACACTAGCCAACACTGAAACATAAACATCGTGGCAAGGGAGAAGAGGGGGATGGGGGACAACATGGGGAGGAATCACTGCAGTCCAAGGTGTGTCCGGATGTCATGCAAGTTCCTGTTGAGGTACAACAATTCTCTCCGAATGTCCATGAGCAAGGAATTGTTTGCAGCGATCATCCTCCTGTCCGTGGCATTAAAAGGCTCCACGTGAGCTGCAGGTGCAGGTGGTATTGGCACCTGTGCGGGTGTGGTCGGAGGGGGAATGACAGGCTGAGACCCCACACTGGGACCAGAGGGTACGGGGAGGGGCTGGTTGCTGGGTCGTCCAACATCCTGCAACGCATTCCATTTTCCGGCCTTCCTGTCGTTCCGATACCTCCTCGCCATCTGTCGGAAACCTTTGGCAACCTTCTTGACATGAAGGTACCGGTCCTTGGCCACCTGGAAGGCATGTAGCTCCGCAGGTGTCATGTTGTCTGTAACATATAATCAATGTCAATTCCAGTACTTCAGAACATGTCAATGTTCACCATTAAATCGGTAATCAAAGATTAAATCAACATGTGAGCCAACACACCAGTGTAACTATGTGAAGTCAGAGACTGACGTGGTCAACCAAATCTTGAAGCTTGAATGATTCACTACATGCTGTGGAGACTGACATGACAGTGCATGTCATGGGACATGTACTTTCACAACAAAATGAGACTGACACGGTCAAAACATGGCACCATTGGACACCCTGACTGCGGTTGACATGTACAAATGTCTGCAGGAGGGAGGCATTAGCCCTCCAATTACAGAACCACCCTCATCCTGTCCTGTGACACACTGCTGCATCTAATGTACAATGCACATGTGCAGCCCTGTGTGTCCACAAGCAACTGTGTGCAGGTCATCAAGTCAGCGCCAAAACAGGCACTCTTGCACAAGATTGCAAGGGTGTCTGTGTGCAGGTGTGCTTGTCAATCTACTGTAAGGTCACACTACATGCACAGGAACAAGACTGGGACAGCCCTACTCACACTTCCAATCATGCAGCACACATGGAAACATGTTTGGTGTATGACCGCTTACATTGACAGGATGCACTGTCCCTCACTCCACCATCACTATACAATTTGTGATGTTCTGCCACTGAGAGGGGGAGACATCATTTCACCCAAATTGTCACTCATGCATGTCTTGTGACCGCTGACCTCACTCCGTAGTAAATAAGAGCACGCATGCCTTTACAACGCAAACTGTTACAATGCATTCAACATTGTAATGGCACCCTGGGGTCATGAGCGTCGTGTCATTGTCATGGCTAATGTTTACACACAGATAGTGTCGTTGAGCCCTGCATTGTGAAATATATGGGAGTTCAAATAATGCATAGCTCAAGCATGTGTTGAAAATGTGTGTGGAGTAATGTCACCAATTGTGACAGAGGAGTATGTACACATGATCCATAGTCAAGCATGGAATGTCCCCACGGACACAGCCTGCCAACACCAATGCAGTGCACAAAGATGCAATTGCAGTTAACATGCACATCTTTGATATGTGTTTGTGTAACGTGCCATTGATATGTTTAGCTCTCAGCTACACACTGCCACTTCAGTGAAGCTGCTATGCAGCATACATGAGAAAGCACTGTTCAAACATGTCTCTGAGCTTGCACCCCCTGAAAAGCACTGCCTCCTTGTGCACAACTTAACACCCACTGCACGCACCTTTGACGATAAACACAGCATGAAAGTGTGCCTTATTGACAAGGCAGCATAACTCAACATCGGCAATAAGCCAATGACCCGATTGCCAACACCACTTCAGTGAAAGTGACGCAGGGGCGGCGTTCGGGTATTAAAAATATGCCCCTCAATTGGAATGGGTATCACTGACTGTTGATGGGCAAACTCACAACTTTGAAACAGATGCATTGCCCCACCTTCACCTACCAATTTGGACACAAATCTGACTTACACGATGCATCTTCACATTGTGGGTAAGGGACATGCGATACACACCCATACTGCTTATCAACAAAGTGTAGCATTTGTAACAGACATCCATGACACTGCAACATGACAATATTTTATGTCCATACTCACCAGTGGCGTGTGTTATAGGTTGACGACCATCTGTGAGACAACAAATGTAAACATGTGTTGTTACCAGACGTAAACAAACATCACATATTCATAATGAAATTCATTACAGTAACTGATGATGCAACATAACTGTGGTGTTGCCTTTCATGTTGGCCACATGACCGTGACTACTTTGACTGCCATTCACGCAGGACCTGTGAATGCAGAGGCGGACCACACAATACATTACTGCTGGCAGACATGCACATATGAGTCGTGTGACACAATGTCAAGGCCCCATTTCTACACGGTCATGGGATAAAACTTGCTCTGTGTACAATTGCATCTCTGCAGATTTCAACAGGCAGTTACCCAGAGATATTTAGGGTATGACACTCTGGAGATGTCCCATTTCCGTTGTGTCTTTTGACCTCTCCAATTCATACTCACACATAAACCATGTACAGGGGCAGCGTAGCTACGGTTCCACAAGTTATGTAGGACTACTATTTTTACACTAGATTCTGGCCAGCACACAGCTTACGTGCACAATGGCTTGGCTTGTACATGTACAGTCACCCTTACTGTACACAAACATACATTATTCTGCACGCAGGTTTGGCACAAGTGTGCCAGCTTTGGCACCACATTGCTAAGTGTTGATCCAGCGCAGTGGGTCACCCAAAATAGCCCCCTATGCTTGTCGGCATGGTGCAGCGTTGTGCCTCTGATGTGACCACATCATGTGTAAACACATTGCACCTCACACCTCACTCATCAAATGTACTGCAATTGGACCCCTACTTCATGACGTCCGCTGCGGGGACAGACTAGCAAGACCACTGACTAACTGTCAGTGAAATTGCTCTGCCAGCCTCGCAGCTCCACCATTGAATGAGGCCTCCCCAAGCACATGCACTCTCTGGAGTGGGTGTTTGAAGCCCTCCTCCACCCGCAGGTTCACCTGTGCATCAACCCTGGTGGTCCATTGGAGCTCTGACTCACGCATTCGGCTCCATCATTCACTCTTATCAACTTGTTACTTCACTTGTTTCCACACTCATACCTAATCTATTGTTCGTCAGTATCCGGCTTCCTGATGCTTACTCTGTTTTCCCTCTCTACCGACTTTTCGTCCTTCCACGCCCCTTTCTTGGCAACCGCTGCTGCCCGCGTGGACCTCTCGCCAACTCCGTCACCAACATCATCTCCCCGCATGCCATTGCGTCCACCAACTACAACACACTGGGAGTCCTCAACTTCCACCTCGACAGACCACATTGCTCCCCATCTTCAGACAAAAACTAATGAAAATGGCTCGTCCACATACACACACCTTGATGGACTTGAACATGCAAACACCCCCACGTGCCTTGCGACCCTTACAAATAAGTAGACACTCACAATAAGTATGTGATTGATGGAATGTGTCCCACAGGAGACCTACATTACAATGTGGGCTTTACAGCGCAACATGTTTTCTATGCGGTCATTACAACGGAAATTGATAATACAACTTGCGCTGGATTGCGCTCTACAATAAGGGATATTAGGATTGAGTATTCCTACACCTTCCCTACTGTTGCACACACTGTAGTGGGGAGACTAAATCATGCAATTCAAAAGTCCAGTGCATCATGCGCATGTCTTTTTGACGACTTTCATTGTATTAACCACGTTGCAACAGTATCACGGTGTTAAGATAGCATTATGACATCATACCTTCATGTCCCACACGTCAATTGTCAATGTACATAACAGTATTCATGGTTAAAATAGTGTTTGTACTTACCACCCTGTATGCCAGTCATGACTCCGGTGAAATCAAGGATGTCGGCCTCACGTGCCAGCATGTCCTGCCAGCGGTGCTTCCACTGGCGCACGTTCCTGTCCACTCCAAAGCACCGGAGCATCTGCACCCGCACACGCTCCCAACGCACCTTCCGCACTGCCTCGCTGTACCCTTGCAGGATACGTCCACCCCTCTCAGACATCAATGGCAGGTTAAATTTTACCAGCCAAAGAAAGCCCCCCAATGCCCCCTCAGACATCCTTCCCGACCTGCCCACAGCCGGCATCTCCCTGCACACCAGTAACCCCTCAACCCAAAGAATGATAACCCTCTAAAACCACTAAAGTAAAATACCCCAAGACAAACACACAACAAGACTCAGGACAGGAGACAGTAAAACAATTTAAAACAATTTAAAATAAATTAACAGACACTTTTCACAGGACACAGGACACAGCAACACTCTCACAATCTCACACCAACAGCACAAACCACCAGACACCTCCTTCAATCTGAACAATAACCAGCAATGTGCTTAGAACAGAAAGTGAAAGTGAAAAACACACCTCTGGTAGACAGGAAGCATGCATACATCACTTCCTGTGTGTTTGCGGGCCGTTTTATAGTATGCGATGAAAATTTGCACGCAAATAGCTCGCAAATGTGCTCATGTTGTAAGTGAGTTGTGTATGCGGCCCGTTTTTGGGAATGCGATGTTAATCTGCACGCAAATAGCTTGCTAATCGGCTGGTTGTAACTATGTAGTGTATGCGGCCCGTTTTTGGGAATGCGATGTTAATCTGCACGCAAATAGCTCGCAAATGTGCTCATGTTGGAAGTGAATTGTGTCTGCGGGCCGTTTTGGGAAATGCGATGTAAATCTGCACGCAATTAGGCCGCAAATAGGCTTAGATTGGTACTGTATTGTACAGTGGGTGTGTCTAGCGATGTTTTTTACATGGCACATTTAAATTAAACATTGCGTTGGCATGTAGATTTTACGGCAAGACCAATTTCAAACATATATGGACAGTCAGAGAAAATGTCTTCTCAAAGCCATTGAATACAAGCTGAAGATTGTTTCGCACAATGAGGACAGCCTACATTTTAGATTTCATGACAGGTGACAGACTAAATTTCACGTAACATGACTCATCACCAGTTCACTAGCTATTTGCACATACAATCATTGAATTGATGATGTGAATTGTAAGTGCACTACTCACCTGTGGTGGTCGGAAGGCAATGAGGGTGTGCACAGATCAATCAGTCCATGAGTGGGGTAATTAAGTGCATGACTCACCCGTGAAGCTCACAAGGCGCTGGGGGGAGTAAGAGTGCAGCTCCGTCTCTGGCAAATAGCCATGTCTTGTTGTTCCTCCTGAGAGCATGGAGGGTGGTCGAGCGTTTGATGTTGACTGTCATCTTGTTCCAGGATTTGCCAGCGACGTAGGAGAATGCTCTTCCTCCCGCTCTGAATTAGCGGCTCCGGGGTGAGTCTGCGTGGCCAAGGTTTGCTGAGCGTCAGTTCCTCTTGGGGAGGTTGAAGGTGAGTCTCTTGTTGATGTATTTGTGTCCGATGATGAGGTGGAGTGATTTGTATGTGTGTGTGAGTGGTTTTTAGTTAACTCTAATCTCGAGGGTGATCCAGTGGAGGTTTTGTATGTTTTGTCTTTTGTGTTTGTGACGTGGGGTTGTGATGACAGGTATGTCTGCGCCCTTCAGGATATTTTTGTGCTTGTGTAGTAGTGTTTTGTTGATTCCTGAGTTGAGGGCGTTGCCGTAGTCCAGTCTGCTGGTGATAAATGCGTGCTTTCGGTTTGTGATGCATTTGGGGGTTATACATTTGGATGTATTGCGTAGGATCCGTAGGCAGTTCTAGCTGTTGAAGGCTATGGAGTTGATCTGGAAGGTCATGGTGACGGAAGAGTCGTGGATGATGCCGTGGTTGCGTGTGTGGTCTGTCGGTGATGGCAGGCTTACGAGGGCGGAGAGCCACCAGGTGTTGTCCCATGCAGATGTGGATGGCCTGAGGATGAGGATGTCAGTCTTCTCTGAGTTGAGCTTTAGGCAGATGTATTTCATCCAATCTGCACTTTCCAACATTCATTCCTGGAAGCAGAGTTTGTAGTATTTTCTGATCTTCATGAGGGAGTGGATGAGCTGTGTGTTGTCTGCGTAGGATACTATGGCGATAGCTGACGATGGCGGTGAGGGTGTCCATGTAGTTGTGGAAAATTGTGGGGCTTAGGGACGATCCTTGGGGTACTCCGCAGTTGATCTCTGTGGGTTCGTGGATGAAGGGGGGAGCCTGATCCTGTGGTTTATTACGGAGAGGAAGGAGTGGATCCAGGAGAGGGCGGTTCCTCGTATCCCGGTGTCGTGGAGTCTGGCGGATGTGGTGCGTTGTGAGATGGGGTTGAAGGCTGCAGAGAAGTGTTATAGGATGTGTTCCACTAGTTGACCCTGGTCAAGTGGCATGCATATGTCGTTGTTGGTGGTGAGGTGTGCGATCTTGGTGCTGTGCTTGCTGCCATACCCAGACTGAGAGGGGGCCCTGATGGATTTTTCTTCAGTGAAGGCACTCAGCTGCGGGTTTATGTGTCTCTTGGTGACTTTGTCCGCGAAGGGAAGGAAGGAGATGGTCCAATAGTTCTTCAGGTCTGTCGGGTGATTCCGCCGATAAGCAGATTTGTTCGACAAGGAGATAGGTCTTGATGTGCTTCATAAAGGTGTTCAGGGATGGTGCGCATGTGGAGTCTGCTGATGGCTCATTCATGGTCTTGGGGGCAAGGTGAGTTTATTTTATCTTATTTGACCCCCATTTCACGCCCAATTTCCATGTGTGACACCCATTTCACACCCATTTTTCATATTTGACCCACATTTCACACCCAATGTTCATGTTTGAGCCCCATTTCACACCCATTTTTAATATTTGACCCCCATTTCACGCCCAATTTTCATATTTGAGCCCCATTTCCCACCCAGTTTTCATATTTGACCCCCATTTCACGCCCAATGTTCATATTTGAGCCCCATTTCACAACCAGTTTTCATACTTGACCCCCATTTCACGCCCAATGTTCATATTTGACCCCCATTTCACAACCTTGTAATGATATTTTCACACAGACTGAACATTCATATTCATTATTTCCCCCATACGCCCACATACATTTCAAGATTTAAGACCGAGTACACCCTGTAAATCATGATTTACTTACAGTATGACACACTAATTGAGTAATTGTGTGCCACAATTTACACCTTTTAAAGTCAAGTTGTGCACAATTGACACACTATGGCATCTCTGTACTGAGGTGACATACACACCATTGTTTGACTTTTGTGGTCATGATAGCAATTTTTGTACAATGGTAACATTTCATTTGTGATATACTTATGCAGGAGAGTGATTTGCAGACAGGGTATATGTGTTAAGTTTGTTTATTGTCATAAACAGTTGTTGTGGTAATGTTCCCAAAACATATCTTTGTTGTAGTCAGTCACAACGTGATGTGCTCAAGTGAAGTAATTGTTTATTATCCTGTCCCTTCGGGCAATTCCTGCTGCAGTGGCTGTGGGGTGTGGTCCACCTCGGTGATCTTCCTCATCATCCTGGTCATCGTCCGGTGCTGCAGGGACTTGGATCCAGGGGGCCTTGGTGCACACACAAATGTTGTGCAATACACAACATGCTAGTATGATTTTGTTTACCATTTCTGGGCTGTACAGAAGTTTGCCACCTGTGATATCCAGGCAACGGAAACGTGACTTCAGCACGCCAAATGTGCGCTCAACGATGCCACGGGTGCGTCTATGTGCAGAATTGTACTGCCTCTGTGCCTGGGTGGTGGGGTTTCGTATGGGTGTCATCATCCACGGGCAGAGAGCATATCCTTGATCGCCTGTCACAAGTAATAGGGAGATGTGTCCATTATTCATTATGCATACTGTGTTGGCAGTGTTGACAGTGTCATTGTACATTTCTTATTTTAGCGATTTTTTGATTTGGGTTGGCCATGTGTTGCTTCTGGCTATTTAGCAGCATCAATGCTAAGTACATTGCCTCAGTGTTGATCCTACAAACAGCCATTTTGCTGGTGTGTGCTGCAAGGTAGCATCCTACCATCTAGCGATGGCACTAATCAGCACTCCTCGCAGTCAACGCCATGTGAATGTTCTAATGACATAGGCCACGCCTGACACAGCTCACATTCCGATCTGCGTCTGGTGCTGACGCCAGACCTGTGACACCACACAGCACATGCAATTGAATATCCAGAGCTTACACAAAGCAACAGACAGCAGACCCCTCGCTTGCAGGGTCCACTGAGGGCATTGACGGTTTGCACACACCATCAACAACATCACATGTCACAACGTAAACTTCATGGACTACATCCTCTGTTGCAAGCAGAGCCTCAAACTCACATACCACACCTACTCAAGATCAATTGCACTCTGTGAATATTTTTACAACATCTGATTGTCCAAACACTTCACCACACTGATACACATGGCAGGGCACACCTTTGCACACTTCTTGTCATTTGATATGTTTTTGCAGTTGCCAAAACAAATTCTACACACATGTTGTGACCACGAACACATCCACTTACTCATTGTGCAACCACATGACACACCATATCACAGATGGGACAATGAAGCTTTTGTGTAGCTGGGTTAGAGATGAGATGCTACACACCACCATCAACAGCAGCACCCACAACACTACAGTCAACACCGATGGCGCAAGATAGTTATTTCAGGACAGATTTCTCCACCTGCGCATACACATTTGCCACACTGTGCAACTCCAACATTCCACATGCATTGATACAAGCCTGGTCACTCCACAGCTCTGAGTTGACACACTGATGAGACATGGGGGAGTACTTGTGCGACATTTAGTCAACCATCATGTGTCACCAGCAACAAGGACACCAACATTATGTTCATCCTCACCAATACGCCAACACACCAGACTGGGATACCAGTGAGGATAACTTTGATTTGCGACATGGATGTTCAGAAGCTGGTGGGTACTGTACGCAGAGGAGCCTGGAGATCTCATGCTCGTACACAATACATCGGCATGTGACACCAGGTGATGTGCCAATGCCTTTTGCAGCCCTCCCCCGTCGGTACCTAGGCAACGTATTTGAATCCTCCCTCTTGATGGGACGACATGATTGTGGATTTTGGGCATGTGGTGTGTCCAGTTGGTACTTACCGACAAGCAATGAATTTCCATATATGCGATTCTGTAAGCGCTGGTTTATGACGCAGTGTCGGTAGATGAATGCATCGTGCACACTCCCTGGAAATTTGGCTATGACATTTGTGAACAGTCCACGGTGGTCCACTATTGCTTGCACATTCATTGAATACGTGTGCTTTCTGTTGCGGTATATGTGTGCGCTGTCCGCAGGCGGCACAAATGATACATGTGTGCAGTCAATTGCACCCAACACCTGCGGGAAGCCAGCGATGGCATAGAATCCTTGCTTGATAGCAATCTGCTCCTGCATGGTGTTGGGGAAGTGAAGGTGCTGGGGTATCAGGCTGAGTATACCATCCAAGACAGTGGGGAGGAAGCCTGATAAGGCTGCCTGTGATACTCCACCAACTCTGGCTGTTGTTGGTTGAAATGTCCCAGAGGCCAAGAAGTGCAGCACAGCAAGCAGTTTGATCTGCGGAGGGATGTTTGTTCTCCGCTGTGTTGGTGGCGTCGGCCTGTGGGCAATCAGGGTCAGGATATGCTGGATAGATGTCCTTTTGAGCCTGTAGTGGGCTATGACATCCTCTGGCTTTAATTCAGCAAGGCAGACACGTCTGCGCAGTGCCTGCTGTCTTCTTTGTCGCTGCCTCAGTGGGGGTGGTCCTGGGGGGGGTGGCATTGGCGGTGGTTGTTGTTGCCTTCGTGGGACTCCAATCTGCATGATGACTACCTCCATGGCTTCTGTGGCTGTTCTGAGGGAGCTCTGGCCTAGTCTCCCTTATGTATGTCCACTTATCTGCAATTTAAGTCAGGTTTGTATCAGGTGTTAAAAACTGGAGCTAACGTGGGTTAGCGCGAATTTTTGTGTAGCTACGCCGGTCAGCGATAGCATTGTTAATAGTGCGAAGCTGTGTTAGCGACATTTTTCAGTGATTTTTAGTCAGGAACGCCTACTTTGCATCTCATTAGCGGAGATTATCGCTGGCGTGCAAGGCGATAAAATTTCTGGGTACTATCGCGGAAAACTAGCGCTAATAGGGGTTAGCGACGCCTTGTTGATAGGGCGTTGGAATTATCGCCACTTTATCGCCTAAAAGTGACGCTAACGCTGCGATAATGCCCTTGATAATATGCCCCTTAGAGTCTTGTAATAACACTGTTGGAGAGACACAGTGCAACTCTCAGACTACAGTGTCACTAGACAAGCAGGTTCCCCCAAATATGATGCACTATGTCACACATCCATGTGAGGAGTCAAGATGCAAGTCACTCAATTTGGAAGAAAAACTGCTTGTTCATTCTGTCTTCAAAGATAAATCTCTCTTTTCCTGAGATCACCAGCGAGGATCACAAGGGGCGGTAACAGCTGAGACATCGATCCCTTGATGAAGTAAGTGGGAGTCTTGTAAATGCAAACCTGTAGGTCTCGCCTTGACAAGATATTGATGTATGTCCCCCTTCCTCTTTTAGATATGGTGTATGACTACAGGGATATATTCTCTATCCTCTCTTATGAGGGTTCTCACTCTTAATAACTGGGTGAATTTGATGATCTGTCAAGAGAAATATTTCTGGTACCCACGTTTTCACCTGAGTGCACTGCTGGACATTTTGCAATGTGACACCATCACCGTTGCATGTCGTATTTTGCAGGTTAAAGACCACTTCATCCACATGTGGACATTAATGATATGTATGTTATTCTGTCTCTCATTGGAAAAACACTGAGATCAGATATGAACGAGTATCTTTGTATGAATTTGTTCATTTTGTTTGGCTGCGTATGTATCGACTATACTGCAAGATGATTGAAATGTGAGTTAGAAAGGGATCACTATAGTCCTGATGAAAGCCTCTTGACGTTTAGTAGCAATTAGAAAGGCTGAAACATGTCGGATACAATTTGGAGGGTGGGATACTAGTTTGCCTTTTCCATCCATTTACTTTTAGTCTTGTCTGTAAAACCCAAAGACATCATATTATTGGCAGGTGTTAAAAGACAATTTGATAGCCAGTAGCATAGTTACCTCATCCCCTAAAGCAAATATCAAGTGCTCCCATTCCAGAGGGTGAGCCCATCCTAACAGGATTTAAGTTGGTATGCAGACAAGCCTGATGATGAAGCATGTTCCAAACTGTGAGTGAGGACTGTTTTTCAACAACCATTGCTTGGGACTTGAGCATACGCTCATAACAAGCCTCACTCTGGGGCTCTAGATACTTAGCTATACTTTTGTGTGAGGACTGCTATTGTAAGGAGGATGTATTAGCAAGCTGGATTTTCCTCTCTTTCCTCCTCTTGGGTACATAATGATTACATGATGTCATTTCATGTTAATGATAGACCGTCCCTTGATTCCACCATGTACCTTTTATTGTTTTGTTGTAAAGTTGCAGGTCAGCATTTTTGTACTTTTAGATGCTCAGGAGCCCCTTGCTGCACATTGGCTCAATATTTAAATCAAACCCTTACTATGATGATGAATTTTGTAAACTTCATAACCTGTAACTAACTGCTATTAAAAACTGTGATTGTATGCTGGATATTATTGAATAGTTTGCAATGTGAATATATACTATGCAGTTCAGTGCTATTTTTATGGATTCCTTTTTTCCCAAACAAAACAAATCGAATTTTGACTTTAAACTTTTGCATCTCAGAGGAGCAACAGTTAGTCTTGAGTAGAATAGTGGAGTGAGGCAGACAGGATGGTAGGAGTCATTGGGTATGATCAATCAGAGCAGGAGGGCTGGAAGAGAAGGATCATGTGGTATGACCATTCTGAGCTGGCTAGAAGGAAGGGATCACATGGTGAGTCCACTCAAGGCAGGTGGACTGAATGAGAGGGAGCACAGGGTGTGTCCACTCGGAGCTGGTGGACTAGAAGTGCAGGATCACAGGGTGTGACCACTTGGAGCAGAAGGATTAGAAGAGAGGGATCACAGGGTGTGACCACTTTGGGCAGGAGGACTAGAAAGGAGGGTTCACAGGCTGTGACCACTCTGAGCTGGAGGACTAGAAGAGAGGGATCACAGTGTGTGACAACTCAGAGCAGGAGGACTGGAAGAGAGGGATCACAGGGTGTGACCACTCATAGCAGGAGGACTAGAAGAGAGGGATCACAGGGTGTGACCACTCAGAGCAGGAGGGAAAGAAGAGAGGGATCACAGGGTGTGACAACTCAGAGCAGGAGGACTAGAGGAGAGGGATCACAGGGTGTGACCACTAAGAGCAAGGAGGACTAGAAGAGAGGGATCACAGGGTGTGACCACTCAGAGCAGGAGGACTAGAAGAGAGGGATCACAGGGTGTGACCACTCAGAGCAGGAGGACTAGAAGATAGGGATCACAGGGTGTGACCACTCTGAGCTGGAGGGCTAGAAGAGAGGGATCACAGGGTGTGACCACTCAGAGCAGGAGGACTAGAAGAGAGGGATCACAGGGTGTGACCACTCAGAGCAGGAAGACTAGAAGAGAGGGTTCACAGGGTGTGACCACACAGAGCAGGAAGACTAGAAGAGAGGGTTCACAGGGTGTGACCACACAGGGCAGGGGGACTAGAAGAGAGGGATCACAGGGTGTGACCACTCAGAGCAGGAGGACTAGAGGAGAGGGATCACAGGCTGTGACCACTCAGAGCAGGAGGACTAGAAGAGAGGGATGATGGGTTATGACCACTCAGAGCAGGAGGACTAGAAGAGAGGGTTCACACAGTGTGACCACTCAGAGCAGGAGGGCTAGAAGAGCGGGATCCCAGGCTGTGACCATTCAGAGCAGGAGGACTAGAAGAGAGGGATCACAGGGTGTGACCACTCAGGGCAGGGGGACTAGAAGAGAGGGTTCACAGGCTATGACCACGCAGATCAGGAAGACTAGAAGAGAGGGTTCACAGGGTGAGACCACTCAGAGCAGGAGGACTAGAAGAGAGGGTTCACAGGGTGTGACCACACAGGGCAGGGGGACTAGAAGAGAGGGTTCACAGGGTGTGACCAATCTTGCCTAGAGGGCTAGATGAGAGGAAACATGGGATGTGACCTCTCAGACCAGGAATCAACACCAGTAGAGATAGTACACTGATGGGGATAGACAGGGTCAGAGAATGGAGGAAATTTTTAGAGAGGACAGGACTTAGGCAGAACGGTGTATGATTTCAGTGGAAATATGTTGGGGATGGAGTAATTGCTGTATTTATTATTTATTTGTGAAGCGTTAGCATAACCAACAGTGTTATATTGCGTAAAAAGATGAACCCAAGGAGTAAAGACCAATGGGCAGCAATATGTCAGCCCTAACATAGATCTCAGTTCACTGGCATGCAGGCACGTGTTTCAGGTTCTTCCAGATGTTTTGATATTCCTGCAGATTGTTTAATATTGTGTGAGAGGATTATGTCTATTGGGTCTATTAGAGACTAATGCACATAGGATGCTCATGAAAGATGTCCTTCTTACCCAAGAGTTTTGAGCCCATACGATGGCTTTTGTATTGACATAGACATAATCACGTTCTTGGGGATCGAAACTGCCCACATTCAACAATTTGATGTCATCAGCATTAAATATCTGCACATTGAGGATGTCATAAGCTCGCGGTGCATCACCATTCACATCAAAGTAGATCCGGTCACCATTTTGAAGGGATATATTGACTTTCTTCACATAGTGGAGGACCTGGAGGATTCAAGCATAAGCATAATTCATTGTGTGATTTTTATACAGTCCATTGAGGGAGAAAAATAACTCAATACATCATCTGATCACTGGTTATTCAAATCTTACAAGGTGGTCAGTATACTATAGTAGCCCATCCTCCTCATACTGTCTATTTCCCATAGCATCTTGTATTACTGAAGCATACAGCCAGATGAGGAGGTGTGTGAGTCTACCCTGAGCACATGGCCAGATACACGACAGGGGTGGATGAATGTGAAGCGGAACCTTGCAATGATTAAAATTCTGTTCACACAAAACTCTCTCAACGATTGGGATTACAAACTTTAGCCTACCTCCACAAGAGAAGCGTCAAAAGCAGCATGTCTAGTTAGTAATCTTGATGTCAGTAATTTGTATAAACACTTATGGGTCGGTTCCGATCCCGGCCGGAAGCGCACCTAACAGTATTCGTCCGGAAAAAAAACCAGCCGATTGCGTGTTTCCCGACAGATTCGAACATTTGTCCGGACGAACAAGTACGATGCGTATAACAACCCAGTTTCCGAGCGAGCCATACTTACCCAATTCAGCTCCTGTTCCCCGCCCGAGCCGGATCCGTAAACGCCGAATCGAGTCGTACGGAAGCAAATACACAGCACCTTCCGGCCGGACGAGTACGATGCGCACTCCGTACGTGCCGAACACGGCACTACGTCCGGGACGTTTGAGCATCCGGGCGAGCCGTACATAAGCTCCGTTTCGCGCCACAAGACGATCCACGGCTACGAGACGAACAAGCCTGCTACGAGTACGACTCGAAGACACGAGAAACCCAAACGAGACGATCCAAGCATGAATCCCATTGCGCAGGTCCTACCTATACTCTACATCTAGTACCGGGACCGGCACAGACGCGTACGGCGCAGACGGTAAGTCAAACACCAATACAAACAAACGACACGTACCCGAAATATGTCACACACACATAGGGATGCACAAATGACGTACACTAGCAACAGCAGAACCATAGGGGTGGGATGGCCATCACCAATGCCATACACACCCACAGGGGGATGGATGCCTACCACCAACACCACCCTACCACCACCCCTACTCAGGGGGGCTGGATGCCTACCACTACCACCACCCCTACTCAGGGGGGCCTGGATGCCTACCACTACCACCACCCTTACCCAGGGGGGCCTGGATGCCTACCACTACCACCACCCCTACTCAGGGGGGGCTGGATGCCTGCCACTACCACCACCCCTACTCAGGGGGGGCTGGATGCCTGTCACTACTACCATCCCCACCCTTAGGGGGCTGGATGCCTGCCACTACCACCACCCCACTCAGGGGGGGCTGGATGCCTGTCACTACTACCATCCCCACCCTTAGGGGGATGGATGGGCACCACTGCCACCACCCCTACTCAGGGTGGGCTGGATGCCTGCCACTACCACCACCCCTACTCAGGGGGGCCTGGATGCCTGTCACTACTACCATCCCCACCCTCAGGGGCTGGATGCCTACCACTACCACCACCCCTACTCAGGGGGGCTGGATGCCTGCCACTACCACCACCCCACTCAGGGGGGCTGGATGCCTGTCACTACTACCATCCCCACCCTTAGGGGGATGGATGCCTGCCACTACCACCACCCCACTCAGGGGGGGCTGGATGCCTGTCACTACTACCATCCCCACCCTTAGGGGGATGGATGCCTACCACTACCACGACCCCTACTCAGGGGGGGCTGGATGCCTGCCACTACCTCCACCCCTACTCATAGGACGGGTAATGCATGACACAACCAGCATACTCCCTGTTAGAACCGGGGTCGCCAATTCCGACACGGTAGCTTGGCGCGAGGCAGGAAGGCACCCGAAGGCAATGTGTTAAGCAGTTGTGCAGCACACACTTACACTGACTCAGTAATGCGCAACAATAAAGGAGACACCACACCAGGCTTTTGTATAAAAACAAGATCCTTTATCTAATTTGAATCAGCAGTTGATGAAGCAGATAATCTTAGGATAACATTCAATTCATTTCACAGTAGAACTTGAGGAATTCATCCAAGTGCATAAAAAGCATTAAACCTTCCTATAAGGGAAGAGACATTAGTAACATGCATCTGAAAGCAGGTAATTCTGTAGGTAATGCAGGGCAGCAATTAGCATAAACAACAGCCTAATCAGGCCCATTCAATTAACCAAAAATAAGGTGCAGGTAAGCCTATAACACTATAGGTGATGAGGAACCTGTGTCAAACTAGGCATAACCACATTCAGTACAGTGGGCGTCTTAATGCAGGTAAACATTCATCATATGACCTTTTGAATCAAAGCAGTGACTTTAACTGAAGTGGAAGATCAGGCTTCAGCATATAACCATGGTTAAACATGCATTACATCAAGGTACATTTCAATTCAAAGGTGACCTTACAGCCGGTAGGTATGTATCACTGGTGACATTCCCCTCCGTAATATCCCTTTAGCAGGTGGGCAGGCCTAAGCTTTCTCACAGGGCCCAGCCTCGTGCACAGAGGAGGCAGTCAATATGGCAGAATGAGGGCGACTGCTCCTCCCAATGCACTCAGGGCGATATGCGGGGGAAACTCTTCCAAGGTGAGGCCTTCGCGATGCGTGTACTCCCCCTCCCAGGCCTCCCGGGCTCACCTTACAGTCCCGGTGCTGGTGTAGGCCGGACATGACGCCAGCCGCCTTCTCCCCGGTCAGCCCGCTCCTGACTGCGCGTGGGGCTTCGACCGGGAGAGGCGGAGGAGTGCCCTGATGTGGCGGTAGGGGTTGTAGGCCTCAATGCGGAGGAGGGAGCGGCCAGAACATGCAGAGCAGTAGAGGGGGGCTCCCGTGTGCAGCGGAGCCCCTCCGGCGACAACAGCTCGAGTCTCGGGCCTCTGGGGAAGGCAGACGGCAGGAGCCAATCCTTGTGAGGCTCCCGGGGGCGTGGCCTAAGACGTGGCCGGCGCTCCTGTTGCTTAGCGACGGGGGACCACGTGGGAGGCCCAACACGGCCTCGGTGCAATTCCCGGCTCCTCTCCTGCGGCGCCTGGGCCGCGGCAGTGATCCTGGCCCAGCGCTTCTCTTTACAAGGCACAGAGGCCGCAGCGGTGAGTTTCTGGGCAGTGCGCTTCGGTTGCACTAAGCGCGGGGGTGGGGGCCGCGGCGGTGATTGTGGCACAGCGCTTCTTCTCTCTTAGGCGCGGGGCCGCGGCGGTGATTTTGGCACAGCGCTTCTTGGCACACAGCGCTCAGGAGGCACAGCGCTTTACAGTTCACAGCGCTTCTTGGCACACAGCGCTCAGGGGGCACAGCGCTTACCGGTCACAGTGTGTTTGGGTTACAGGGCACAGCGCTAGGGCGGCATACAGCGCTTCTGGATACAGGGCTCAGCGCTTTACCTGGTGATCCCCAGCAGCATGTGCAGGTTGCAGGGTTGCAGTTGCAGTTTCTTGGTTTCAGGCTTAGATGTAGGTGTTTGAGTTGCAGTTAATTCAGTTGCAGTTACTTGAGGGGAAGGGGGATTGAGTTGGTGGGCACAAGAGGCAGGTAGGTGCCCTGCAGGCACACTGGAGGTAGTTCCCTGGGTCCCCTCACCCTGGGCAAGGTCAGCAGGTGGAAGGTGTTCCTCATCTATCTTAGCACAGCAGTGCCTCAGCCCAGTCAGTACCAGTAGTGTAGGTCTCCCTCCTAGGCCCAACAGCCTGTACTCCGGCAGAGGTTCCCCCAGGTCCAGTGGTACCCCAACTGACTAACTAGGTTTCCCTCCAAACCTCTTATACCCCCTAGGTCAGGTGACCCTCCTGAAAGGCGGCAAAACATAACTCCTCCCTGGGCTGGAAGGTTCTAGAAGCTTCCCTCATGTCTGTCTATGAGGCCCAGAGGCGGGACGGCATGGATACAGTAACATTATGTCCCAGCCTGATCCTGACTACTAGTATGTGCGTGTGCAATGGCCACTCCGCAGTAGCAGGGGCCTGTGGCAGCCATCTTATTAGGAGAGAGCACCTGCGCCTCAGCACTGTTTGGCAGTGGTAAGGCGCCCAGAGACCTAGGTCCAACAAAAAGGTAGTGGCAAGAATGAGGCACAAAGAGAAAAAATGGGGTAAGACCACCCTAGGGCTGACAGGTCTAACACGCGTCCCCCCCAGCTGAAAGTGGGGAGAGCTACCCAACCTCTAGGGAGTTCTCATCACTAAGGCGGAAAAACCGAGAGAGACCGTCAGCGTTGGCGTGGTCTACTCCGGGTCAATGTTCCACCCGAAAGTCCATCCCCTGGAGGGAAATGGACCACCTTAACAATTTGGGGTTTTCGCCTCTCATCTGCATGAGCCAGCGAAGGGGTCGGTGGTCGGTCTGAATAAGGAAGTGAGAGCCAAAGAGGTATGGCCTCAGCTTCTTCAAAGCCCAAACCACAGCGAAGGCTTCTCGCTCTATCGTACTCCACCGCTGTTCCCGGGGGAGTAGCCTTCGAGAAATAAAGGCCACTGGCTGACCTTGGCCGTCATCATTAAGTTGAGAGAGCACAGCTCCAATGCCACGCTCAGAGGCGTCTGTCTGCACGATGAATTCTTTGCCAAAGTCCAGAGTCCTGAGCACCGGAGCGGTGCACATCGCGTGCTTCAGAGTGTCAAACGCTTCTTGACAGGCAGCCGTCCAGATGACTTTGCGTGGCTGCTTCTTGGATGTCAATTCAGTCAGGGGGGCTACGATGGTCCCATAGCCCTTGACAAACCGGCGGTAGTAACCCATGAGGCCAAGGAAAGCCCGGACCTCCGTTTGGGTTTTGGGGGGCTCCCAGGCCAAGATGGTCTCGATTTTGGCCTGGAGGTGTTGCACCTTATCCCCGCCCACCAGGTGTCCCAGGTAGACGACAGATCCCTGTCCAATCTGGCACTTGCTAGCCTTGATGGTTAGGCCAGCCCGCTGTAGAGCCTGTAGCACCTCCTGGAGATGCTCCAGATGGTCCTCCCAGCTGCTGCTGAAGACAGCTTTGTCATCCAGGTAGGCAGCAGATAAGGCCTCTAGGCCAGACAGTACCTGGTTAACCAACCTCTGGAAAGTGGCCGGAGCATTTTTCAGCCCGAAGGGCATCACCCGAAATTGAAAGTGGCCCTCGGGGGTGGAGAACGCAGTCTTCTCCTTCGCTCCGCCCGTCATGGCAATCTGCCAATATCCTGACGTCAGGTCGATTGTGCTTAAGTACCGAGCTGCTCCCAGTCGGTCAATGAGCTCATCCGCCCGAGGGATCGGGTGAGCATCAGTCTTGGTCACGGAGTTCAGACCACGGTAATCCACACAGAACCGAAGTTCTGGTGTGGTGCCCGGTGGGGCCGCTTTCGGCACCAACACCACCGGACTAGCCCAAGGGCTACTGGAAGGCTCAATCACCCCCAGCTCCAACATTTTGGCCACCTCACTCTGGATGCTGGTTCTGACTTTGTCGGACAGCCGGTAAGACTTGGCTTTCACAGGCGGGCTGTCCCCTGTGTCCACATCATGGGTACACAGGTGCGTGATCCCAGGCGTGAGGGAGAACAACGAGGCATACTGCTCCAATACCTGGCAGCAGTCCCTCTGTTGCTCCAAGGTCAAGGAAGGGGAGAGGACCACCCCCTCCACCGATCCATCATTCTCTTTGGCCGCCAGAAGGTCTGGAAGAGGCTCGCTCTCCTCCTCTTCGCTCCCATCTGTCACCATCAGGAGAGTAAGTTCTGACCGCTCCTGGTGTGGCTTAAGGCGGTTGATGTGGAACACCCTGTGGGGTTGTCGGGGGGTCTTGAGGTCTACTACATAAGTGGTCTGGCCTCTTCTCTCCAAAATTTCGTATGGTCCAGTCCACCGGTCCTGGAGGGCACTAAGCTCTCCGGGCTCAATGACCCACACCTTCTGTCCAGCATCCAATTCCACCGTCCGAGCATTCCGGTCGTACCCTTCCTTCATGACGGCTTGACTAGCCTCCAGATTGTCTGAGGCTTCCTTCCACAGCTTGGCCATCTGGCTGCGGAATGCCAGCATGTAGCTGACCACATCACGGGGGAGCTTCTTAGAAGACTTCTCCCACCCCTCCTTCACGAGACTGAGGGGCCCCTAACGGGGTGGCCATAGAGCAGCTCAAAGGGGCTGAAACCGACCCCTTCTGCGGCACCTCTCGGTAGGAGAAGAGCAGACAGGGTAAGAGGACGTCCCACTTCCTTCTCAAGTCCTCTGGCAGGCTTCGGATCATCCCCTTCAGGGTCTTGTTGAAGCGCTCCACGAGCCCGTTAGTCTGGGGGTGGTAAGGAGTGGAGAACCTGTAGGTCACTCTGCACTCCTTCCACATGGCCTGCATGTAGGCCGACATGAAATTCGTGCCCCTATCTGACACCACGACCTTGGGGAATCCCACTCGGGTAAAAATCCCCATCAAGGCCCGCGCCACCACAGGTGCGGTGATGGTCCTCAGAGGGATTGCCTCCGGGTACCGGGTGGCGTGGTCCACCAACACCAAGATGAACCTATGTCCCGAAGAAGTCGGCGGGTCCATTGGCCCGACAATGTCAATTCCTACCCGCTCAAAAGGGGTACCGACAACCGGGAGCGGTTCCAGAGGGACCTTCAACTTAGTCCCTGTCTTGCCACTCGCCTGACAAGTCACACAGGTCTTACAAAAGGTGTCAGAGGTAACTCTCATCCTGGGCCAATAAAAATGTGGGACCAATCGAGCAAATGTCTTATCCTGGCCCAGGTGTCCTGCCAGTGGTATCTCGTGTGCCAATTCCAGCAGGAAGGCTCGGTAGCGTTGGGGGACCACTAAGGCCCTTGATGACCCATGCACCGGAGCCTTAGGCTCACTGTAGAGAAGACCATCCTCCCAGTAGACATGGTAGTTACCGGTCTCTGTACCAGTTGCTTGGGCTTCGGCCTGCTGCTGCATGCCTTCAAGCGTTGGGCACTCTCTTTGCGCCCGACAGAATTCCTCCCGGGTAGGCCCTCCTTCCACCTGCCACACTGCAGGGGTCGGCAAGTCCCCCACGGGAACAACATCCACCTCAGCGGACTCCGGGGTCACCTCCGCGGGCTCCCCATCCATCTCGCCAGGTACATCTTCAGAGATGTCCTCTTGTCCAGCAGTGGGCTGGGCCATTGTTTCAGGCTCCAACCCGGGTTGAGTTCCTTGCCGGGCAGCCATGGACCGCGTGACCACGCAAGTCCACCCTGGTAATCCCAGCATCTCAGCGTGGGCGTTGAACTCCACCTCCTTCCAGGCAGTATGTTCCAAATTGTTTCCGAGTAGACAGTCAACTGGCATGGCAGGGCTCACCGCAACTCTCAACAGGCCTGAGACTCCTCCCCACTCAAAGGGAACTTGGGCCACGGGGTAATGACCCAGGCTATTATCATCCATGACAACCGGGTGGAATACTTCAGGAATCACCTGCTCTGGGGACACCAGCTGACGTCTTACCATCGTCATGCTGGCACCCGTGTCCCTCAGAGCCTCCACCTCCTCCCCGTTCACCAGGACCCTCTGCCGGTACTTGGCAGTGTTCGAGGGTACCTGAACCCATGGGATCATCTCTCTATCCCCCAGGGAAACTAAGGTCAAGCCTGTCCACTCACCTCCCCTACCTAGGGACAACTCCTCCCCAAGCGCTACACTGGCCACCCCGGGGCTCTTACCTCCTGTGGGGGCTGGGGTCTTCTTGCAACACTGGGGATCTCCCTTGTAGTGTCCAACCTCCCCGCACTTGTAGCACCGGACAGTTCTGGGCTGCTGACTCTTGTCAGGGTAAGGGGGTTCCTGGAATCCAGATTGGGGTGGGGAACCTACCCCTCTCCCATGCGGTCTATTTTGGGGGCCTTTAAAGAACTCCTTCTTTTATCTCCCCCTCTCTCTTCTGGGGAAAACCTTGTCCACCCTTCGGGGGGTCGCCCCCGGATCCCTTGTGGGACACCCGAGTGCTAACCCAGGTATCCGCCTCCTCCGCAAGTTCCCGAGGATCGGTCAGCTTGCGGTCCACCAGGTGTTGGCGCAGCTCTGGAAAACTCTTATCAAGAAGGTGCTCCTTTAAAAACAGATGGTAAAGCCCTTCATAGTCACTCACCTCGCTTCCACGCACCCAACCCTCCAATGCCTTATGGGCATAATCAAAAAAATCCACCCAGTTCTGTGTGGGAAGCTTGTGGCTGTTGCGGAATTTCTGGCGATACTTCTCTGGAGTGAGGCCAAACTTTTTAAGCAGTGCCTCTTTCATGACAGGGTAATTTGTCTGATCACCTTTGTCTAAAGTCAAGAGTGTGTCCCTTGCCAATGGAGGTATGTACCTATACAGGCCTCCCCCCCAGTACTTCTCAGGCACCCCATGGGCTACCAAAGACACCTCATACGCCGCCAACCACTTATCAATGTCATCCCCTACACTGAAACTGGCCATCACCTCCTTAGGTAGGTAAAACTTAGGCTCTCGTGGAGCCTCAGCGGGTACGCTGCCACCATTCAAGTTGCCCTGCGCCCCCATCTGCAATGCTCAGAGCTCTAATTCTTTCAGGCTAAGCTCATGCAAAAGCTTCCTCTCTTCCATGGCTAGCCTTGCCTGTTCTCCTTGTCCATCCTAGCGAGTTCTGGCCTCAATTGCCTCTCCTCCCTCCTGTCCTCATACTCCTCCACAGACACACTGCTCGCTGACACACTACTGCCTGCCCTGGAACGACCCTCCCTGGCAACACATTCTCACCGATGTCTATGTGCAGTAGGTCTAGCTCTCCTGGAGCATCCAGCTCCCCCTGTTCCTCGACCACTCTCCCTCCCGGGTGGGCCAATACCCATGCCCTCAAGACTTTCAGAAGCTCCTCTCTCTTGGCACCTCGCTTGACGGGCACCCCCATCCCCCGACAGAACTCCCTCAGCTGCGCCACCGTATACATTTCAAGGTTGGCCAGCTCGAACTCCATCCTGACAGGTGGGGCCCCAGGCAACTTAAGGGAAAAACTACTAGGACGTAGGCAACAGGTTAACACAGGAGTCTGTACAGTCAGGCAGTGAAGGGCGAATTGTTAGGCTTGCTTACAAATAGGTGTCCAATTGCGGCGCACACTGAATCCCTGTAGGGTGCTGCACAAGCACAAGTCCTTATCCCACCGCTGAACACCAATGTTAGAACCGGGGTTGCCGATTCCGACACGGTAGCTTGGCGCGAGGCAGGAAGGCACCCGAAGGCAATGTGTTAAGCAGTTGTGCAGCACACACTCACACTGACTCAGTAATGCGCAACAATAAAGGAGACATCACACCAGGCTTTTGTATAAAAACAAGATCCTTTATCTAATTTGAATCAGCAGTTGATGAGGCAGATAATCTTAGGATAACATTCAATTCATTTCACAGTAGAACTTGAGGAATTCATCCAAGTGCATAAAAAGCATTAAACCTTCCTATAAGGGAAGAGACATTAGCAACATGCATCTGAAAGCAGGTAATTCTGTAGGTAATGCAGGGCAGCAATTAGCATAAACAACAGCCTAATCAGGCCCATTCAATTAACCAAAAATAAGATGCAGGTAAGCCTATAACACTATAGGTGATGAGGAACCTGTGTCAAACTAGGCATAACCACATTCAGTACAGTGGGCGTCTTAATGCAGGTAAACATTCATCATATGACCATTTGAATCAAAGCAGTGACTTTAACTGAAGTGGAATATCAGGCTTCAGCATAAACCACGGTTAAACATGCATTACATCAAGGTACATTTCAATTCAAAGGTGACCTTACAGCCGGTAGGTATGTATCACTGGTGACATTCCCCTCCGTAATATCCCTTTAGCAGGTGGGCAGGCCTAAGCTTTCTCACAGGGCCCAGCCTCGTGCACAGAGGAGGCAGTCAATATGGCAGAATTAGGGCGACTGCTCCTCCCAATGCACTCAGGGCGACATGCGGGGGAAACTCTTCCAAGGTGAGGCCTTCGCGATGCATGTACTCCCCCTCCCAGGCCTCCCGGGCTCACCTTACAGTCCCGGTGCTGGTGTAGGCCGGACACGACGCCAGCCACCTTCTCCCCGGTCAGCCCGCTCCTGACTGCGCGTGGGGCTTCGACCGGGAGAGGCGGAGGAGTGCCCTGATGTGGCGGTAGGGGTTGTAGGCCTCAATGCGGAGGAGGGGGCGGCCAGAACATGCAGAGCGGTAGAGGGGGGCTCCCGTGTGCAGCGGAGCCCCTCCGGCGACAACAGCTCGAGTCTCGGGCCTCTGGGGAAGGCAGACGGCAGGAGCCAATCCTAGCGCGGCTCCCGGGGGCGCGGCCTAGGACGTGGCCGGCGCTCCTGTTGCTTAGCGACGGGGGACCACATTGGAGGCCCAACGCGGCCTCGGTGCAATTCCCGGCTCCTCTCCTGAGGCGCCTGGGCCGCGGCGGTGATCCTGGCCCAGCGCTTCTCTTTACAGGGCACAGAGGCCGCAGCGGTGAGTTTCTGGGCAGTGCGCTTCGGTTGCACTAAGCGCGGGGGGCCGCGGCGGTGATTGTGGCACAGCGCTTCTTCTCTCTTGAGCGCGGGGCCGCGGCGGTGATTTTGGCACAGCGCTTCTTGGCACACAGCGCTCAGGAGGCACAGCGCTTTACAGTTCACAGTGCTTCTTGGCACACAGCGCTCAGGGGGCACAGCGCTTACCGGTCACAGCGCGTTTGGGTTACAGGGCACAGCGCTAGGGCGGCATACAGCGCTTCTGGATACAGGGCTCAGCGCTTTACGTGGTGATCCCCAGCAGCATGTGCAGGTTGCAGGGTTGCAGTTGCAGTTTCTTGGTTTCAGGCTTAGATGTAGGTGTTTGAGTTGCAGTTAATTCAGTTGCAGTTACTTGAGGGGAAGGTGGGTTGAGTTGGTGGGCACAAGAGGCAGGTAGGTGCCCTGCAGGCACACTGGAGGTAGTTCCCTGGGTCCCCTCACGCTGGGCAAGGTCAGCAGGTGGAAGGTGTTCCTCATCTATCTTAGCACAGCAGTGCCTCAGCCCAGTCAGTACCAGTAGTGTAGGTCTCTGTTAGACCTGTCAGCCCTAGGGTGGTCTTGCCCTGTTTTTTTTTCCTTTTGCGCCTCATTTTTGCCACCATATTTTTACTGGACCTAGGTCTCCGTGCACCTTGCCACTGCTATCCAGTGCTGAGGTGCAGGTGCTCTCCCACTCAAGATGGCTGCCATAGGCCCCTGCTACTGCAGAGGGGCCTTACACGCATACAGACTAGTAGCCAGGGTCAGGCTGGGACATAGGGATACAGTATCCATTCCATCCCCACCTCTGGGCCACATAGCCAGACATGTAGAAGGTTCCAGAACCTTCCGGGCTGTGGGAGGAGTTATGTTTTGCCGCCTTTGGGAGGGTCTCCTGACCTAGGGGTATAAAATGCTTGGAGGGAAAACTTTCTAGTCAGTTGAGATGGGGCACCACTGATCCTGGGAGAACCTCTGCCAGAGTACAGGCTTTAGGGCCTAGGGGGGAGACCTACACTACTGCTGCTGACAGGGCTTAGGCCCTGCTGTAGTAAGTTAGCTGAGGAACGCCCACCACCCACTGACCTTGCCCAGTGTGAGGGGACCCAGGGAACCACCTTCAGCGTGCTGGGAGGAACATCAAGCACTCCCAGAACCACCAACTCATCCCCCCTCATAAGAAGAAACTTCTGACAAGAAACTTTTGACAAGAAACTTATAATAAGAAACTTCTGACAAGAAACTCCTGACAAGAAACGCCTAAGAAGCAACCAATATGGAACAGTCGCAAGACACCTTAATTTGAGGAGGCCTGACCGTCCAGCAAGGCCTGAAGCCTAAACTGCCCAACTGGGGATCACCAGGTAAAGCGCCGTACCCTGAAGCGCTAGACCTTCACCCCCTATCTATTCCTGCCTGCTGCTGGGCTGCCCCCAATTACTTTTCCAGTCAGCCCTGCCCACAGGCTGCTGGTGCGCCCCGCGTTCTGTCTCCACGAGGGAGAAACTGCCCCCCCCCTCAGGTCACTGACCTTGTGAGGAAATCACCGCCGCGGCCGCGTGAAGAGAAGTGCTGCTGTGAGGAGAGGCCCTCCTCGAGGCCGTGTGGTGAGGTGCGCCGTCCGCGCCCTCACCGAAGGAAGCGCTGAGGTGAGGGAAGCCCCTTGAGTGGATGTGGTGAGGGAAGCCGTCCGTGCCCTCACTGAAGCCTCTAAAAATTTCTCAAGTCATTGCCGCCGGGCCCGGGGCCCCACCGCCGCCGTCGCGGCCGAAGAAATCACCGCCGCAGCCCAAGGGGGCCGCGTGAAGCAGCCACGGCCTAGCGCGATCCGCGAGGCCTCCAGGCCCCGCCGACGCCGTTGCCGAGCAACCGGGGACGCCGGCCGCGCCCCCAGGAAGGCCGCGCAGCGATTGGGCACCGGCTCCCGCCACGCCCCCAGCGCCGACGGAGGCCGAGGAAGAGCCCCGGCTGTGCAGAGGGAGACGGGGAGCCGGCCGGAGAGGACTGCCGGCTCCCGCTCCCCTTCCTGAAGACCCTGAAGCCCGCCAGACCCACTCACCTGATCCCGGGGGCCGGAGGAGGGTGATACCGGCCCCCGCAACGTGCCGCACAGTCACTCCCTGATCCCGGGGGCCGGAGGAGGGTGATACCGGACCCCGCAACGACCCATCAGTCCGGCCAGAAGGCCGAGGTACCCCGACCGGGCCCCGCCCTCCAGAACACGGGCCGGGCCTGGAGTTAGCCAGTCGCTAAGAAGCGCGACCAACGAACAAGCACCAGGTGAGCCCAGGAGGCCCCTAGGGCCCACAAAAACGCCACTGGGGGCCGGGGGCCACCATTAACCCTAAAATTAACCGTGTAACTTTCCCCATGAGGCGAGGCCCCGGAGAGGAGTGGGCCTAGCCTGGAATTAACCCCTAAGGGACATAGAAGCCCCAGGATACAGGACATGTTGAGGGGTTCCCCACAGTGTTTATTAATTTATTGCAGATGCCTATTGTAATTACTGCCTAGGCCTATGCTTTTAACTGCAAAGTCTTTACCACAGGGGGAAAGTGATTAATTGAATTGAGCTGAAGTGTACACCGCCAAGAGTTGAAGTGTTTTATGTTACAGGTGTACTGGAATTGCGACGCCCACTGTACTGAATGTGGGTGCGCCTAGATTAATGCAGGCCTATTGAAATGTAACGTGAAAAGCCTTCTTTTAAGTAATTGAATATTCCTAAAGTGAACTGCATGTTTAGGCCCATGTTTTATTAACGCTCCTTGAGATCATTACTAGTGCTACGTTTAGGAGATAATTCCTGTGGCCTCTTAGTGGCCTACAATGTTGATGAGCTATGATGCTTTATTAAGAATGTGCACCAGTTGAGTAATGCAATGAATTTAAATGTAGATCTGAATTAATCTGCCTCATCTGATTCTAACTTGATTTATATATAAAAGATCTTGATTTTAAATACACAAGCCTGGTGTGGTGTCATGTTATTGCGTTCGCATCCCTGAGTCAAAGTAAGGGTGTGCTGCACAACTGCCTTACACATTGCCTTCGCGTGCTTTCCCGCCTCGCGCCATGCTACCGTGGCGGACTCGGTAAACCCGGTTCCAACAGTCTCCCTCCTAGGCCCAACAGCCTGTACTCCGGCAGAGGTTCCCCCAGGTCCAGTGGTGCCCCAACTGACTAACTAGGTTTCCCTCCAAACCTCTTATACCCCTAGGTCAGGTGACCCTCCTGAAAGGCGGCAAAACATAACTCCTCCCTGGGCTGGAAGGTTCTAGAAGCTTCCCTCATGTCTGTCTATGAGGCCCAGAGGCGGGACGGCATGGACACAGTAACATTATGTCCCAGCCTGATCCTGACTACTAGTATGTGCGTGTGCAATGGCCACTCCGCAGTAGCAGGGGCCTGTGGCAGCCATCTTATTAGGAGAGAGCACCTGCGCCTCAGCACTGTTTGGCAGTGGTAAGGCGCCCAGAGACCTAGGTCCAACAAAAAGGTAGTGGCAAAAATGAGGCGCAAAGAGAAAAAACGGGGTAAGACCACCCTAGGGCTGACAGGTCTAACACTCCCACATAAGGAATGTCTGAAAATTACATCCACCCCCCAACACCATGACAAGCGTGTGTAGTCTGTGACAAATGCCTACAACACTGAACATGACATTGAACATACAATGTGACCCCCTAGCACATGTGTCACACATAAATGTGTGTGGCCTCCACAATGCAAGCCGACCATGGCCACTGTGGCAATGGGGTTGAACACCCCATCACCACAGCGACCAAAAGGTAGGTGTGGGGTCCATAGCTGATGCACCTTTTGAACAGTGTGGCAATGGGGCCCAAAGCCCCATCAACACAGTGACCAAAAGGGAAGTGTGGGGTCCATAGCTGATGCACCTTTTGAACAGTGTGGCAATGGGGCCCAAAGCCCCATCACCACAGTGACCAAAAGGGAAGTGTGGGGTCCATAGCTGATGCACCTTTTGAACAGTGTGGCAATGGGGCCCAAAGCCCAATCACCACAGTGACCAACATGTAGGTGTGGTGTCCATAGCTGATGCACCTTTTGAACAGTGTGGGCATGGGGCCCAAAGCCCCATCACCACAGTGACCAAAAGGGAAGTGTGGGGTCCATAGCTGATGTACCTTTTGAACAGTGTGGCAATGGGGCCCAAAGCCCCATCACCACAGTGACCAAAAGGTAGGTGTGGGGTCCATAGCTGATGCACCTTTTGAACAGTGTGGCAATGGGGCCCAAAGCCCATTCACCACAGTGACCAAAAGGGAAGTGTGGGGTCCATAGCTGATGCACCTTTTGAACAGTGTGGCAATGGGGCCCAAAGCCCCATCACCACAGTGATCAAAAGGGAAGTGTAGTCAGTGTAAAAGCTGCCAAAGCCAAACTGCATGGATGATTCCTGGTCACACAACAACAAACACATCAGTGGCATAGTAGTGCTTGTGTCCCATAGCAACATAGATTGGGTGAGGCAAACAGTGCAGTGCAAATAAAACATACCTTTGGCCATGTGCATACAAACATCACCCATGGGGGCTCACATTGTCAACATTCACAAATAACACAATGACAGAAGTGACCATCATAATGCAGACCCACATATCTGCACCAATGGACACACAAATGTAGATATCCTAGGGAGACTGTAGATGTCAGGTGAACAAATACCATACCATGGCAGCAATGGGACATACAAACCATGATTATTGTGCTGACTGATGACCTAGGAGTCCCAGGGACAGCAGGGGAAAGCCACCAAACAACATACAGCCAATGGCACACTCAATATATGCCAATGCAGTGGTGCAAATGCACAAACACAAACAGGCAGACCCACACTGCATATCAAGCACAACAGGTGATGGGTGTGTGTGCTAGTGTCCCCAGGCAACCACACAACACATGAGGAGGCCTGAATTCCAATTACACAGATGTGTATACAGTGCCATACAAAAGTAACTCATGGAACAGATTCCCCTATGTGGGCAAAGAGGCATTGTTAGATGAGAGGGAGCCCAAATTACACATGTCACACAAGCTACTAGGAACAGCAACTAACACAGCAAGAGACAGACCCACCACAGCACTACCCCCAGGGACCCCACATTGTGGTGACACTACCCTGCATGATAATCCCACTGTGATGACAAAGGTAGATGTCATTCACACTGTGAACCACAGCCATGTGTCCTGAGCAACAAACTACCATCACACCTACACAAGCACAAATCAAACAGCATGGCCTGCCAGCCATGGCCAATATGGAGGTAGGGGTCTAGCCGTGCAACAACTCACATTTGCACACACTCAACACCACACACCTTGATCTCCACCAATGTGCAGCAGTGAAGCTCACATGGACTGGTGACATTGCACATGCACCCATGACAATCCCAGGGGTGGTGGGGGAACTAAGGTGCAGAAACCCATCACACATGGCCAGTCAACAAGACTCGTGAATGTCTGACACTCTGCACACTACGCGGTACATGGGCATGACGTGAAATCCACCACAATCAATGGGATCCTGGCCATAGTCACACACCAATGAAGAAGACAAGGTGACACACAAAGAACACACGTACACAACTTCCAACATTGCAGCTCTGACCCTGAGGAGTGGCAGCAGTCACACACACAACGTGTCACAATCACTGAAAGCTACCATAGACTGTAAATTACATGACATGTGTAACCAGCAAGTGCCAAGGGGAATCCTGAATGTGTCCCATTTGCGTTTGCCCTCATCCCCAGCCCTGACAACAAAGACAACCTGGGATGACAACCTGATGAACCTTAGTTAGCCATGCACCCACATCCCGGAGTAACCAGGTCCAAGATGCTGGATGAACACAGAACAACTCAGCAAGCATCAGAAACAGAAACATCCGTAGGGACACAGCCTGTGTAGGAAAAGGGAAGGGTACATGCACAGACATGCTTACACAACACAAAACACAGGCCCAGGCAATGTCACAGGATTACACACTGCCATGAGGGCACTCCACTGCTGTGGAAGGTCCGCTGTGCCAAGCCTTGTCTGTGCATGACTCAAACATGTCGGCAGAACACTCGGTCAGTGAGTCAACAACTACAACACACTGAAGGCTCTGCTCACATCAGCCTGGGTACGGGAGTATCACGTCAGTCATCTGCATACACCCAAAACACGTGTCAAGCAAGGTGCACTGATACACTGATGAGTCCTTCAACATTGGTGTGCAAAACTGCAGGTCCAGTGGAGATGGGCACACAGTCAGGGAAATAGAAACATTGAACAGTGGTAAGCCCACCAGATGTGCATCACTGTAAGACAAAGATGTTAATTTACAAATGCAAAACGTACATCCCTGTGTCATAGGCTGAACATCACACCCTCAGACTGCAGCAGAGGATGCCATAGATCCAGACTACAACAGGACACACATCCCATGGACCACACTGCAACACTTCATTTCCCTGATCTGAACACTATTACAACTGCAAATGCATGATGATAACCATGTACATCATGTACATCAAAAGAAAAACCACAAGTAAACAAAAATAGGCTTTATTCAGCAAATGTCAATAAAAAATCAGAAGTTTAGTTTAGTTTAGTTTAAGCATTTATAGAGCGCATGGTTACACCACCGGTGTTTCCCCGCGCTAAGACGCTCGATAGGAGAGAGAGGGCGTGTGAGACAGCGGACTACAGAGGTAGAGGTACTAGGACCCCTAAAACCCATCGGGCTTCACATATAGCCATGTTTTTAGTTGCCTCCGAAATCTTTTTTCGCATGGCTCTACTCGGAGTTCAATAGGCAACCTGTTCCACATTTTTGCTGCCTTATATCTAAAAGAGCGTTCGCCCATTCTCGCTTTAAATATTCTAGGCACCGTAACCAATGCCAACTCTGACGATCTTAGATTGCGGCCAGGGATGTACTTGGTTATTAATGGATGTAGATACTTCGGGCCTTTGCTTAGTAAGATACGGTGGCAGTAGCACATAGCCTTGAAGGACACTCTTTTCTCCACTGGTAGCCAATGCAAGGCTTCCAGTGCTTTCTTAGTGTTAGACCTTCTAGGGAGGCTAAGTACCAACCGTGCGGCCGCATTTTGGACCCTCTGTAGTTTTGCTAAACCTTGTTTAGTAGCTCCAAGGTACAGTACATTCCCATAGTCTAGTTGGGAGGTAATGACTGCATGTACTATAGTCTTCCTGGAGCTAGCTGGTAGGAGGTTTAGGATTTTACGCAGAACCCTCATAGCACCATAGCATTTGCCAGCCACTTTACATATTTGGGAGTCAAAAGTAAGTCCGGAATCCATCCAGACTCCGAGATTCTTGACTACGGGCTTAGGGGTAGGGAATTGGCCCAGGGATTCAGGCCACCAGGCGGATGACCATATGGACGGGGTTTTACCAACCACCAGCACTTCAGTTTTGCTCCCATTTAATTTGAGGCAATGATTTGACATCCAATCCGCGACCTCATCTAGGCACTCTGCAAAACGGATGGGAGCCTGATTATTCTCCTGTGTTAACATCACAATTACCTGTGTATCATCAGCATAGGAGACGATCGATACATTATATTTCTCCACTAGTTCTGCAAGCGGCCCCACATATAGGTTAAACAGAGTGGGGCTCAGAATGGAGCCCTGTGGCACCCCCTGTGCCAAAGGAAAACTTTCCGATACAGAGGACTGCTGCCTGACTTGGAAACTTCGTGCTGAGAGAAAAGATTTCATCCAACCGAGCGCACTATGCCTAATGCCACATTTCTCTAGCCTCTGCAGAAGTATTTTATGGGAGACAGTATCAAACGCCGCACTTAGGTCAAGCAGAATTAGTGCGGCTGTGTGACCTTCATCTGCATATTTCCTTAGAGTCTCAGTGGCGATGAGAAGGGCCGACTCAGTGGAGTGGGCCATTCTAAAACCTGACTGAGAGGGATGCAGTATATTATTCCTCTCTACATGTTCTACTAGTTGGATGTTAGTTACTTTCTCTGCGATCTTAGCCACGAAAGGTAGTAGAGAGATAGGCCGAAGATTATCTAGACTAGTTGACTTCACAGATGGATTTTTTTTTAGTGGCTTAACGATGGCCTGTTTCCATTTATTAGGAACTATTCCGGTTAGAACGGAACACGAAATGAGCTCCTGAATGCGGGGCATGATTGCCTTCGCTCCTTCCATAACTATATTTGGATGGGCTGGATCCAAAGGAGAGCCAGATTTAATCCCTTTGGCTATGGACGTGAGTTCTTCAAGGTCCTGGATCTTAAAGGCATCCAATGTCACCCCTACAGGATTAATTTGATTACCCTTAGTCAGCTCCGTGCCCTGTTTCGCTTCATCTGGGAAGGTGTCATAAATCTTCATCACTTTTTTGCAAAGAAGTCTGCTACCTTATTACAGTTTTCCACCGAGTCAGGTAACTCCTCCCCCGTCTCCTGGGTTCTGAGGGAGTTTAATATGGAAAACATTTCTTTAGAGGAGTTATTAGAACTCTCAATTTTCTCCGTGTAAAACTTACAGCGGGTTTTCTTAATCAGTATATGGTATTGTTTTAATTCCTTTTTATACTTTTCTTTAGCCCCATTGCTGTAATCCTTCCTCCAGGTGCGTTCTATTTTTTTGCATTGTTTTTTGGCCACCCTCAGTTCTTCGTTGAACCAAGGTGCCTTTTCTTTCATCCTCCTGGGCATCGTTGTGCTCCAGGGAGCTGTTTTGTCTAGTGCTTCTGTAATCCAGCCTTCCAGTTGGTTATTGGCCTGATTCACATCGCTGGCTAGTACGGGCTTTGTTTCTTCTAATGCCTGTGTGAAAGAGGCAGAGTTAAAACCTTTCCAGGCCCTAGTGGTGATTTTTTTACCAGTTGCTTAGACCTCTTCCTCTGTGATGGGACTGTAAATTGGACTAAGAAATGGTCTGACCAGGGAACAGGCCATGGGGTGTCCACCTCTATCTCCATGATGTTGGAGAAGATGGGATCTAGGATGTGTCCCCCTTGATGTGTTTTTGTTTTTACACTTTGTGTTAAGTTTAGTGTTGATAGGTCATTGCAGATAGTAATTGCCTCGGAGTGAAGTTTATTGTCAAAGTGTAGATTTAAGTCTCCTAACACCATAAAATGTTTATGTCTGAGAGCATGGTGTGCAATTTCCTCCTCTAAACTTTTCTTGAATTGAGTTATTGGCCCTGGCGGGCGGTAAATTAAATAGCCAACTATGGTATTATCTCCAGTAGCTGCTAAGGTAAAGAGAAGTGCCTCGCACTCCGCCAGTTTTATCTTTTTTATCTCACATTTAGCAGAAGACTTATGGATTATAGCGATACCGCCGCCTTTTCGGCCCTCACGATCCTGCCTTGCTATCCTGAAATCATTGGGAATAGCATCCAACAGGTCAGGAGTGGAGCTTTCATTAAGCCAAGTCTCTGTCAAGAATAGCGCGTCCCATGAATTCTCTTTTAATAGATCGTATATTTCATACTTATGTTTGGCTAAAGATCTACAGTTTAATAGTGCAAGGTGTAGCTTGCCATCCTTATCCACGGTGTTCTTATATGATAGCGTCGTATTACAGTAGTCACACTTTATGTCCTTATTATCCACCTTGGTGGTGTGCTTGCAGAGTGTATTTACGGGCTTAGCCAGTCCGCGTAACTCATCTGCTGAATAAGAAAGTCTGCTTAGTGCCTCTGGACAACCAGGGTTTCTGACCCCTGGGCCCGTATGGGCGCGGACGGGCGCAGACGGGCTTGCCTTTGGCGCGCCGGCGGCGCGCCCGCTGCGCGCGCCCGCTGCGCGGCCGGCAACACATCCGTTATTTATATTATGGGGAAGCCCTTGTCAGCATCCGCCTCCCTCCCAGGAAGTGACGCAGTGTGTAATTAGCCCCGCCCTCCACGCAATCAGCACTCAGCCGTGATGGACCAGGGCGGGTGTACACGAGGTGAGTGAAAGTAAAAACTTCAAGATACGAGTAAAAAATTCCGTGCAACCACGAATATTTCAAGTGAACAGGTAAAAAGACAGCAATTAAAAACCACTAAAAACGATTAGAAAGCACACGCACACCGGTTCTCTTACCGAGTGTCTCTGCGCGGCCGGCAACACATCCGTTATTTATATTATGGGGAAGCCCTTGTCAGCATCCGCCTCCCTCCCAGGAAGTGACGCAGTGTGTAATTAGCCCCGCCCTCCACGCAATCGGCACTCAGCCGTGATGGACCAGGGCGGGTGTACACGAGGTGAGTGAAAGTAAAAACTTCAAGATACGAGTAAAAAATTCCGTGCAACCACGAATATTTCAAGTGAACAGGTAAAAAGACAGCAATTAAAAACCACTAAAAACGATTAGAAAGCACACGCACACCGGTTCTCTTACCGAGTGTCTCTGCGCGGCCGGCAACACAACCGTTATTTATATTATGGGGAAGCCCTTGTCAGCATCCGCCTCCCTCCCAGGAAGTGACGCAGTGTGTAATTAGCCCCGCCCTCCACGCAATCGGCACTCAGCCGTGATGGACCAGGGCGGGTGTACACGAGGTGAGTGAAAGTAAAAACTTCAAGATACGAGTAAAAATTCCGTGCAACCACGAATATTTCAAGTGAACAGGTAAAAAGACAGCAATTAAAAACCACTAAAAACGATTAGAAAGCACACGCACACCGGTTCTCTTACCGAGTGTCTCTCAAGTCCAAATTAAACTAAGGCCAATGGCCAGTCCAAATACACAGCCCCAACAGGGTGATATGTGACAACTTGTCACCCATTGCTTGCCTGCACTGGTAGGGACAGGGGACATCCCCCTTGGAGGGGCATACAAGGGGCAGGCCAGGCACCGCAGGGACAGGATCAGGGGATGCCAGAGTGAGGCAGTGAAGGGGTGGTGGGTGCAGGAGTGTCACCAGCAACTGCAGTGGAGGTGTCTGACTCAGGGGGGGCCGGCACCACTGCAGTGCCCGAGTCAGACGGGGTGGTTGTGGACTCCACTGCAGTGCATGCCTCCAAGGGAGTGGAAGGGGGGCAGATGAGGTGGGCAGGACAGAGGGGGGACCCGGTCTCCACACCAGTGGCACAAACAGGCTGAGCATCTGGGTTGGGGGTGGAACCACAAGTGGCAGGGGGGCCTAAGCAGTTTGGGGATGCGATATCGGTGTGTGGGGGAACCTGGGGCAGGGTGTGGCGGTGGAACCTGTGGAGTGGTGGCCTGGGGGATGGAGGAGAGAGACTGGGTGGTGGAGCTGCGTGGTGGTGGTGGTGGGGTCTTGCCCTTCCTGGTCCGGGGGACTTCCGAATGGGGTCCTCAGTCTGCCTGCACCTGGGGGAGGGTGTCCGGGGGCGAGGGGAACTCCCCTCTGTGTGGGTGGACTTCCTCTTCCCCCGGTATGCCGGATCTGCAGGATCGGAGGGGAAGAGGCCGAGGTCACACAGGAAGATCTGCTGTGTAGGTGGGGTTGCAGGTGAGGCAAGGGAAGGGGTCTTGGAGGGAGAGGTTTTGGAGGACTGCGGAGTGACTGTGGATACCTGTGTGTGTGTGTCTGTTCCCCATCCCCTGTGTGTGTGGTATCTGTCCCCTGAGGATGCTTGTGTGCACGTCTTGCCTTTCTTTTGGGTGTGTCTGTGCTGCTCGTGTCTGTGTGCTTGGGTGATTGTGCAGGTGTGCATTTGCTTTGGACAGGTAGGGTGCCAGGAAGTGTGGATGGGCCAGAGGTAGGAGGTGGGAGGGACTGTTGGAGGAGGGACACTGCTGCCGTCGAGATGCCCTCCATGAACGACACCAGCTGTGTCAACAGAGTGGTGTGTGCATGGAGGACACTCAGCATTGCTGTCTGCCCTACATGGAGCTGCCGAAGTAGGTACACAGACTCCTCACTCAGGGCAGCAGGGGACACAGGGGCAGGGGGTGCGGTGCCTGGCACGAAGGAGACACGCTCCCGAACACGGGAGCCTCCACGGACGTCTGGAATTGGAGCCAATGGGAGGGCGGTGCTGGTGGTGGTGGTGGCGGGGCCAGACAGACTAGCGGGGTTGTGGTGGCTGCTGACACCCACCTCCACAAGGGAGTCATCCTCCGAGCTGCTGTGGTCCTCAGCTGAGGTGGATGGTGCTGAGGACTCCTCGGTGTGGCTCCCCTCGCCCTCCGTGCCACTGGGTCCCTCTGACCACTCATCGGATGCTGACCCAGTCTGGCTCCGCTGCTCCTCCTGGTCCGTGGAGCTGTCCCCTCCTGTGGCCGTGGATGTATCTGCAAACAATTAGGGAAACAGACAAACATCAGTCACCTGCACTGACCGCACACACCACAGTAAGTACAGCACTTACAGAGCCAGCCCTGGCATCCTTAGTAGAACATTGCCAAAACTCCTCACACAGATTTGGAGAAGCCAATTGTCAGTCTGATGGTCAACCATGGGACTCACACCCCTCCTGCCCTTGCAACCATCTGTCTGGTGCCTGTCTGATGGTAAGACCCCAGTGTGGACACATGCACCACCTACACAGTTGTTGGACATTGCAGGGAACACAGTGAAGTATGTGAACATGCACACATCACATCTCTTGCCACTGAGTCAGTGCAGGTGTCCGGAGAAAGGGATGGCCAGAGTCTAAATAGAAATGCATGTGATGCATACCAGCACCAGACACCATGATGCACCCATGTCCGGATAGTCCATGCCACAATGGGGTGCATGCTGCACATGTCACTCCCCTTCAGGATCACTCTTAGGAAGTTTAATGCCATGACACAGGCATGCGTGCAAAGTCATACATCACTGTCTCCAGTCACATGGCCATGGCAGCCTGACAACAACAGTCTGCACTGTGTCACAATCCTAGGACATGGGGAATGCAAGTTATGTAACTGACAAGTGCACATGTCCATCCCCCACACACCACATCATCTGAACTAGTATTTGTCCACGTCATGCCAATTGGACATATGGGGGACATGAAACACAACTCCCAGAACCTGAGCACCTCACAGTGTGCTGTGAATGAATAACAGTTGCCTGAAAGTCACAGTCGCATACACCTGTGTGCACAGTCAAGTGATCAAACATCTATAAGTCACAGAAGTATCGTCTCACATGGTCACATCTCAGATGGCATGCTGAACCCTAACCGACAAACATACCAGTAGTCCTGACAACGAAGCCACAGCACACTGACACAGAGGCAGACACCTGAGGGAACATGTCACTGATCACAACATGTCAGATGATCCACGGGAGTGGGAGTACAGAGTCTATTGTATGCCCTGGAGTAGGCATGACTGTCCAGCTCCACCTGTAAGAGGGATGAGTCCTGGACAGTAGGCAGGTGTCTAAGCTAACCCTGGACGTAGTTCGCGAAGTAGCGCTATGTGAAGCTACGTGAAGTGCACCTCTCACTACGCGAGCTACGCGTAGCTACGCAAACTGTGTAGTGCACTGTGCAAAATGCTGTTCGCACTGATTGCACAGTGCCGGATGCTTGTCCGCACTGTGCAATCATTGAAAACGGCATCTTGCACAATGCGAGCTGTCTTTTACTGCCGCTCGAGTAGATTTTTACTCGAGCAGCAGCTTTCTCAACGCGGACTGGTAGTTTCTCATCGCGAGCGGTCGCGAGCATGCGCAACCACTTGCAATGAGAAACCTGACCTCCCCGCGTTGAGAATCTCGCCGGGAGGTTTATTTTGCACGCTCGCGATCGGCAACTTGATGTTGCTGATCGCGAACGAGGAAAAAGTCTCGCCGGGATGTCATTTTGCTTGCTCGCGGTCGCCAACTTGACGTTGAGGACCGCGAGCAAGCAGAAAATGACTGCTACGCTACGCGTGTTTGCACTGTGCTACGTGCAATTCGCGAAGTAGCGCAAACTTCGCAAACTACGCGAGCGTAGCGTAGTGCTTTGCCCAGGCTTAGTCTAAGCATGTGTGACACACTTGATATACATACTCCTGAGGCCCAAACATTGTTCCCACCCACAGCATGGGGGTGTGCCAAATACCCCAGGGACATGTGGGGAATCAGATCAGCAAGTGGACCACATATCAAACTTACACCCAGATTACATGTCAGGACTTGGGCATTGTGTGAGCAATTGACCCACCCATGAATCCCACAACATAGTCACCGGAACAAATGCTGTCCCCCACCTTGAGCAAAGCAAAATGCAATGACACAGTCCCCAAGTGACACAATTTCCTGACTGTAAGGGCCACACATATGCGTATCAGATGAGGAGTGGGCATGTCACAATAGAGGGACATGGGTCCTGGACCACAAGACTGATGTACTGTGGAAGTTTAACCAGGCCAGAGGAGGGCACATAGCATGTCAGACAAAGTGCACAGTGCTGTCATGGACTCACCCCCTCCTTGCTGCTGTCTGGCCTTCAGCTGCCCATCCAGGTCAGGGAAGACCACCGCCAGGATCCTGAGCATGTGGGGGTCAGGGTACGGTGTCCGCCCCTCCTGCGAGGAGGCAACAGCTTCAGCTGGACCCTTGCGATCCTCCGGGTCCAGCCTCGAAGGTCCTGCCACCTCTTCTGGCAGTTGCGGATCCGGCGCTTGTAGTCCCCCACGGATCTTACTGCCCGGGCGATGGTCAGCCAGATTTCCTGCTTCTGGTGGGCATCAACCTGTGAGGATGACAAAGTGAAAATGCCATTACTACACATGCAACATATCTGTGCATCACACAGTTGGATATACATGTCTCAATCACTGGGGCACATGATGTACACAGGCAGTGCAACAATGGCTATGAACAGTTTGCCAGCAGTTACTACATGGTATCATTGCATGGGAAGTAAACCTTGTTGGAATGCACTGTTACTGCACTGTACCTGTTCAGTGCATGTAACTACACACTTTGGGGGGTCAGAACTACTCAGTGAACATGCTAGCCAGTGGTGTGCACACTGTAAGTCCTGCTAGTCAGACAACATGCAAAATTAGTAAGGCAGTGGACAGCACACTCACCTGCTCCCCTGGTGTCCCATACAGCTTGCTGTACTGTGGAAGGAGGCTGTCCAGCAGGGCCTGGTTCTCCTCAAGGCTGAAGGCTGGGGCTCTCTCCACAGTATGTGCCATTGCAGTAGCCAGAGGATGCAGAGACAGCAGCAGTGTTGCTGGCAGATGTCGTCCTGGAGCATGTAGTGCAGGCAAGTGAGCTCTCAGGGGAACAGCCAGCATTATATGTGTGCTGCAGAGGCAGATACTGTCCCATGTGTCCAAAGTGATAGGTCCAAGTCGTTTGCATCTTCTGAATCTGACCAATCCATGGAATAGCAGCACTAATACACGCCCACAGCATCCTTCAAAAATCCAAGTTCATGACACCCATGATTTTGCAAAATTGTTGTGGCTGGCCAACTGAATTCACTGCATCAGACTCGTTGAAGCTTCGAATACGCGTCCGTTGCCATGCCAGGCCCCAGCCAACGCGTGCGCACCGTTCGATCCATTGCTGTACAACGCGTATTTCGGGATACAACGCGTACCCGCTCACAACAGATGCAATGGGCCGGCCGGGCAAACCGATCGGTCCATTGCTGTACAACGCGTATTTCGGGATACAACGCGTACCCGCTCACAACAGATGCAATGGGCCGGCTGGGCACACCGATCGGTCCATTGCTGTACAACGCGTACCTGTACAGGTCAGTCGCATATGTCACCATGCTTGTCACTGGTGAACGTATGCCAGCCACATATACCTGCCAGAGACCCAGGGGCACACCTACAACACCACACCCAGTCCACACTGTTTCCTAAGGCATGTAAGGCTGCATTACCTTTTCTGTGTATGGGGGTTAACATGTGGTTTCTGTGGTGGCACTTGTGGGCAGCCACACCCAGGCTGTGCATGTGTTCATGGGGACAGGGTCCTTTGTGTGTTGTGCACATGACCACTGTGATGTGCAACAGTTCATTTCGGAGCATGTGGCATGGTCACATTTCCAGGTTGTGTATGTGTGTGACATGTCACATACCTCCAGGGTCCCATGGGGGAAGGCATGTACGTCACAGGGTGACCCATTGCCACAATAGTGATGTCCCTCCACAGTCTGGGGCCGATTCCGATCTCGGTCGGAGGCGCACCCAATACCATTCGGTCGGGAAAAAAGCCATGCGAAAGCCAGTTTCCCGACCGATCCGTACAGCACACCGAACGAGCAAGTACGATGCGCACAACAGCAAAAATTCCGGCCGAGCCGTACTCACCCAAACCAGGTCCTGTTCTCCGACCGAGGCGAATCCGGAAACGCCGAATCGAGTCGCACGGAAGAGAAAATGCAGCCCCGTCCGGCCGGACAAGTACGATGCGCTTCCCGTACGCGCCGAACCCGTCGCTACGCACGGCACGTCAAAGCATCCGGGAGAGGCGCACATAAGCTCCGAATCGCGCCACAACACGATCCACGGCTACGAGACGAACACGGCACCGACGAGGACGACGCGAAGCGACGAGGACGAAGCGAAGCGACGAGGACGACGCGAAGCAACGAGAAGGACGAACGACACGAACCAACCATGAATCCCTTCGTCCCGATCATACCAATATTCTACATCTACTACCGGAACAGGCACGGACGCGTACGGCGCAGAAGGTAAGTCAGACACCAACCACAAAACACATACAACACGTACACGACACATCACACACATACACTGGGAATCTGAATATACTTACACCAGCAACAGCAGCACCATAGGGGCGGGATGCCCATCACCAATGCCACATATGCACACAGGGGCCTGAATGCGCGCCACCACCCCAACCCAGGGGGGCTGGATGCCTACCACTACTACCACCCTTAGCGAGGGGGCAGGATGCCTACCACTACTACCACCCTCACCCAGGGGGGCAGGATGCCTACCACTACTACCACCCTTAGCCAGGGGGCAGGATGCCTACCACTACTACCACCCTTAGCCAGGGGGCAGGATGCCTACCACTACTACCACCCTTAGCCAGGGGGGCAGGATGCCTACCACTACTACCACCCTTAGCCAGGGGGCAGGATGCCCACCACTACTACCACCCTTAGCCAGGGGGCAGGATGCCCACCACTACTACCACCCTCACCCAGGGGGGCAGGATGCCTACCACTACTACCACCCTTAGCCAGGGGGCAGGATGCCCACCACTACTACCACCCTTAGCCAGGGGGCAGGATGCCCACCACTACTACCACCCTCACCCACGGGGGGCAGGATGCCTACCACTACTACCACCCTTAGCCAGGGGGCAGGATGCCTACCACTACTACCACCCTTAGCCAGGGGGCAGGATGCCCACCACTACTACCACCCTCACCCAGGGGGGCAGGATGCCTACCACTACTACCACCCTTAGCCAGGGGGCAGGATGCCCACCACTACTACCACCCTTAGCCAGGGGGCAGGATGCCCACCACTACTACCACCCTCACCCAGGGGGGCAGGATGCCTACCACTACTACCACCCTTAGCCAGGGGGGCAGGATGCCTACCACTACTACCACCCTTAGCCAGGGGGCAGGATGCCCACCACTACTACCACCCTCACCCAGGGGGGCAGGATGCCTACCACTACTACCACCCTTAGCCAGGGGGCAGGATGCCTACCACTACTACCACCCTTAGCCAGGGGGCAGGATGCCCACCACTACTACCACCCTCACCCAGGGGGGCAGGATGCCTACCACTACTACCACCCTTAGCCAGGGGGCAGGATGCCTACCACTACTACCACCCTTAGCCAGGGGGCAGGATGCCCACCACTACTACCACCCTCACCCAGGGGGGCAGGATGCCTACCACTACTACCACCCTTAGCCAGGGGGCAGGATGCCCACCACTACTACCACCCTCACCCAGGGGGGCAGGATGCCTACCACTACTACCACCCTTAGCCAGGGGGGCAGGATGCCTACCACTACTACCACCCTTAGCCAGGGGGGCAGGATGCCCACCACTACTACCACCCTCACCCAGGGGGGCAGGATGCCTACCACTACTACCACCCTTAGCCAGGGGGCAGGATGCCCACCACTACTACCACCCTCACCCAGGGGGCAGGATGCCTACCACTACTACCACCCTTAGCCAGGGGGCAGGATGCCTACCACTACTACCACCCTTAGCCAGGGGGCAGGATGCCCACCACTACTACCACCCTCACCCAGGGGGGCAGGATGCCTACCACTACTACCACCCTTAGCCAGGGGGCAGGATGCCTACCACTACTACCACCCTTAGCCAGGGGGCAGGATGCCCACCACTACTACCACCCTCACCCAGGGGGGCAGGATGCCTACCACTACTACCACCCTTAGCCAGGGGGCAGGATGCCCACCACTACTACCACCCTCACCCAGGGGGGCAGGATGCCTACCACTACTACCACCCTTAGCCAGGGGGGCAGGATGCCTACCACTACTACCACCCTTAGCCAGGGGGCAGGATGCCCACCACTACTACCACCCTCACCCAGGGGGGCAGGATGCCTACCACTACTACCTCCCTTAGCCAGGGGGGCAGGATGCCTACCACTACTACCACCCTTAGCCAGGGGGCAGGATGCCCACCACTACTACCACCCTCACCCAGGGGGGCAGGATGCCTACCACTACTACCACCCTTAGCCAGGGGGCAGGATGCCCACCACTACTACCACCCTTAGCCAGGGGGCAGGATGCCCACCACTACTACCACCCTCACCCAGGGGGGCAGGATGCCTACCACTACTACCACCCTTAGCCAGGGGGCAGGATGCCTACCACTACTACCACCCTTAGCCAGGGGGCAGGATGCCCACCACTACTACCACCCTCACCCAGGGGGGCAGGATGCCTACCACTACTACCACCCTTAGCCAGGGGGCAGGATGCCTACCACTACTACCACCCTTAGCCAGGGGGCAGGATGCCCACCACTACTACCACCCTCACCCAGGGGGGCAGGATGCCTACCACTACTACCACCCTTAGCCAGGGGGCAGGATGCCTACCACTACTACCACCCTTAGCCAGGGGGGCAGGATGCCTACCACTACTACCACCCTTAGCCAGGGGGCAGGATGCCCACCACTACTACCACCCTCACCCAGGGGGGCAGGATGCCTACCACTACTACCACCCTTAGCCAGGGGGCAGGATGCCCACCACTACTACCACCCTCACCCAGGGGGGCAGGATGCCTACCACTACTACCACCCTTAGCCAGGGGGGCAGGATGCCTACCACTACTACCACCCTTAGCCAGGGGGCAGGATGCCCACCACTACTACCACCCTCACCCAGGGGGGCAGGATGCCTACCACTACTACCACCCTTAGCCAGGGGGCAGGATGCCCACCACTACTACCACCCTCACCCAGGGGGGCAGGATGCCTACCACTACTACCACCCTTAGCCAGGGGGCAGGATGCCCACCACTACTACCACCCTCACCCAGGGGGCAGGATGCCTACCACTACTACCACCCTTAGCCAGGGGGCAGGATGCCTACCACTACTACCACCCTTAGCCAGGGGGCAGGATGCCCACCACTACTACCACCCTCACCCAGGGGGGCAGGATGCCTACCACTACTACCACCCTTAGCCAGGGGGGCAGGATGCCTACCACTACTACCACCCTTAGCCAGGGGGCAGGATGCCCACCACTACTACCACCCTCACCCAGGGGGGCAGGATGCCTACCACTACTACCACCCTTAGCCAGGGGGCAGGATGCCTACCACTACTACCACCCCCACTCATAGGATGGACAATGCATGACACAACAAGCACACCACAACCTAGGGAATGCAAGATTAAGACATCCCCCCACCACCATGACAAGCGTGTGAGCAGGCTGTGTCAAATGCCTACAACACCGAACATGACTTTGAACATACAATGTGACCCCCTAGCACATGTGCCACACATATATGTGTGTGGCACCCACAATGCAAGCAGCCCATGACCATTGTGGCAATGGGGCCTAAACCCCCATCATCACAGTGACCAAAAGGCAAGTGTGGGGTCCATAGCTGAAGCACATTTTGACCATTGTGGCAATGGGGTCTACACCCTCATCATCACAGTGACCAAAAGGTAATTGTTGACAAAGAAAGAGCTGCAACTGCCAAACTGCATGGATCATTCCTGGTCACAGAACCAAAAAGTCATCTGTGGCAAAGTAGTGTATGTGTCCCATTGCAACATAAATTGGGGGAGCCAAATACTGCAGTGCAAATGAAACATTCCTTTGGCCATGTGCAGACAAACAACACCCATGGGGGCTGAGACCGTCAACAGTCATCAATGACACAATGACAGAAGTGACCATCAGAATGCAGAACCACATATTTGCACCAATGGGCACACAAATGCAGATACCCTGTGGAGACAGCAGATGTGAGGTGAACAGATACCATACCATGGCAGCAATGGGACACACAAACCATGATCACTGTGCTGACCGATGACCTAGGAGTCCCAGGGACAGCAGGGGAAACACACCAAACAACATACAGCCAATGGCACACCCAAGATATGCCAATGCAGTGGTGCAGATGCACAAACACAAACAGGCAGACCAACACTGTCATCATACACAGCAGGTGAGGGGTGGGGGTGCCAGTGTCCCCAGGCAACAACACAACACATGAGGAGAGCTGAATACCAATCATACAGATGTGCATACACTGCCACACTAAGGTAACTCATGGATCCAAATCCCCTATGTGGGCAAGCAGGCATTGACAGGTGAGAGGGAGCACAAAACACACATGTCACACAGGCACGTAGGAACAACAACTGACACAGCAAGTCACAGACACACCACAGCACCACCCCCAGGGCCCCCACAATGTGGTGACCCTGGGCTGAATAAAAATACCACTGTGATGACAAAGCTAAATGTCGTTCACACTGTGAACCACAGTCAGGTGTCCTGAGCAACAAACTACCATCACACCTACACAAGCACAAATCAATCAGCATGGCCAGTAAGCCAAGGCCAACATGGAGGCAGGGGACTAGCCGGGCAACAACTCTCATCTGCACACACTCAAGACCACACCCTCGACCTCCAACAATGTGCAGCAGTGAAGTACACATGCACTGGTGACATTGCACATGCACCCATGACTATTCCAGGGTGGTGGGTGGGAACCAAGGTGTAGAAACACATCACACATGGACACTCAACAAGACTCCTGAATGTCTGACACACTGCACACTACGCTGTACATGGACATGACGGCAATACCACACCGACCAATGGGATCCCAGCCACAGTCACACACCAATGAAGAAGCCAAGGTCACCCACAAAGAACACACATAGACAACAACCAACATTGCAGCCCGGACCCTAAGGAGTGCCAGCAGTCACACACACAACGTGTCACAATCACTGAAAGATAACACAAACTGGAAATCACATGACAGGGGCAAACAACAAGTGCCAAAGGGAAACCTGACTGTGACCCATCTGCGTCTGCACACAAACTCTGCCCTGACAGCAAACACACCTATGGGTGACACCCTGATGACCAGTAATGTGCCATGCACACACATCACAGAGAACACAGGGAGAAGACTTTGGGGGAACATAGCTCAAGTCAGCAAGCATCACAAACAGGTACAACACTAGGGATCACAGCATGCGCAGATGAATGGAAGTGAACACACAGACATGCACATACAACACACACCTTGGGCGCAGGCAATGTCACACGTGTACACACTGCCATGAGGGGACTCCACTCCTGTGTGAGGAAAGCTGTGCCATATGTTGCCTCAGTAGGGCCCCATCATGTCAGCTGAGCACTTGGTCACACAATCAACAATTAGCACCAAATGAGGGCTCCCATCACATCAGCCTGGTCATGGATGTGCCAACGGAATCATCAGCACAGATCCAACACACTTGTATAGCAATGTTGCACTGACTACACGGATGAGTCCCTCCCCATTGATGCCCAAACCTGCATGTCCACTGGAGATGGCAACACGGTCAGGGAAGTAGACAAATGCAACGATGGCAGGCACAACAGATGTGCAGGGGTGGAAGCCACAGATATGAAATTGCCAATGTAAGTAGGAAACCCATTGCCAAATACTGAACACATGACACCCTCAGATGCTGCTATTGATGACATGGATACACCACATGATAGGACACATTCCCCCTGGACCACATGGGTTCCTGCACAGTAACACTTCATAATCATGAGACCAGATATCACCATCACTGCAGCAAGGGCATGGTTAGCTGCACCAACAACATGTACATCTGAAGCATGAGCACTAGAGAAAAGAAAGTTGCTTTATTCAGCATATGTGTTGTTTGATAACGACGTCCAGAAGAAATTAGAGCAAAGGCCAATGGCCAGTCCATTGTCAAAGTTCAAACAGGGTGACACTGGCAGATGTCACCCTACGCATGCCTGCACAATACCAGGGACAATCCACTAGGAGGGGCAACCGGGGGGCAGGCCAGGCACCGCAGGGACAGGATCAGGGCTCACCAGGGGGAGTCAGGGAAGGGGTGGTGGGTGCTGGAGAGCCACTGACAACTGCAGTGGAGGTGTCTGACATGGTGTGTGCCGGCACAACTGGGGGGCATGACTCAGATGTCGTGGGTGCCGGCACAACTGCAGTGGACCCTGCAGATGGGGTGGACAGGTCCGCCACTGCAGTGCCCAAGTCAGACAGGGCGGTAGTGGACTCCACTGCAGTGCCTACCTCCAGGGGAGGAGAATGGGGAACAGGCAAGGTGGGTTGGACAGAGGGGGAGGACACCCTCACCACATCAGTGGCACAGACAAGCGCAGCGGGGGGTGTGGTGCTGGGAGAGCAAGTGGCAGGGGGAGAAGGCCGGATCCTCTTGGGGATGGTATATCTGTGGGTGGGGGAACCTGGGGCAGGGTGTGGTGGGGGCACCTGTGCAGTGGGGGCCTGAGGGATGGAGGACGGAGACCTTGTGCCTGAGCTGCAGGGCGGTGGCGGGGTCTTGCTCTTACCACTCCGGGGGACTTGCGGGTGGGGGCCTCAGTCCGTCTGCGCCTGGGGGAGGGTGTCCGGGGGCGAGGGGCACTCTGCTCCGTGTGGGTGGGCTTCCTCTTCCCCCGGGATGCTGGGGCAGCTTCATCGGTGGGGAAGAGGCCGAGGTCACAGAGGAAGAGCTGCTGTGACTTTGGGGTTGCAGGTGAGGCAAGGGAGGGTGCTTTGGAGGGAGAGGGAACTGAGGACTGCGCAGTGCATGTGGATGCGTGTGTGTGTTCCAGGGCCCCATCCCCTGTGAGTCTGGCTTCAGTCCCCTGAATGTGCGTGCGTGTGCGTTTTGTCATTGGCGTGTGTGTCAGTGTGCTGGATGTGTGTGTGCTGGTGTGTGCCTGTGCCGGTGTGTGTGTGCCTGGGATGGGTAAGGTGCTGGGGAGTGTGGATGGAGCAGAGGCAGGAGGGGTGAGGGACCGTTTGAGGAGGGACACTGCTGCCGTCAGGGAGGAGTCCATGGACCTATTGCCCCTCTGTAGGTCAGACATGCCCGATGAGATGCCCTCCATGAACGACACCAGCTGAGTCAACAGCGCGGTGTGCGCATGGAGGACACTCAGCATGGCTGTCTGCCCTACATGGAGCTGGCGAAGGAGGTACACAGACTCCTCACTCAGGGCAGCAGGGGACACAGGGGCAGGGGGTGCGGTGCCTGGCCCAAAGGAGACACGCTCCCGGACATGGGAGCCTCCACGGACCTGGGGAATGGGAGCCGATGGGAGGGCGGTGGTGGTGCTGGTGGTGGCGGGGACAGCAACACTAGCTGGGGTGTGGTGGCTGCTGACACCCGCCTCCACAAGGGAGTCATCCTCCGAGTTGCTCTGGTCCTCAGCTGAGGTGGATGCTGCTGAGGACTCCTCGGTGTGGCTCCCCTCGCCCTCCGTGCCACTGGGTCCCTCCGACCACTCCTCGGCTGCTGACCCAGTCTGGCTCTCCGGCTCCTCCTGGTCCGTGGAGCTGCCCCCTTCCGTGGCCGTGGATGTATCTGCAAACAATGGGGAAACAGACAGACATCAGTCACCTGCACATAACGCACACACCACTGTGAGCACAGCACATCACAGAGCAAGCCCTGGCATCATTAGTTGTACATTGCTAAAAGTGCACTAATTGAACAGGAGAAGTCAATTGTCAGTCTGATGCCAAGCATGGCACTCACATCCCACATGGCCTTGCACCCATCTGTCTGGTGTCTGTTGGATTGCAACACCCCAGTGTTGACACATGCACCAAGTACACAGTAGTTGGACAGTGCAGAGGACACGGTGTGGACACATCACAGCTCTTGCCACTGAGTCAGTACAGGTTTCCGGATGTAAGGGATGCCCAGAGTCAAATAGGAAATGCATGTGATGCATACCAGCGACAGACACCATGATGCACCCATGTCCTGATAGCCAGCGCCACTATGGTGTGCATGTAGCACATGTCACTCGCCTGCAGGCTCACCAATCAGTAGACACATGCCATGGCGGAGGCATGACTGCAAAGTCATACATCACTGGCTCAGTGATGTATGACTTTGCAGCCAGACAACAACACTCTGCACTGTGTCACAATAGTAGGTCATGGGGAATGCAAGTCCTGGAGCTGCACAAGTGCACATGTACATCCCCCCACAACACATCCTCTTAACCCTCATCTGTCCAGGTCATACCTATTGGACATATGGGAGACCTGTGACACTACCCTCTGAACCTGAGCCCCTCACACTCTGCTGTGCATGGGGAACAGCTGCCTGAACTTCACATTTACATGCCCCAGTCTGCATGGGCAGCTAATCAGACACCTATGTGTCACACAAGTATCGTCTCCTATGGTCACATCTCCAGTGGCATGCTGAGCCCCTACCAAGAAACTCCACAGCAGTCCTGGCGACTAATCCACAGCACACTGACACAGAGGCAGACACCTGAGGGGTCAAATCACTGTGCACAATGTGTCCGCTGATACACGGGAGTGGGAGTACAGAGTGTATTGTATGGCCTGGAGTAGGCATGACTGTCCAGCCCCACATGAATGAGGGATGAGCCCTGGACTGTAGGCAGCTGGCTAAGTATGTGTGACACACGTCATATACATACTCCTGGGGCCCAAACATTGTTCCCACCCGCAGCATGGGTGTGTGCCAGGTACCCCAGCCACATGTGGTGGATCAGCTCAGCAATTGGACCACAGATCAAAGTAACACGCTGAATACATGTCAGAATACAGGCATTGTGTAAGCAATGGACCCACCCATGATGCCCACCACAGAGTCAGGGAAACAGATGCTGTCTCCCACCTTGAGTCAAGCAAACTGCAAGGACACAGTCCTAAGTGACAGAATTCCCTGCATGTAAGGGCCACACCTGGGTATCAGATGAGGAGTGGGCAGTGCACAATAGAGGGACATGGCTCCTGGACAACATGACTGCTGTACTGTGGCAGTTTAACCAGGCCCGAGGAGGGCACATAGCATGTTAGACAGAGTACACAGTGCAGTCTTTGACTCACCCCCTCCTTGCTGCTCTCTGGCCTTCAGCTGCCCATCCAGGTCTGGAAAGACCACCGCCAGGATCCTGAGCATGTGGGGGGTCAGGGTCCGTGTTCCGCCCCTCCTGCGAGGAGGCGACAGCTTCAGCTGGACCCGTGCAATCCTCCGGGTCCAGCCCCGAAGGTCCTGCCACCTCTTTTGGCAGTTGCGGATCCGGCGCTTGTAGACCCCCACGGACCGGACAGCCCGGACGATGTCCTTCCATATCTCATGCTTCCGATGGGCAGAAGCCTGTCAGGATGACAAAGTGATAAGGCCATTACTACACATGCAACATATCCGTGCATGACACAGTTGCATATACATGTCGCAATCACAGGGGCACATGGTGTACCCAGGCAGTGCACGGCTGCCCATGGACAGTTTTCCAGAAGTCACTACATGGTATCATTGCATGGGGAGTAAAACCCTGTTCAGAAGCACTGTCACTGCACCATACCTGTCCAGTGCAAGTCACTACACACTATGGGGGGTGACAACTACTCAGTGAGCCTGCTAGCCAGTGGTGTGCTGACTCTCAGCCTTGCTAGTCAGACAAAATGCACATTCAGAAAGGCAGTGCACAGAACACTCACCTGCTCCCCTGGTGTCCCATACAGCTTGCTGTACTGTGGAAGTAGGCTGTCCAGCAGGGCCTGGTTCTCCTCAAGGCTGAAGGCTGGGGCTCTCTCCACAGTACGTGCCATTGCAGGGTCCAGAGGGGCAGAGACAGCAGCAGTGCAGTGGCAGATGTCGTCCTGGAGCATGTAGTGCAGGCAAGTGGGCTCTCAGGGGAACAGGCAGCAATATATATGTGCTGGAGAGGCAGATACTGTCCCTTGTGTCCAAAGTGATAGGTCCAAGTCGTTTGCATCTTCTGAATCTGGCCAATCCATGGAATAGCAGCACCAAAACACGCCCACAGCATCCTTCAAAACTTCAACTTCATGACATACATGATTTTGCAACATTGTTGTGGGTGACCAACTGATTTTCCAGCAACCGACTCGTTCGAAATTCGAAAACGCGTCCGTTGCCAGGCAAGCCCATTGTCAATGGGTGCGCACCGATCGGTCCATTGAGGTACAACGCGCACAGGGGTACAACGCGTACCCGCACACATTGAAAGCAATGGGCCGGCCGGAGGCACCGATCGGTCCATTGCAGTTCAACGCGCACAGGGGTACAACGCGTACCCGCACACATTGAAAGCAATGGGCCGGCCGGAGGCACCGATCGGTCCATTGCAGTTCAACGCGCACAGGGGTACAACGCGTACCCGCACACATTGAAAGCAATGGGCCGGCCGGAGGCACCGATCGGTCCATTGCAGTTCAACGCGCACAGGGGTACAACGCGTACCCCCACACATTGAAAGCAATGGGCCGGCCGGAGGCACCGATCGGTCCATTGCAGTTCAACGAGCACAGGGGTACAACGCGTACCCCCACACATTGAAAGCAATGGGCCGGCCGGAGGCACCGATCGGTCCATTGCTGTTCAACGCATCACTGTATATGTGACTGGCATAGGTCAGCATGCCTGTCTCAGATGGACATATGCCAGCCACAGATAGCTCCCAGGGAGTGAGGGGCACACCTACATCACGACAGCCTGTCCAAACCTTATCATAAGGTATGTAAGGCTGCATTTCCTATTGTGTGTATGTTGGTGTACATGTTGTCCTGTGGGTGTCACCTGTGGGCAGCCACCCCCAGGCTGTGCACGTGTTCATGGGGACAGGATCCTGGGTGTTACGTGTACGTGACCACTGTGATGTGCAACTGTTCATATCTGTGCATGTGTCATGGTCACATTTCACAGTGGTGTTTGTGTATGTCATGTCACATACCCCGTGAGTCCCATGTGGGACGGTATGTTTGAGCCAGGGTGTCCCAGTGGCACAATAGTGATGGCCCTCCACAGTCTTTGTGCATGTAGTGTTTACAATGTCTCTGATTTCATGTGCACAATGGGAGACAGTCTCCACATCCACGTTGTGTGTGCATGGACTCTGATGTTGTGCGTGTGTGTCACAGACGTCCATGGCTCTCCTGCCATGGCAAGTGTGGCCACTACCTGTGGGGGTCATGTTTGTTTTGCTGTGGTGTACACATGATACTCCAGGTGATGCCAGTGTCCATGTGGCATTACAGGGTCCCTGGGAATGTGCCTGTCGTTGAGCTGTGGTGCCTGGGGCACATCTGTCCTCACATGTCACTGGGGGGTGACTGTGACACAGCATCATGATATCCAATGGGCCAACCTGGGACAAATTGATGCCACCTGTAGGACCGTGTTGACAGATGTTGGCCATGTATGTACCATACATGTCGTTCCGGTACTGCACACTTCATGTAGTTGTGCCTCATGATGATGTATGTTGGGATCTTGAGTGTGTTCAATGCCGCATATGTGGGGTGACTGACGATCTTGCTTACTTCTCCTCTGCACTGCAGGGCTCCTGCTGTCCATCGGCCATTCCCAGACCTGGCAACGATGGTGGAACGGGACAGCATCCGACGGTACCGCTTCACCAGGCAGCTGATTGAGGATTTTGCAGTGCAGTTGTCCCCACATTTGCAGCCTGGCCGGCCGTATCCTACAGCGCTGACCCCCAAGGTGAAGGTGATGGCAGCCCTACACTTCTTTGCCACCGGTACCTTCCAACATACTGTGGCGTCTGCTGGTGGGATGTCACAGACCATGTTCAGCCGTGTGCGCCGCGATTTCTTGGCGGCAATGTTGCTCTTCCTGAACCGGTACATCTATTTCCCTAGACTGCGACGACTCACTGACGTGAAGAGTGACTTTTATGCCCTGGGGAGGATGCCGCATGTCATTGGCTCCATTGATGGGACACATGTGGCTTTGGTACCACCACAGGCCCAGGAGCAGGCCTACAGGAACCGCAAGCACTACCACTCGGTCAATGCACTGGTGGTGTGTCTTGCAGACATGACCATCACACACGTGTGTGCCCATTTCCCTGGTTCAGCACACGATGCCTTTGTGATGAGGAGTAGTCGCATCCCCAGGTTGATGGCACAGATGCAGAACCAGCGTGCCTGGCTTGTCGGTGTGTACTGACTTTGTGCCATTGTGTGTGATCTGATCTGTAGTATTCCGCCCACTTTTCCAAGTCAGCTGATGTGCACTTGTCTGTCCGTAGGTGACTCGGGATACCCCAACATGCCGTGGTTGCTGACACCCCTCAGGAACCCTGTGACACCTGCCCAGATGCGCTACAATGAGGCACATGGTCGGACCAGGAGAGTGATTGAGCGGACCTTTGGTCTCCTGAAGAGCCGCTTCCGCTGCCTGGACAAGACCGGAGGGTCCCTCCCATATGCCCCTGCGAAAGTGTGCAAGATTATCATCGTCTGCTGCATGCTCCACAACCTGGCAGTGCGGAAGGAGTTGCCTCTCATCCAGGATGACGATGACCAACATCCGCCACCTGTGGAGGATCCTGGCCTGGACCACGATGCCAGTGACGATGATGATGATGATGGTGATGGTGATGTCCGCACACAGCTCATCACCAACTTCTTTAGCTGAATGTGAGTATCCTGAGGTGTCATGTGAATGATGTGAGTTGGCATGATGTGTGGGTGGTGCTCTGGTGCTGTTGGAGTGTGTCCATGGGCTACTTGACAGGATGTGTGTTGCGATGTGTGGTGACAGGTGGGCTGTACTCCCCAACAGTGTTGACATGCTAACTTGGTTCTGGGTGGGTATCTTGTAACATGTATTGTGCATGAGTTTTGCTGATCTGTCCTGTACTGCATTGCTTTTGACTGTGTGTCATTTCTGTCCTTCACAGGGTACTTTCAGATTCGTTTGGTCAACTGTGTCCACCGACGACGTGATTGCACATCCAGGCTGGTAGCTGTTGTGTCCCTACAGGTGATGTGCGCCACACCCATGGACTTCCTTCCGTCTACAGTTGTTGACTGTGTGCCCGCTACCAGGTGGGGTTACCTTGCATCTGTAGTGGTTACGGCATGTTGCTACTGTGTAATAAACCTGTGCTTCACTTAGTGATGTGCGTTGTCTGTGGTCACACATTTGACTGCCATTTGCTTACTGCACCTGTGGGCTACTTGACTACAACTGGGAATGGGTGTGGTGTCTGTGCATTGCACCGTCTTCCCTGGCAACATCAGTGTAGGCAATGAGTCAGATGGCCTAGGTGTGTATGTGTTGTGTAGCCCTGGTGGTGTGTCTCCCTCATATGTGTCACGTTGCCTGTACTCACATGCCTGTGTTGTCCTTGCTGTTGCAGTTCGCATACACAGTGTAATTTTGCAGTTCATCATCCCCATAACAGCACCCACGTTGGAATCACGACAGAGGCAAGTATGGTGTATTAGTGTGTTTATTGTGATACATCTGTGTTAATAGTGCATAGGATGGATTGTGCTGTACATGAATCTTGCAATCCCAAGTTCCTAGGTGAATTGAAAGTCCAGGTAGACAGGATCCCCAGTATCGGGGCCACAGTTGTCTGACACATTGTTCCAACTTGTACTCCCCATGCAATGTGTGGGAGTAGTGTTGCCATCAACAGGGTGAACAGTCTGTGCACAAAGGCGAAAATCCAGAACAGGTTCAGGCTTCCTGGGAGTTGCGCTTGGCCATCAGCCTCTCACTTTCCCCTCCTCGGACGACCCCTCTTCTTGGGGGGGGCCCTCAAGTGCAGGCTGCTGCGGTGCAGGGGACTCTCCGCCAGAGTCCTCCTCCCTCCCTGTGGCAGTTGCAGTTTGTAAGGTACCAGATGTTGTTGGCACACAGGGAGGTGTGGACTGGTTGCTGTTCATCTGGCGGAGGCATTGTAAAATGTCCCTGTGCACCGCCGTCATCTCATGTAGTACATCCCACTTGGACTCCACGCGGGACATGTGGGAGTCCACACGTGACATGTGTGACTCCACGTGGGACATGTGGGAGTCCAAGCGGGCATGATGGGCAGCCTGCTGCTGTTTGATGTCTCTGAGGAGCCCCACTACCTGGCTGAGCTCTCCGGTGCTGGACTGGTACGCATCAGCTATGCGTACCAGTTGTGGGTCTTCATGCACACCAGCAACGTCTGCAAGCAGCGACTTCTGTCTCCCACCCCTCCCACCACCCCTGCTGACATGTGCAGTGTGTGCAGTTGCACGCACAGATAACCCTGGTCCACCTTGGGGGGGTGGTGGTGGTGGTGTCCATGGCCCCAGGTTGGTCCAGGGTCACTGCGCTGGTGTTGTTCCTTATTCTGTCCATGTCGGCAGGGATGGTATTCGTGGTGACAGTCGTTGGAGGGGTGGGTGCAGAGGGTGCAGCTGGTGGACCTGCTGGTGCTGCAGCTGGTGGTCCTGCTGGTGCAGCAAGTTGACTTGCACCGGATGTGCCAGGTTGTTCATCGTCCGAGGAGGACAGAGGCTGTACGACGCCAGTGAGCTCGGCATCCTCTTGAGCCTGGGACTGGGACTCCTCAGCGTCTGCTGCTGTGTCCCTATCATCACCTGTTTTTGGGAGACACAAACAATGTATTTCATGTTTCTGCAGGCATCAGTGGTTGACACACCTGACAGTTGTGACTGTGCCTCGGGGTGCGGGCCTGTACATTGTATTGTCCTAAGTCGTCAAAGTCAGGGGTTGATATTGGTGTGGCACATAGTCCTGCATTATTTGGGCATTTCTATGTATTCTCTGGGGTGTGAACATGGTATGCATTGATTGTGTTTGGTTGACAGCCAGACCTCCTTCCCACCCACCCACCCACCCAGTCAGTTATCCCACCATGGAACGTGCTTGCATTGCAGGGAGTGTAAGTTGTCTCTCAGGATGTCAGTCAGTGGTGTCCTGCTGTTTGTTGGTGCACAGTTGCCAGCAGGGCCTTGTGCTCCCCACAGCAGTAGCCAGTGTCAGCCATCTTGTGAGTCCTTCTCCACTCCCTGTGATGTGAGCATGGTTCAGGGTGGTGTTGATGGGACAGTTGTGGGGGTGAGCTATGTCTGTGACTACGACTCCCATCATGCTATTGCCTCCACCCCCTTCCCAGCATGCCCATGCTTCCTTCCTTTTGACTCTGCTTCCCTGTGGGGTGGGCTGGCTGTGCTGACAGGATGGCTGGGAGTGTTGTCCTGGCAGTTGTTTGGCTAAGAGTCCCAAGAGTGTCCCTGTGCTTCACACAACATAACCCAGGGTGGTGGTGCTTTGTGGGATCTTGTGTTAGGATGGAGGGCATTGCATTCTACCAGGTGG